>BGZK01000042.1:600000-995956 GCA_005406025.1 Eumeta japonica
ACTTGAAAATCAAATTCGTAACTCATGTATTTAAAGAAAACGAGGAAGAAAAAACTATATTTTATTCAAATTTAGGTATCACCTTAATTCACAAAGCTTACATTTACTATTACCTAATTATTGCTGATAACAAAAGATATTATTGCCGAACATGACAACCGTTGCACGATTAGCTGCAGGTATTGCATATATACAAGCACAAATATTATATTAGTTCATACAGTGTCAATTTAACTTTTTAAATTAGATTCAATATTTAGGTACTTTCAACAAGGTACCGCCACGGTTTGTAGCTGTATTTGTGCACAAAATAAATATATTCAGAAGGTCCGCTCCTGCATATACTTGATTTTAATTACTTACTCTCGGCCGAGCGCTTAGGGCTGGCGGTTCCGACTTTTGTAGAATTGTATTTTAACACGTCTTTTTTTATATTAACGTAAAACATTATTTTATATTATTAAAAGATAAATAACTTTAATAATAAAATATAATGATTCTAATATATTTCCAGGAAGATAAAAATTATTTTTGTCAAGAAAATAAATCAATATCGATAAAGTAAGCATTTTTAAATACTTTACAATACATATTCATGATAGAAAAAAACTATCGACGATTGTAGTGATTATTATATTTTATTTTATATTGTTATCGTTATATTATATTTCAGGGAATAATGAATTCTCATTCTTAAATAAAATTTCTTACTATAGACCCCTGGAGGTGGAGAAAAGGTACAAGACATAGAAAAGGACGGGTTTTACATTAAGATCTTTTAAAATTTGAGATTTTACATAGTTTACTTTAAAAAACTGCAGAATTAGCCCTCTATTAATTGAACAAATCGTATAAAGTTTGAAACGAATTTTCATTTAAAGTAAAATAAAATTTATGTAATTACCTATTAATAAAAGACTCTGTCCCAAAATTTTTACGATTATTTTAGTATTCTACATTGGTAATAGGAGTTTTGAAACAATATTTTTTGTTGTTTTTGATCTAACAATGTTAAAATAGAGTTAGTACTAAGATCATATTTGCATACACGACAATGGAGCGAGGGCTTATCATTTAAGTGTTTTCGTTGAATACACTTGAAGCACAATGTTCGTCTGAAAAAGCAGAACACTAATTAATATTTTTTTAATTACTTGCTAATACGCCGGTGAAGTTGGAGAAATAAAATAAACACTTTCGACCTCGAAAAGAGTATTTTATATAAAAAAAATATTGCTTTCGAAATATTTCATATTTATGAGAGATGCTTCATAAAAAGATATCAAACTCGGACCACTATTTTCCAAGATTAAGTATCTCTTACATCCGAAGTAAGTTTCTTAATTCATTATGTTAATATAAACAGTATAGCGTAGATTATATTATTATTACATTGAGTATTCTATACAAATAAAGTCATACATTCAATTTGGGTGCAATGGTAGTATTTGAAGGAATAGAGTTTAAATATCTACATAATAAAAAATGTTCACCAAGTGTTTTTTTATTATTATTATCTTTCTATGTCAACAGGTAAAGAAAAAAAAGTAAATACACTTATAGTGGTATTTTGGTATCAGGATACGCAGAAATCATAATAGCGCTGCTTAATTGCAGGTCATTTTATTATTGATTAAAAAAAAAGTAGTATCACTATTATCTTTCGCATGCGCCAGTTGCAACTGATACGTTTAGGATAGTTCGGGAATTCTTTGCTCGACCGGCGGCGCACGTGCGTCCTCGTTTGGCGCGCTTTGAATGGAATGAACCTACTGGTCCTATTGATTTTGTGATTTGTGGAAGGATCTTACTAGTTAATTGTGGGCGACGTCTCAGTACCTAATTAGATGATTGGAAATTTTATACACCTACATGTTTATAAAAAAATACTTAATGTAAAATGATGACAATCTTAGGGCATGGATAGTGGATAGATAGTTGATGATCGAAATGTACCCACTTTCCGTTCGTCCATGAACTTCTTGGTGTTGTTCTGTTTTTTCTCTCGTAGCCGGCGGTCCTTTTCTTGTTTAGTCTTAAGAGTCTTGTCGCTGGCAACTTCCTTGCTTGTTTCCACACTCACCTTTGCTTGGCGTGCATTCATTTCTTTGATCTCTCTAAAATTAGAGTTCTTGTTTAGAGTTTCAATCACAGAAATCTACATGTGGACAACAGTTTTATGAGAAAATTATGTACGAAATGGTAGGCTCAAAAATTATAAATTACGTCCAACTGACGCATGTCTGGAATGAAGAATGTATAAGATAAAAGATCATGACATTAGTACGAAAGTGCACAGAATTATATTGTTATATCAAAAAAATCAAAAAGTTAATGGGGACAGAGCCTAAATACAACGAAGCAAGATTTACAATTCAGCGAAACAGAAAACGAAATAGGCATTTTTAAAATTTAAAGACGAAAAGCCAAAGAAATAGAAGCGACAAATTATTTCCATATGAAATAATAATAAATGTCAGGTGATAGTATATTAGTTACTAAACTAGACTGATCGCGTGCATATAGCTGATTTTTTATTTGACCATAAAAGTGGAATCTATTTTGTGTAATGTTCATGAACGGCTTTTCATTCGAGTCAGAACGGGCCTACCGCTCGTGTTTGGCTTCGAGTTGTTTCATCTGGGCCAATTGCGCCTGTTGCATCATCCGCTTGAGGAGTTCGCGTTGTTCGTCGAGTCGCGTCTTGGCGCCGGCCCACTCCTCCCTGCGGTGGCGGGACGCCAGCTCGCTCCAAGCCAACGTCTGTTCAGCTACGACAGCTCGGAAAGCTGGATCGTTGGACAGTTGATCTTTACTGAAAAATAAAGAAATAGAATAATATTGACTGTTGAAGCCGGTTATGCGGCGTATAGACGTCCAACAACAGCCGAAAAGTAGAGGCTCTCCTGTGTAGGAGAGCCAAAAAATTGCGATTATATCGTTTACAACCACGTACTCGTTTGTACGAGTACGTGGTTGTAAACGATATAATTGCAATTTTTTTCTTGGCATTTTTTTGGCCTTGGTCACAAAATGAAGGAATTTATTCTATGTCCACGAACAAAGCAGCGGATGGAAGCTAGGCTGTAATAAACTATCTATAATCTACTCATTAAGATCATTCCAATAAGCCACAATGCATCTACTGTAAGTTGGTGGGGGAATTGGATATTCTACAAATTCCACGTGATGATACCAGCATTAGTTCAAACTTATTAGGCATGTTTTGATATCATTGAAGTAACAAAATACCGAATTTCGACAAGATCAGACCTGTAAAAAATGCTTACATTCGTTCATCAACTAGAAAAGGATTGAAAATCTTCAAATAGCTGAACAGATTTTCTTGAACGATAGCTAAGAACACTCGATTAACCCATCTTTCAAACAAAAAATACTAAATCGAATTCGATTCAGTTGTTCGGGAGCTACGATGCCATAGATAGACCTAGATATACAGGTTGAACTTATTACATCCCTCTGTTTGCCAACAACGACAAAGATGTTTGCAATTTCGCAACCGTCTGCACCAGAATAATGCGTTAGTTGTTAGTAAAAGTGTTAATTTAAATAATTTAATAAAATTTTCGTTTTTACCTAATCTAGAATTATTTCACAAAGATTTATCGGAGTCACAAAATAAAACCTGCGGTATAGCCCCAATTTCTATTCACCTAATCTTTTTCCAATTCTTTAGATTAACTTTAGTTTTGTATTTGTAAAAAGTGATATCACAGCACGAAGATTCAATATAACATGTCTGTAATATTAATAGTTTGTTTGACTTTCGAATTAAACAATATTGTTTCACACTATCTTGATAATTACTATGGAAATAAGAAAACTTCTTGAAAAAAATATATATAAATGTTTTATAAAAAAAATTAATAAACCATCTCAGTTAAATAAAATAATTATATTCAACTCTATAGGTTATATTAATATTTTTAATACAACAATACATTTTTTGTTAAAGCTTTAGACACCAATTAAACAACCGTATAGCACTCAGTAGGTAAATTTACTAAAATTATAGTTAAAATTTTTATCTACAGTTAAACCAGAAATTGCTAATAAGAAAATCAATTGAATAGCTAAATAGCCGAGAAAGACTAAAAATAACACTCGCCAACCTGCTAACGTCAAACAGGAATTTCGCGTGTCTGATTGGTCGGTTACCTTTTGCCCTTGATCATCTTTTCGATAGCACTGCATTGTTGCTTCTGCATCGCGAGCTTCTCTTTCGTGTGGCGCTTGCGCATCGCTTCCAATTCCTTCTGCTGCTTGCGGCCAGTTTTGACGAAACCTTTCTCTTGCCGCAGGGACTCCACGGTTATAGGATCGAATACCAGCGGTGGCTCTACACAAGTGCGCAAAGGGCAAAATAGAATAAAATTTAAATAGCTAATAATAAGGCACAGATAATACAATCACTCGCTCCGTTAAAATATTTTAAATTTGATATTCATCGAAATCAGTACAAGTACATGATTTTTCACCACAATGACGATAAAATCTCTGTACAATTATATTTATAAATATAGTGTGCCGACTGCGGACCGAATCAAGTGACTTAAACTTCAAAGCAATCTTTTATACACTAAACCACAGACTTTAGACGATCGGTTTAATATTATGGAAGATGCATAACGAGTAAAACTCACGTGATTTAAATTTAAACATCATACTATATATTGTGTAAACAACTAAGCCATAGTAACAAGCTTTTTTTTTTTTAATTTTACAGCTATTTTAAGCTGACTACACGAGTTAACCCCCAAAAGAAGAGAGACACGTGTTTACCCGTCTGACGTACAATATAGACTGAACTTCCGAAGATTCGCAAACAGATGCGCAGGATTCCCGTTAGACTCAAAATAGCCAGTTGAAACTGAGAGATTTGTTTAGATTTATGAATAACGCATCCGCAATATTTCTACGTAGATTGTACGTAAAAGTCTTAAGTAAACACCTTTCCGCGTGGAAGTTATGTAAACATTACTAATATAGAACTGTAACATGTTTTTTTTTCGAGGAACGTTTCTGTATGGAAAGCGTTGAAGTATCCATAATTCATAGTATTTTTTTCAATTTACATCATCATTTTCCCAACGATATTATGAACCGTTAATACACACGATCCAATAAGGACAGTAATTGCGGCTTACATCATTAACTTTTTAAGAAATCGTAAATGTAAAAATATTAATAAACACAATACTTATCTACTAAATATATTGTTCGACTAATTCGTTGTGCCACAAATATTTTTGCTGTGGTAGTGGAAAGTGTAATGGAAAAGTATCTGCGAAACATGGTAATTTCGTTTAATTGTGACTTTTTGATTTACATTTTACGATTTTTTAAAAGTAAGTTTTTATTGTAATCTGCCGTTAGAACAGTTTTTATTTCGTCGCATATGAATGCATTAAAATTGTTAAATTATGTTATTCAAAATTATTATATAATTACGAAAGATACATTACAATTCAAACTATTTCTTAAAGTTTTGATAATAGAAAACGACCAAATCGTTATTTGTCCGGTAGTCTTATTTGCATTAAAATGAAAAATCGGTGATACTAACCGGATAGTTTTGGTATGTATGATCCACTTACTACTACTACCTTTCATACCGATCGTATAAAAAGTTAAGTTTATTATATTTTAATTAAAAATTGTATCTACTGTATTACGGTCGGGCATAAGACGGAAAATATATATAATATTATATGTTATTCGGGATGTATAAGGAATAATAGAACGTTTTAATTATTGTTATTATATGTCATACGTTAAAGTACATAGTAGCTGGTATTAGAACTATAATTAAATTGTAAATGTAAAACAAATAAACTCGTATGGTAGTCGAAACATTAGTATTGATATAAATGCATAAAAAATATTTGTTTAATTTTAGTGAAAATAAACACATATTTCTTTTATATGCCATAATTAATTATTATTGACTATCAATAATAAAGTAAGTACAACAAAGACATAAGAAGGAAGCAATCGATTCGCATTCCGTCCGTTCTTATCCTGTAAATTTGTGAAAATTCTCTTTTCATTGTTTCCCCTTACACTTTAGAAATTGTAAGAATAATAATTATTTTATTTCGTTAACAAGTATATCAGGAGTTAAATGAAGTAGAAATATTCAAATAAAATGAAAGTGTGATTCCTTACTGTGTCCGGCCACGGACCATGTAAAACCAAACCAATGATATCAATTAAAATGCCAAATAGGTACTTTCCATTTGCTTCGGATAGCGGAGTTTAAACCGTGTTTCATTTTAAATACTATAATCAATTTAAGGGAATTGAAAATTTAACATTTAATTGGTAGGGCAGTCTAACCTTCCTTCTTCTCCTCGACCTTGACCTGCTTGTCGGGCCCGCTCTCCTCTATGCCCATCTGCTTCATGTTGTCGGTGCGCTCCTTGGCCGCGCCCATGAACGCGCGGGGGTCCGACAGCGCCGCCATGAAGTCTGCACCGCGCGTTACACGTTTAATACTTTGTCCACATTAGGAAGTATTCAATTTTAAAGATCGGTCTAATGATTACACTTAAGACACTCAATTACTTCACGACTACTCCATGAAATTTTTGCATGTATTCGCGAGTTAAAGATAATATTTTTCCAAACTATTTTACAAGTAGAAATGAGCTAGATAATAGATATTTTGAAATGTTTTTTATTACTTATAAAAAAATATCAATTGCCGAGGTAGCTTTTGAGAATATTAGAATCCAAATTTTATTTGAAATTGTGAAAATAATAACTGTTATTGTTAAGAAGTTAAATGTGGAAACCAGAACCACAAATAAAAATTAAAAACTTTAAAGTTTGGAATGATGAAAGAGATCTCAAGTATATCATCATAAAATACTTTAATGTTCTATTTGTTATTTTTAAAATTCAACATAAATGAAAGGGTCCTAAATCTTTTTATAAATAATCATAAATTTATAGAGAAATATCATTTTTAGTGTTAATCTTAACAAAATGCAAATGGATGTATAAATAGAAAAAAATATTTATGTAACCAAGAATAGCTCTTACCAAGACCGGCTGACTGTGATAAAACTTGTATGTTACAGGAATTATATAGTGTTTCTTTACTATGGTAAACTTTCACTTTATGGAGTTAATAAAACGAAGTGGCGACCTTCGAATCCATCGGGAACATAAATCTTGAGTTCGATATTGCAGAACAGCATAGGCAGGGACATGGGGAAATTGGCTTCAGTCCGCAGGGAGATGTGCCTGTAGCCGGCCTGCAGCCCGTCCAGCGGCAAGATGCGCTGACCCAGCAACTTGCCGTTCTCGTCGTACACTCCGAAACGCAGCACCGCCAGATCCGGAAGAACGACCTGTGTTACGTCTTATATTTGTAATCTTTAGTCATAGGGTTAAGCTGTTTTAAAACGAGGTCTTTGAAATAGCCCTATTCAACAATAATTTTTGTTCTCATCCCCAAAAACATAGTACAAGAGTCCCATTTTGATTTCTGATTTTGAATTTAAACCCAATCCCGATACTGACACCGATTTCGGACAACAAACCTGATCTGAATATTTTTCAGTATTAAAATTCTTACGATTGTGTAGGTTAATTACGATTAGAAAAAAGTACGTTAATTTAAGCTCTATTTTTCGTTTTCTCAAAATTCTATTTCAATCGGATAACAAAGTAATGTCCAAAAAAATAATTCAACTATAATTCTATTATTTGTCGTTTATTTCACATAAATTTTTATCTTCGAATTATTCCGAATTATTAAACCAAGAGCAAATTTGATGATGAGAAAATTTTATTAAATTAATTTAGCGATTCTGAAACCTACTACAGACAAATGTCCAGAAGGTTTTCTCTGGACACTTAACATAAATATTACATTAAAGGATTAAAAAGTGTAAATATCATATTATTTTTCTATGAAGATATTGATCTTATTATTGAAATCACAGACATTTTAATTTTAGTATTTATTTGTACTGTTTATTTGTGAACAACGAGTCTTAATAACTATTAGTATATTAATACCATAGACATCAAAATAGACGGAAGTATTGTATGGTGGCATATCAAGTATCTTTGAGTTGATGTAGGACGACTATCTAAAGAACATTTTACAAAATTTTCTAGATAATAGAATACGAAAATTAAAATAAAATTTTGGACGGCAATTACAATCTCATGACTCGAAAGTAAGCTGGCTTACTTTCGAGGCCGTTGGTAGCTCTCTGCGTTATTCTACCTATTTTACACGTCCATGTTGGGTACTATAAATATATAATGTGTATTATTATTTTTACCTACTAGAACTAATTCATATCAGTTATTATATTGAACTGCAGGTGTTGCCAACCTTTCGGAACAAAAAGGGCTCCTCGTTGTACACTGGATTGAGGCCGTTGGCCGGCACCATGCGCGTCCTGAACTCCTTTCGGATCGTGTCCGATGGCAATCCGTACATGTCGACTTCTACGTACGTTCCGATCTTCTTGTCCGATAAAAATTGGCCCGCGATCACCTGATAGGGTAAATAAACAAGATTGTTTTGAAGTTTTTAAAACGACTTGTTGTGAGAAATAAATATTGTGAATGAAAGAAAAATTAAACTTCTTTTTTTTTGGATAATTATACAGATATTATGTACAGTTATCATATATCTAACGAAGTCGACCGAAGTTATACAACAAAAAAAAAAAAAAGAAATAAAAATAAAAAAAAACAGTAGGGATTACGACTCAGAATTATATTTACTTAATAAATTAAAATATATATATATATATATATATATATATATATATATAATTTTTTAATAAAACTAATACATACATATATATATATGTATTAGTTTTATTAAAAAATTATAAACTCAAGATTTTTGGCTAAGTAATTATTATCATCACACTGTCATTGTGAAATAGAGTATAAAATTTAAGTAATTTAATATTTGTTTAGTGCTACTTACTAGTGTCATGGCACCAACACTGATTTTTTGAAGTAATTACTTTGAATAGATGAGAAATTGAACAACAATGGCTACATTTAAAATAAAGATAACATAAAAAAAAATTGATGCAGGTTAATCACTAATTCGTATACAAGTTTTACAGTATGTATTATCATTTATATTTTGAACTGTTGAACTAGGTAAATTGTATTTTGATTTATTGATAAATTCACTGACAATGATGAATATTAATGAAACGACATAGGCATGTAGGTGGATCGCTCCATGTGGAAGTCCATGGTCTCTGCCTAACCTTCTAGAAGATAGGAATGGATTTATATAAAAAAAATGTGTAAGCAAATGTACTTTTCAGTTAATCGAAAATAATAAAACAGAAAAACAAACCATTGCTAACGCACGACGTTTCATAAGTAAAGTCAGACAGATAAATTAATACACCTCAAAAAAAAAAAACCAAATAAATGTATTTCGTAATCAAAGTTGTTTCTCCTATTATTCTTATTAATATTTTTCCAAAAAATTGAATAATATCTAGTTTTATCGATATAGACATTGCATAATAAGATGGCGTGTTTCCCCTAAAAAATAAATAATGATAAAAGATAATTGTTTTTTGGGTTACTTCCTGAAAAACAAAAAAATATAATTTTCATAACACCAGAGTGGTTATATTAGACAGTTTATGTAAGTTTTAGCACATTACACAAGACTGACCTGTACGCTGCACTGAGCAGCGATAACGCCATCTACGGGCGCATCGGCGAACGGATCGAAACTGCGGTCCGCTCTGCGCATGAAGTCGGGTTTCAGGAGGTATCCACAATTGCCATTGTATTCAAATTTGCCCTGATTGAGTTGCATTGGCAGATCGGACGTTTGGAAGTTTAGGGAAACCATCTGACAGCCGGCGTTCCAGAACACCTGCAGAAATTACGAGTTCATTGAAATAACGCCGCAAAGAATAATTACTGATTCTACACAATATTATATAAATCTACATTTAACTGTATGTGCATAGTTTCTTGTCTTTGCTTCCAACATAAGACAGCTAGATGGATACACTTTGTGATTATCCTCATTTTGCTGTTATTTGAAATTAACATAACAAGACTGTTTATTATACGTTTTGCACACAATAACAGTAGTTCTTATTCACCCACGAAACGTGGGTGTTCTCATGATTCTTTCACGAATCTATATACTGTGGTAATAAACTGGTTTAAACTTCGTTTTGTAGTGATAGCGATATGTAAGTGTGTCTTAATTATAAAAAAAAGAAATTAATTAAAAGCATTTGTGATTATGATTTAAGTATTAGTGCCTCATGATATATATACTTTAATAAAAAAAACCACAAACAATTGAAGAGCTGTAAATTAATAGAGCAAACAGCATGAATCGACTCAACATAAAACTCAAACATCATATTTAATCCACAATACGTTTTCATATATGAACACTTGCGTACATACATAACAGCGCGGGTCCATTCTACGACTTATTATCTTTTAAAACTTATCTATAGTCTATTCACACTTCCTTATAATTTCTAGCCACTGACACAAAAAAGCATACTGCAAGACCTGTGGCATGTAGTTGGAAGAGTCGGCGCGAGTGCCCTTGGGGTAGATACGGGACATCTGCCGTTTGTTGTAGTTCACAAAATCTATGGCCTGGGTCTTGAGATAATTCATGCCGGTGGTCTCGGCGAATGACGACATGTTGTGATGAATGTTGCGCTCTGAAAATCAAATTTAGTTGTGAAGAACATTCATATGAAACCGGGGAGCTTTTCTAGACTGGTTTATGGATTAGATTGGACCTGCTTGTTGCGCCGAGTGTGTGGGTTCGATTTCCGTACAAGATAAACATCTATTTGATTAAAAATTAATGTCTGTCTTGAGTCTGGGTATTTTTCTATGTATTATGTGTTTATATTTACAAAAAAAAAGTATGTATGTATTCTATCAGCTATATATTCATACTGCAGCCTTCATTGCTTAGTTTGGAAACAGATAGCACTTTCTGTGTGTTCGAAGATATTATTAATATAAATTTTATAATATTGAATATTTAGTGTTTTTTCGAACTGTAATTGATTTGCATGAAAATTCAATGAAATTTTTCACTGTATATTTTTCATTTTGCTGGCACCGCTGGAATATGGGGACATGGTATGTGACAATGAGGAGAAATTTATGGTGCAAGTCTATGTCTCTACTAGTCTCTTGATTGGAGTTCCACAACAAAGAAACAAATATCGAATAGCTGAAATCTGCGAGATGGATTTAGTTATGTTTGATTAAAATCAATTTAGCCGATCCTAGATTATCAACTATCATTACATTCAATTTACTTATAAGCAATACCACTGAAACTAATATTGGATCTCTTAGTACAGTTTCGTTATCTGTTTACATGTAATCACCCCCTAAACGTTATAACGTGATGTAAAAATCGATGCCATTAAGCCAGTTGAGACAAATTGCTAAACGTGCTTCTCGAAATGAGACTGTCACCGATCCAACTCCAAAATTTAGTGTACGTAGTTCCACCTTAATAATAACAACCACATCGTTATTGCAGAGTAGCAACGACCATGCACATATACCACTGTACTTAGGAATATATAGACAACTCACTCTCTGCCTCCTCAAAGCCTTGGAACTTGATGGGCTGAGCATAGTTGACCATCGAGGAAAGCCAAGGGTGGACGTTAGTGGTGGATCCGGTGTATGCGACTGGTGGTGGGGCATCGTCGCCTGCTGATGCTGCTTCCGCGACTATTTCTTCCGGCTGAAAAATATTACATATTTTCCTTATACGATAGGTATCGAACTAATCAATAGGAAAGAATATAATTACTCTAAATAGAAATCCATGTAACGGGTAAGTATTAAAATACACGATTTACATGTTTTGTTGGGATTACCTTTTTGTCTAAAATTGCAACAGCGGAGGCGTCTTCCTTTTCTTCGTCTTCGATGACGAACTGACCCTGACGGAACAGCTCCAACTCTTGTTTCTCCACTTCCGGTTTTAGACGCTTGTTCTTGATCAATATCTTTCTTTTGAGAGCCGATGGCGGAGGAAGTGGAATTCCAGGTTCCAGCTGAAAGAGAATTTTGCCGTTACATTTCTCCCGTTTCACATATCATTATATTATGATATAATTTTTATGAGCAATACATGTAAAAGTTATTATTCTGGTAGAAACATCAGGTGATAAAAGTTTCTCGTTTATCGGAAAAGTGGCTGCGAAAAACGCATTAAATAACCGAAATAAATAATATCCGTTTCCAATGCCGGTGCCGACACTAGGAACGGAAATTATTCTACGTTCGCGTACCAAAATAAACTTACCCTATGAAGCCGTAACATATAAATATATAAGTAGCTCAAATAATACTTATACTTTGGATTCAAAGTAACTCTGCATTTTCAACAAACATTTTGTTTTTATACTTTATCACGGAAAAGTTTGAAAAGCTTACAGGATATTCAGATAGAGGCTCCTTCAGCAGCAAATCTCCTAATATTTCATCACAGTACTTGGCCAGTTTGTACTGCTGCGCCTTGCAGCAGTGGTTTTCGAAGGAGAGTATCACTGGATAGTCGGACGTCACGAACGCGGTGTCCCGCAACGCGTAGATGACGTCTTTGAAAAGTATGTCCGTGCACATCGCCATGCCGTGCGTGATTATTGGTTCCTCGTCTTCTCCTTTGCCGTCCCAACAGTCGAGTTCGACGCATCTAAAAAGTGATTACGTCTTCTTAAATAATAATATTTTTAGCACCTTATGTTAACATATGTTAAAAATCATCCTACGATATTTACTGAAATCTAAATCAAAAAGTAATTACGTTACATCAAACTTTTGCAAGTGAGATTTATAAATACGGTGTTTATATTATTTTTCAGTAATAGAAAATGATTACAGTTTTTAATAATATACAATGAAAACAGTCTTAGTCTAATATTTGAAGATAACATTATGTTATATTAAAGTCTGTTATTCTCAGAAAGAATAATCAAAATTGCAAAGGTAGTTTTTGAAATACCCACTAAAACTTCTTTCCATTGAAAATAGCACTTCACAGATAATCAAGTCTGTTCTTAAAATAGTTTTAATTTTTTATTTAAATTTAATATTTCAGTTCTTTACGCTACGAAATAAATACATTTTGTGGAATATTCGCATTAATTCATACATCTGCATCCGCATTCACATCCGCATCAATCAATGCGTATACTTTACGGATGCAGATTCACATCAACATGTAAATAAAGTGGGCGGAGCCAGAGTGGCACGTTCTTCGCGTTTGTTTTGGTAATTGCTAACTTCATTCGGTAACTGACGAATAGGAAGGCGGACATTGGTAACAAGATCCTACAGGTTTTGTTTGTTGTGTTTTTTCTCATTGTCGATAAATTATAGTTACAGTGAGTGTTTACTGTGTACTTCATAGTTTTTTGAGTGTTTAATGAATGTTTTGATATAAATATTGAAGTGAAATGTCGCCACAAATAAAAAGCAGTATCTGGACTTATTTTACAGTAGACAAAAATTATCCGGAGAAGTCAGAGTGTAAGATATGTAATTAAAGTTACTCGCGGAAGGGACGCACTACTACTTCGTGTGTACTGATTTCGTGTGCAATGAGCTACACATAAAACTTGCTGGAAAAGTTAAAGAAATAATTGAAGAATATGATTACATGTCATTCACTACTGATATTTGGACAGATCCCAGCTCAGGTGTTTCAGAAAACTTTGAAGGATCGTCAATTGTGTTAAAATGCGAGACTTTTGATGACCGTCATATTGGTGACATCATTGCAGAAAAATTTAACACAATGCTTGCTGAATGGAATATTTCAAATGAAAAAGTGCAATGCATGATACAAGATGAAGGCTCTAACATGAAAAGAGGAATGCCATTAGCATTGCTAAATGATTTAGATTGTACCGTTCATAAGTTGCAAATTGTTATTCGGCATGGTTTACGATCGCAGAAAAGCATAGAAGACGTCAAACAAAAATGTAAGAAAATGACTACTCATTTTAACCATTCAAACATTGCTCAAAAGCAACTTGAAAAAAATCAGGATAGTCTTAATCAACCGCATCTTAATGTATTGTAGGATTGTGTGACGCACTGGAACAGCACGCTCTACATGTTTGAGCGTTTTTTGAAGATAAAAGATGCATTAAGTCTTTAAGCCAATGACATAAAGACTTAACATTGAATCAATTTTGCCTGAAGTGTGGAAAATAGTAGAATGCTGTCTTGAAGTATTTAAACCCTTTAAGAAAGCCACTCATGAAATGAGCAGCTCTCAGGCACTCATATCATGTGTGATTCGTATCATACAAATGCTTTTGAAAAACTTGACGACTATTTAACAAAACCACGAGAAAATGATGCTATTCGGTTGGCAGTCTCTAGTCTGAAATCACAATTTTCAGCGAAACTTTCTTCTTTGGAAGATAATAACTTATATGCAATTTACACATATTTAGATCCTCGCTATAAGTATAAAAGATGAAATAATAAAGATGGTAAATGACCCTGTCGTCACCGATTCTTCTACTATGTCGCCGGCGGAAAAAACCAAAAGAATGAGAATGGGAGATTCTCTCGATCCTGAACCAGAAACATCCAGTACAGGTAAGAAGACTTGCTTAAAAAGCGATCTTGCCATGATGTTAGATTCACCGAGCGAAGATGAAGGTGAAGGAGAACCGAACAACAGTAGCCCCGATGATCTTCTCCGCAAAGAAATAGTTATTTATCGTAACAAAAAAAAGACTGGATTTTGATGAAAATCCACTTAATTGGTGGAAAGTTAACCGTCGTGAATTTAAAATTCTCTCCAAATTAGCATGCAGATATTTATCACTTCCACCAGCCAGTGTTCCCACCGAGCAACTATTTAGTGGAGCTGGGTTGATATAAAATTCACTAAGAAACAGGTTGGAAGCTGAGAAGGCTGCAATATTGCTATTTATTAAATATAATTCACCAATTTTTAAGTTTAATTATTAAACAAAGATTTTTGATTATGAAACTCGAAACTTAAAATTCTGTTGTGTCATAAGCAAAACTAAAAACTTGTGTAATTTTGTTCTAAAAATATGATAAAATAATTATAAAGTTTAAATTAAATTGATTTTTAGTTACTTATGCACTTAAAATTTAAATAATTATCCTTTTAAAATCCCAAAATCCGCATCCGTATCAAATCCGCATCCGCGGATGTGAACTTCTAATAATCCGCATCCGCATCTGCATCCGCGGATGTCTACATTTTTGCATCCGTAACAACACTACTAGGAATCCACCTGCATCCGGCTAAAAGCACTTGTCGATACATTTCTACGGAGCTCTTCCCGCCGAACTGTCTCCCGGACAAGTACGTGTTATGGGACGAGTTGATGTAGTAGTGCGCCAACGGCTGATCCATTTCCATGTAGTTGTCCAGACGGTCGAGGAACACCGGCGCGTTTTCGTCTGACATGAGATAGCGAATTAGACCGTCCTTGGACAACGCTTCTGTGAAACGAAAATTTAATATTAAATTATATTGTACAATTTGCTTAATCGTATTATTTGTTCTTATTCACACAAGTAGATTATGGTATGAGTATCTAAAAATGAATGTATTCACAAATCACTTTCCAAAGTTGTTGGATTATGTTTAGATCATTCATCTCTTATCGCGAGCGCAGAATTGGTTATTAAAATTTGTAACGAATTTTTATACGCGCAACTGTATAACACAGCCTTAAATGACACTTATTTGTAAATATAAAGTATTTAAAAGAATATTGGATAGGAAGTGTTAATTTTGGGAGGCAATTTGCCATCTAGCAGCTTAGTTTTGAGCTGAGCTCTCGTTAACTGTAGAGGTTGTATTGTTGGCCGCATACGAACTGGTTATAATGTAATGATCGGCGTAAAATTCTGTCATTTCTTGTTTCCTTGAAAATGCAATAAGTGTCGCAATAAATCAGATTATCGACTGCCTTTTCGGTAATATATCAGATTATCGAAAAGGCAGCCTCTTCACGCAATTCCACTTATTCCTACGACGTAAATAATGTGTTTTCGCGAAAACGTGAATCGAATCTCGCGTTTTTATGAGATACTCATTATAAATTACATCGGCTATCAATTTTGCTTATCACTTTATTCTCGTGGACATACAACAAACATTCCCTATTTCTGTACATATAAATGTTATATGATGTAGCGACATTAGCAAGTAATAGATAGTTGATAAGAACAATGTCACGATTTTTTTGGACTTTTTTTCTAATGTGATTTAACTTTTATCTTAACACCAATACACATAGTATTTGCATTGTTCTAATGTACAAATTATGAGTAATACCTATATACGTATATCTAAACCCTTCGTCGGTGTGACAATAAGTATAACTGTGTACACGCGAACTCACTGGCGGTCTTGGCCTCGTCGTTCTGCTCGTAAGTGGTTATGATTTCGGCCGCGCGTTTCTCGTCGTACAGCGGGTACAGGATCTCGTTGAGGCGCGGGTCCCTCTGTTTCTCGTTCAGAAAGTTGATGAACTGCTCAAGGTTGATACGATCTGATTTTCCTTGAGTGCTGTATACAAAATATTTCAATTACATTAAATGTACTATTACTACTGATAGTGTATGAGGTTATCAGCCTGAGACGTGCTCAGCAAATGGTTCTATGAAGAGTCAGTGTGAACACGGTGTTCTGTGATGTGCACTTGTGAATTAAATTTTTTATCTACTAGGCTGGAGTTGATCAGAACGTCGGTACAGTGCCCACAAAACATTCATAATAATTTGGTGATTTTTTCTTCTCAATAGATTTCTGTAGATATTCATATTTTCATTTTGTCAATAATGGCAGTGTTGACTGAAATACCTTATAGATCATTATATATTTCTTCACGAAAGGAAAAGTATGTGATTATTAAAACGACAACATATCAACGGCGAGGCAATCTAACCGCCGAATTACGCGTCCAGTATTTATTCCACTAACCTAGTTTACTTGATATTTTCTCATTTTGAGTGGCGCAATGTTTATTCACTTTATTTTTTTTCCTAATTAAAACTTAAATTAAACGGAGAGAGTAATTTTTATACAGAAAAATCATATAATTACATTTCGATTTGCCGAATAACAAGAACAAATGTGCACAAGTACTCACATAGACCTAAACAGCTCCTCGATGTCGTTCCTCGGGCAGATCTTGTGATAGAGCGCGTAAAACTTGTCGAATGTGAACTCCTCTTTCTCCATGACGTCGTTCTTCCCGGACGGCAGGCCCAGCTCCGAGAGGCACTGGTACACGAGCTTCTCCGTCTTCCCGGATGCGAAGGTCCGGGCGACTACTTTCACGGGGACCTTGCCGCGCGGGTCCGTCAGGAAGCATAGTCGCATCCAGCTGGAAATTTCGTAGAATAAAATTAAATTATAGTGTTTTTGTTCTGCACTACGGCTTCCAATTACAATGTCATGTCAGACTGACAGGAATTTTTATTATAGAGAATAGCAAATTTAAAGGAAAACAGTAAAAACGCATTTACTGTGAAATCAGTACAGTAAAGATATGAGGCACAAAATATTAAATTTCTTACTATGACAGTTGTGATATACGTTGTTTTGGAACTGTGACATGTAAGTATGAACAGTTAAGTAATTCTTTGTCCTCGCTTTCTCTTTAGTGAATTACCCATCTAACTGGTTTATGATCACGTTGCGGTTTAATTTAGTTGAAATTGATATTAATCTATACGTATCTTTATCCAAAGACATTCTGATTGTGAGGATGAGAAAATTGAAAACGATTGGCATTGAAGTTGGGAACATGCAATTTTATTATGAACAATTCTATTAGTTATGATTTATTACGAAGAATCGAAATACGACAACCGACAGCATGCACATGTAAATGTAATCCTTACATTTATACATTTTTAAGTATTTCACGCAAAATTAATTTCTTACAAATTGATTTAGTGCGCTTTCAGGCTCGTATTAGGATGATGTATTACTAGTATCATGCAATCGATTGCAACAACGAAAGCCAATCCCATGTGTTTGGTGTAAAAGCACTAAAAGCACAACCACTAAAGAAATATTTATATGGTGTGCTTTTTCAACGTCCGATTCTCAATCAGACGCTGAGAAAGCACCTCGACGTCCATTTCGAATTTCACATTTAATAAATTTAATAAGTATAAATAATAAAATAAACATAATACACATAACTGAAAAAAAATATCGAGAATGAAATAAAATCTGGTTGACTTAAGGCGGATCGTAACAAAAAAAAATAAATAAAAAAAACGCAGTTCGTAAATGTTAACTTTCACCATAAGGTTTAATAGATTATCCACACATTAATCTGTGAAATCATACGATTCAATTAGCGTTTTTATCTTTTGGGGTAACTCGGCGTGAGTATTATTCGTATGGTTATTTCTTATGTCTTCTCATCTCTTCGGGCTCGAATAGTCGATATCATCCCGTATGTTCGCTATTACAATTTTATTCGTTACCCGTAAAATACACGCAATATCCGAGGAACGTGTCGTGAACGGCTGCCGTTGCAGATATTGAATCTTGGAATGCGACAATCTGCTCACAAAAAAAAAAGCTATCGTATCATTTTTATGTAAGGCAATAAGTTTGCGTACAATAAACAATATTACTTATTAAAAGGTGATCGTATTAAAATTTATTAAGAGCGTAAATGGGATTGGAAATGGATCAGTAGCGAAAGCATAATTAAGATTGAATTGCAAATTGAATCGGAATGAGAATTTATAGCGGTAGAGAAGGGGATCGAGAATGAAGCAGCAGCAGAAACAGAATCAGAATCGATAAACGAATCGGTGTCGAAACCCAATTGCATTGTTAAATCGTTGCGAAAACTATATCTATTACAAATGCATGTAATATTATATTATGACAGCGAAGTGTACTGAATCGATATCGATATCATGTCGCTAACATATTTTCTTCTTATTCGCGGTATTTATGTTAGTAAAATACGTTCACTGAGGTCTCTAAAATATAAAATTGGGCCGTTTTGATTTATAATTACACAATTAAATTTTATATATATATATGAATATAAAACACAAAGCTTTTTATTGCACTGAGCCAAAATCGAGTTCATTTCGCATATTCAACATAAAGGTACTTATTTTTCCGCGACGCAACATTAGTACGGTAGTACTTCGGTACTTCGTTTTAACTGTACAGTACGAAAAATGTATTCGAAGTTGACCCAAACATAAGTCGACATCATATTAATTAACATAATCGATTTGCAGGACGGAAGAAATCGAAATGGAATGGAAGATCAATTTACTATTTGCATTCGAACACGAATCAGGGAGAAAAACTAGGTTCACGTAAAAGCAGAACACATATGTAGGTGTACGTAATTCTCGGGACAAACTGTTGTTAGCATTTTAAGGCTTGGATATTAAAATTTCAAATGGAATTGCAACTTATCAAATTGGTAGTTTCCAAAACAAATATGTTTTATTGTATTTTCGTACAAAATAAAAAGGAAAACAATTTTGAAAATGAAATGACGTGTTATTCTTTTCTAGAATGTGCTAAAATAAGTATATACATCAATTCAAGGACGTTGAGTGACAACTACTTTGAAGGGCGAAATTTGACTTGGCGAAGATTCGTGGCCGAGTCGTAGCCTAAACATTTCATAGAAAATGATTATGAGAAAATCAACTCTAACATCGACGAATATCAATTTTAATATAATAAAATGGTATGAAACTAACAAGCTATTTTAGTTAAAAAGTTCACATGTAAGCGATTTTTGTTTCGGTAAGTAATCTGAAATTTCTCCTATTATTGAACAGAATAAAAAAGCACTAAACCTTTCTTCATCTTCGCCGCAGACTATCTAATGAATTATTTTCAAATAAAAGCGAATTTGCTTTCGGGACTCATTCGTAAACAAGTCGTTTAATGTAATTGGCCTCTTTGGAAATATTACTTTCAGCTAGAGCTGGAGGTTAGCAATTTAATTTATGTAATGGCCGAGTTTAAGCTGTAAGTAATTTACGATCAATTTTCTATAAGTAAAGTTATGATTTGTGTACCTTATTTTTGCATGTACATAGCAATTTAACAAAATATGTCACATTTTATGCCTTTATTACTATATAAATCTGTAGCGTCTGCCTGTTCATACAATTTATTTTTGTCAAATTTTGTGATAAATATTCGTTTTACGGCTCACTGACCCCGATTCTACTACACTTAAAACTTTTGTCCGTCTGTTAGTCCATCTGAATGTAGCGGCAGCGGTATGCGACAGTTTGTCAAGCAGACTTCAGGAACTATGTAAGGTCTTCACAGCGTACGAACACAGCGGACAGTAATCAGCTGTCGACGAAATGCGATTAGACCACCGAAGGATGTGTTTTCAGAAGGGTGTCACTAATACGGGGGATGAAAAGTTTGGAGTTGCTTCCGAGTGCGGCCGCATCGTGACCAATATGAAAAACTTTGTTAATGCGACCGTACGGGACAACACACGAAACTTTGCCGCTGTGAAGTTCGTCACGAAAGCGTCGCAATGGCGTAAAATAGGAACGCGGTGGAGAAGAAGTAAGGGTCGCAGAGCGAAATACCTGCGCAGTATATCATTTGAAAGGAACTGGGCATTCTTTCAAAATGACATTTATTAAAACTTCGTCTGATTTAACCATTACTGAATAATAGGTATTTATACTAACACAAAGTTAATAATATTTGCACATTAACAATGTTTAATTTAAGATGTAGTTTTATATTAAGAAATTATATAACTTTTTTTCACGTAATAGTCTGCCTAAAATAAGCCAAAACTGTATTTAGATTTGAAACAATTTGAAGATATTGTGGAAGGAAAATGTTGTTATTAACAGATTTGAAAAAGAAAAATAAAATGTAAATCTGTATGTAGTGTATAACTGCATTGGTAAGTTTATTTTTATGCTTCATTTTGTGTATGCATTTATTCTCTTCAATATCACAACTGTAGCAAACATAAAATTTTAAAGTTGTTTTATTCACTTTTTTATGTGAAAATCACTCTTCAATAGTTGGTAGGTATTGATGAAATAATGTTTTGTAATAAATATTTCATCTGACCGAGTCGATTGGTCCGCCTTTAGATCAAAACTTTACATCATAAAATAAAAATAACAAACAGTCGGTAGACGACATTAAGCTCAAAGAGAACTCAATGAATAAGAGATTTAAAAAAAAAAATTTAAGTGCTTGGCAATTTTTTTGAGAGGGTTTAATTACGTGGATGTTTATAAAGGTATAGAAATCGCGCTTGAGAACGAAAGCTATAGCCTTGAGCTTGCAACTACAGATTTTCGCCCTCTTTTTTCAGATTTTCAGTCCCTTCAGAATTCTTTAGGTAACGTTAAGTTAACATCAAGAGAGGACTGTCATAACTACTTATCGCAATTCTTTGATCAGAAGTGCCAAAATTTCTACAGCAACGGGATTATGTCACTACCTACAAAATGGCAACAAGTTGTTGAACAAAATGACATATGTATATTATCATTAAATGTAAAAAAATATGATGAAAAGTTATATTGAATTTTTATATAAAAAACGAAAAAACTTTTTCTCTGACCCAATACACACATAGTGAAAAATTTTGTACCGAAACATTCTCAACTATTATAAACATGATAAATACAAAACTTTTAGTTCACTTTGCGAATCTTAAAAATATAAAATGAAAATCAAAGAGACGTTTAAGAAAAATGTCTCAATTATTTAATCACAACTCACCCAAAACAAATACTAATTTTGATCTTTTGCATTAGCTTATCGCAGACTTCGTAATGTCGGCAACCGAGAACGCTGTTTTATGTATTTTTAGAGCATGTAACCATAAATTGTGGATAAGAACCGTATATTACATATATTACGGTATAAATAAAAAAAAAGATACAACAACAGTGCGAGTATTTGGAACAGAGTTCTATGAAATCGTATTTCGTTTCAAAGGCCTGTGAAATGAAATTAAACTATTTCATAATCAGACTAGGAAACAAGTGGCCGTGTATCAATGTACACACATAAGAGGTGAAACATCTTTGGGTCATACATATTAGCCCGGTCAACAAGTTGAAAAACGTGAAAAATAGAGATAAAGCTCCTAAAACTATGAGCAGTAGCTCATTGGATTCGGAATGACCTCTAGAAAAATGCAGTGTGAGGATTTTACTGCACGTAAAAAATTGTTTGTCAACGGCCAACACGAATTTAACGCAAGAAAATTTTTGTGCAATGATTTTGTGTCACTTTCGTTGTCATTTAAGCCAACGAAAAAGTTATAATAGAGTTCGGTTGGCCTTTTGTGATGAAGGTGCATCCCTTGTCACTTTACTAACTGATCTAACGAGTTCAAACATGGTTGTAGTAATGGGACTGACGATCTGCCTGAGGGACGTCCTTCTACCGCGACAACCGAAGACAGCATTAGCGTTGTGAAGTTCATGATAGAGACTGTCAAAAAGAGCGACTTGTTAGCAGATTCGAACAAGCTTAGGCACTTGACTCATACCGATGTAAAAGTTAAGTGCACAAAATCTTTCATGAATATTTAGGAGTCAGGGAGCTTTGTACTCGGTAGATACCTCATAATTTGACTAAAGCTCAAAAACTCTGTCGCGTTAATCGGTGCCGCGAAATGATGCAAAGATTTGAAGGTGGTGAATCAAATGCTGTATAGGATATATAATAGTTACAGACGACGAAAGCTGGATTTGCTGTTACGATCCCAAAACCAAAAGACAGTTTGTTTAGAGGGTGTTTTCTTTCGAGAAGTTGCCTACTAAAGTGAAACGAGGTCGAAGCATCAGAAAACAGATGGTGGCCTCTTTCTTCAGACCGACAAATCATTATGCAACAATTGTTTTAGAAAATAAAAAAAAAAGTACCCGCAGACTGGTACATTAATAATTGTTTTCCTCTTTGTTTTTGGGAAAACTTCGGGAAAAATGACCTTGCAGCAGGATCCTCCTTCATCATGATAACGCCTCACCACATACCGCCAGAAAGGCAACTAACTATTTGGGGAAGTTAGGAATGATATACTGGCTAAACTCGCTTACAGCCCTCGCGCCATACGATTTTTATTTATTTCCCAAACTATAAATAAACCTCAAAGAAAGTGGTTTACGGACGCCGAGGAAGCAGTGGCTGCATACGAAAAGGCCGTCGTAGCGACCCATAAATGCGAATGAGAAAATTATTTTTTCAGTTGTTCCATCCAATGCAGCAATATGTTGACTGCAATGGACAATATTTTGTTCAGTTTTTTGATTTTCTAAGGACTTTAGGTTTGACCCATGTATGGTACTAAATATTCTTCCTAAATGCCTGAAGAAATTTCACTTTACAATCTAAAAAAGTGAGAAGCAAATTGGAAACCAACATTTAAATCTATTGCATTTTTCAATCACTTTCGGCAGCATTAATTCTATAATAAGGAAATAATATGTGGATCATTAAAACAAACTGTTCTTTATTTCGTTAGATATTTTCTTAAAGTACGTTTATTTTCATTGCCGTATATTATATATTACATTATATACCGTCTGATGATAAAAAAAAAACAGAGATTTTAGGATGAAACTTATTTTATATGGAATATGATATTTCTCAAACGTTTGCACGTAAATCGACCATAAGCTTCATTATTTGATAAAGTGAATCCCTTTTCTTTTCTCTCGTCTCCATCCATAACCACATTTATCTAACAATATTTTTGATTATAAAACGAAAATTAGTAAAAAAAATCCTTTAATAAGTAACTATCGACGTCTTAAATCAAAATTTATTCCCGAGAAACCCTTCAAGCGGTTAAATGAGAAATCATCACAAACGTACCGCGCCAACATAATTCTCTTTATGAATGTTCCATTAAAAAAATCCGGCAGCAGGTTTCATACAAAAAAAAAAAAATTATTCGATGCCTCGTCCTCGTTCTCGTCACTTCAAAGTCCACAGCGGGAACGTTCCGAGGAGTCGCCCGCCCCCGCCGCACGAGCGGGCGGTCGTTAGGCGGGGACGCCGGTACATCCATCACGGCTCAGTTTTTGTTGGGAGAGCAATTTTGTACATGAATATTTAAAACTTGACGTCGCCGGGTTCAAAGACGGAACATCGTGGAAGTGGTACGAAATTAATAATATTTCACTGATGAATTTTTAATCGAACGTACCTCTAATTCTAAAGACATCAAAGTGTTTTTTGATGATACCAGATTTTTAGATCGCACCATGTCGCTAATGGCGGTTGCTGAAAAAGGAAACTTGCTTTTTTTTTTCAACTCCGAACTTGGTATTTCTTTTAGAAAATATAGACCATTCTATGGAACTTATTTCAAAATCTTTGTATTTCATATTTGACTTAATTTGTACATTATGCAATAGACGACGTCTTTGTCGGAACCAAGATACGAGGGCCACTCTGGAATTATTGAGATACCGTCAAACATCATTTTATCCGCGTTCATGATTGCGTACGCGTGCAAGTCCGCTTATGGAGAATGCCGATAGCAACGTCAGAGTTCCGTCGATGAACCACTACGCCGTTGTGAATATTTTTATTTTTGATATTGTACTTACCGAAAGCCTCGAAAATTCTCACAAGTGCAATGTAGGATTCAGTACAATTATGTAATCAATGTACGGCGGTTGTGAATAACGCCATCTCTAGTGCAATTGTGGTTTCACCACGTCGCCTGTGCCGAAAAAGCGACATTTTGCGATGACGATGCATATTACATATCAAAATATGTGTTTATGAGTGCCGTATCTACGGGTTGTTTTAATTTGAAATTTATTTTTTACACTCCCAAGGAAAAGTATACCTCTGTACATTATAATAATTTCAAGTTGATATTTCTATCCGTAGCTTAAAAAAGATGGACCTCAAAGTTATTCCATAAGAGATTTATTCATCCTTTAGACGTGCGGGACCCTTAAAAATATATTATCTATATATTGCCAGTTTGTTGTTAAGACAATATACAAAAAAAAAAGTTAATGCTGCAAGGGCATCTTGTTCATGATTTTAGAGCAGACCTTAGTTCATTTTTTGAGTTTCGTGCCGTTTTCATAACCGTCATTCTGTTTGAATTCTTCTACCACATTTGGGCTCGGTTTGGAATTCAGGGTTCTATAAACTTTTACTGGATAAACCTATATTGTTTATTAATATTGATTTGGAACATGTTTAAACTTTATCGCAATAGTTTACAATGAGAAAAGTTTTAATCGGATAATACAATTAAGCGAATTAGTTATGCGGATGTATGAATTTTTTAAAGGAAATTGCAAAATAATCGACCTTTGCTACAGGTTGAAAAATGGTCGATGAAATTACGTGAGTTTGAGATATTCGAAAATTCACAGCATCTCGACAGCACAGAATTTGGTGGCAGCGGTTAAAACAAATATCTTCTATTAAATTCGAAAAAACAAACAAAAAAAAAAGGTCAAAGCCTGTATTTTTATCTGTCATTGAGAGGAACTAAAGCTCAATTTTTTTTTTATTAATATTGAAATCATAAGACTTTATTTTTTTAATTTTACAAAAATAATAAATAACTATTCTTCACATTATTTTTCAATTGCAACCTTTTTCCGTCATTTTTTTAACAATTCAGTGAAAGTTGCTAGTGATGGTGCTAGCATAAATTTATATTGAAAAGTCCAGATTTTTGAAAAAGACTGAATTCAAGCATGTCGAACGGAACTTTATTTGTGGTCAGTTAAACTTTCTAATATTGGTCGACGATATCAATATTCATAGCAGAAACCCTTTCCAGTACATATGTATGTATATAATACGGAGCGAATTCGCGTCAGATCTCTCCGTCCGTGTCAACCTGCATCACAGGTTTTTCGCTCAGAGCGCAGAGCCAGTCTCTAAATAAAAGCTCCCCGACAACAAAAGACGCGGGGTCGCGTCACAAATAAATGTGAATTGCCCAGTCGTATATAAAATTTCCTTTTTAGGTACGATTTCAGTTAGAATGTAGGAGTAAAACCTCAGCTATGAATAGATTCACGTCCCTGTGATGAACGCAAACGCGATTGATTTGGAGCGATAAGAATGTAACATTTTTAGAACGTTTTGTCTACGATGTAAACAGATTTTAGTTTCTGAGCTTTTATTTTGTTTTAAATTACTATGCCTACTTTATAGATAGTATCAGATATAATGTGGAATACAATGCCTAACATCGCCACTCAACACTAAAAAGGACTCGTTAACCTACCTAATATATTCATGTAATATCACTTATCTATGTTACGTTACAATACAATCACACAATTTTTTTCTTACTACTTATTGCGAGAAATAAACCAAAGCAAACTCGTCAAAGTTAAAATGTGATGCCGTGCCTCTCATTTTTCTACTAAGACTCTTAGACGTTTTTCTACCAAGTGAATAGTCTGCTTTTTTTTTTTTAATTTTTACATATTAAGTGATACTGCGAAAATCGATAATACGAAGAAATCGTTTTAAAAATTATGTCTCTTGAGTTTCATACCTTTTCAATTGCAATAAAGCATAAAATACGGTAATGAGTTTATATAGGGCATATAATGCGCGATATATGCATTAAGCACAAGAAGTTACTTTATTGTTTATTGAGTTATCTCTTTATTGTCAAAGGATCCAATAAATGGAATTAAAACTTCCCACAGAGTTTTTGATTATAGCTATGTAACGACGGTCAAACAGAGCACATATTTCGTTTAGAAAACGCAACAAAAAACAGAAAAACCGATGAAAACGCATGTTCGTTTTTTCGCGCCCCCCGAAATTCCCCTACAATACTACAATATTGTGCCACCGCACCGTTACCTTTGGACATAGCTGAAAGCTTTAGTTACGGAGCGATACATAAATTGAGATTTTAAGGATAAGAAGTTAAAAGACTTGAATTTCCCCAATACAACCTAATATTGTATCAACGAGAAATGCATAAAGCTAACTATGCATTAATAAAAAGGAATATTTGAAAAAATAATTATAAAGTTAGCGGCACCAAAATAAAATAGATTAAAAAATATCTCAATTATAACTCTAGTATTACAGTGACTTTATTTAGATTGATTTGTTCCTTTTCTAGTGTTTAATTGTGTCGATCATTTTAATATGTGTCCCAAATTTCATATGTGTACGTACGTATGTTTGTATGTCTGTATGTTTGTCCGTGTATATCTCAAAAACTATAAGTCGGATTGCAAAAATTTTTTTATAGTTAGACTAAGTATAGTAAGGAACTAAGCAGTTTCATCAGTCATATAAGTATAAGACATTTATATTGGCGTTGTTGTACAAATATCTTAAAAATCTTACTTAGAACTTAGATCTAGGGATAGTCAATGTGTACCGATGAAAAGACTGTAGTATCAACTATTTTTCGACATAATCAAAGGCTTTCTCCTAGTCCGCATACAATGAGCTTAATGGCTTATTAAATTACTCTGAGTCTTGTAATTCGCCGGAATGTTTGGATACGGCGAGAAGATTGTACCCTTAAGGGTCATTAATAAATTACGTAGGGCGTAAAAGCGCGCGTTCCCCGCGGCACGGTAGAGATATGTGGTATTCATGGCGCCATTTCCGCGTTGCTCGGAAGAATTTGCTCAGTATATCCCAAATACTTCGCATCGGAAAAGCTGTAAAATTTCATAAAAAACCTTCGAGGATCTGATATTCAAAATTTGAAGAGAGTAGATTTTAAGTCTATATTCAATACCAGGTCAAGAGGCTGCGTGCCGCGTCCAGAATAACGTTGACACTGTTGTATGGGCGGACGTGGACGACGTTATTTTCATGAATGAGGCACTGGTTACGACGCATTGTAAACACGTTCCAGATGAAAAACTATCTTTGCCAAAATATTAAAATTTATTATTGAAAACAAACGTGTTTTTTTTAACTTTCCATTATTTTTTATAATAATTTTTGTAGATACTTTTTTTTCTATAAATGATGCGGGAAGGTAGCCAATAAATACATTGAGGGGGTCAAATAGTCCTAAAAATTGACTAATGTAATTTATAAATTCCCTCTTGTCGGTCTTTAGCTGGATCTCTTCAAGAGAATGCACGGTAACAAATATACGTGTACATTAACCATCGAGAAATTCTATTACACAACAGTAATTACAAATAAATACAACTATTCTAGAAGAACGTATTAAATTTAATTGGAGCGGATGCTTTTTACTCTATAAATGTCGGTCAAGCTCGTGCCGAGAACGCCCTGATTTCGAGAAGTTAATAGGATAAAGTTTATTAAAGTTCATTAGGAAATTCTAGTTCTTATAATAGACATGATTAAAACACGGGCTTACATGATTATGAAATTGATTTCTATGTTCATTTTAGTTGTTGTGTTATGAAAATACGGCTTTATAAAAATTACATATAATATAAGTGCGTATTACTTACAATATAACATTTAACATTATGATTTATTTAATTAACGATTTCAATACATGCCTGCACTGACATTTTTTTTAAAGATAATTAATAAAATCTCCAGCCAAGAACATCTACTCGAATTTCCAATAGTTGCCAAATAAGTAGTAATTTTACTAACGTCAAACGTAAATCTACTCTGATGTTACCATCTACCTTTTTCGTTTCTGGCGGCAAACAGTCGCCGTTAGAAGTAACCGTCACCGTAACATCATTTTCTGTGTGTTGCATTTGCGTCACACCGATACGTCACGACTATAGACATCCCCGTCCACGATCACTCTATTTGGACGGACAACTACCAAACGGCGCTATCGCACGCGCCATTCCACAAAAATTGGACTATTGCAACACTCACGCTGTGACTTTGGATTGACGCGACTCTGAATACATCCGATTTTCAGTGTTGTGGTGCGTGTGAGCACGCCGTTTGGTCCATTTAAACACAAAAGATCGTGCAGTTTAGAAACTGTATATTGTTTAATTTTTTTTATAACACGGAGTATTTATTCGAATGTATTTTTTTTAAAAAAAAAAAAAACAATGCATCATAGAAACAAAGATACACAAAAGAGCGAAATAAGTAAATTAAATAAATGAATGTTTCATCATATATTTACGGCGAGTGTTGATTTTGTAATGGAGTTAAAAAATATATCGTTATTTATTTCTAGTCAAAAGCCCATTTACCAATTTACATTTTCCTCAACTCCACACTTGATAGAAATTCTTATTATAATCTCGCATTTTAATCTCTAATGGTTATTCTAAAACATTGAAATGACGCAATTGAGTCTAAATATAACTTTAAATATATCAGAATTTCATTATAAAATACACTTTTCATTTTACTCCTTTAGAGGATCCTATTTGAAAAAGCGTTAAATTATTTATAACTGAATAATCTAACAAATTTATCAGTTATTTTAAATTCAAGTATTTCAGAATTCTCCTGAAAAAAAATAAATAATTCTGGCCGTGCTTTTCTAATCAAAATATCAATATGAATTTTTAGATTTATAACTCCAAAAACTAGAAATCTCTACACGTTCATCTCTATTTTATACTCTATACGGGATGAATTACTAAAAAAAATGGTTTTTTGACGACAGAGTTGGTGGTGTCTCGTTTATACACATTATATATAGACAACTGACGTATTGCTCATGTTATAATTAAAAATAAAATACAATATTTTTGTACATTACAGATCTAAAAAATACCGCTCAGTTGAAATATAATACGTGAAATTTTGCATACAATTCTTTGAAATTCGCGTCAGCCATAAACCCTAAATAGATACGGTGAAAGATTATTTATGTTCATATTGTTCATTTTTCAAATAAGTATGTCAGATTATTCAAGCAATAAACTTGAGTGATATACTGATTGCCGGGTTTTTATACATATCCTACAAACATAGCTAAAAAGGTTAAAGTAGGCTAAAGGAGTTAAAGAAATTATTACAAAATAACAAAATCAAAAGGAGAATTAGCGGACTTTAGCTGAAGGCAATGTCACTAATTTCAAATTGACACTACATCAAAATTTGTTCTAAAGATCATTATAATGTCATTTACAATCTTTTGCTAGAATCATCGCTCATCCATCTAGACTCATTATGCACAGATCCGTTTCAAACTCTCTATGAATCTATTATTGAGGATTATTCTCACCACGAAGAGAAATTTAAATTTAGTTAAAAACAAGTACAAAAAAAAAAAGAAATTTAACTATGGTTGTATACTACATGGACGTCGTTTCACAATTTTATTATTATATGACGAGATATTTAAAGAAAAAGATTTAATTTTTGTTGTATATTATAACGTCAATAATAAATTTAACTTTATGAGATTTATATCACTTGCTCTGAGAATTGCTCCCATGATTTTGAAATTTTTTGATTGTGAAGATAACTGATTCATTTTTGATTAAATTTGTACATGTCAAGCAATGCACTAAAGTAAATATAAATATTGCTTAGAAAATTCACTTCACATAGAATTTCGTATATCGAGATAAATTAATCAATTAGCCTTACCCGCAAATCAAATGTTTCATTTTTCACAAAACAATCGCGATTAAGTTAATATAAATGACTTTTATATGACATCTCATTAATTATTTATTTACTCGATCAAGCAGAGTTAAATCACTAATGTAAATTACACAGGCAACCAGAAGCATCAAATTCTTGTAGAACCAATTTCACCAACCAATATAAATAATTAACAGGCCGTTAATTTGAATTTAGAATCTTTTGTTTATATAAAATAATCTTTAACTTTGTTTTAATGGGCTGTTTATTTTCAATATTGGTCGTTAAAATCGGGCTTAAATCTTACTATTATTTACTGTAAACATAAAAAAATGGTGTCGTTGCAATAAAAATGATACGGCTGACGGCGCTTAAGCAATTAATAAGATTAGCCACAAGGAAGAAAAAAAAAACAAAGTTATAATTAATAAGCTTCAATTTCATGCACATCTATTCAAATCTGTCAACAGAATCATCTTCCAATGTCAGAGTATGGTAAAGATATCACTTCCACTGTAGAAAAGCTCATTTTGCTCGATGAAATCTCGTCGCGACTGTATCTATTTCAAACGGAGACGTTCGGTTAACGAGTGACCCGATAACTAGTTTACAAATTAATTTAGGTAGTTTACCAGTCCTAACCTGAATGCGTCTGAACGCAGCGAACTCGTTAACAACAAAACATACGTACTGTTTCATGAGATTAGTGGTGGGGCAGACGTTGTTGATTTTGTTGTTGTGCGTGATCGCGCGCAGGCCCTCCTTCCAATCCTTGAGACAAACCAAATGGACCCAAAATAAGCATGCAATACGAAGCGGCAAATTAAATCACAACCACCGGAACCGATAGGAATCGGAACGGATCTGAACACCGCACGATTTCGTTCTTCCTTTTAAATATTCATGATTCCAGGTCGGTCTGGGACGCAGTTACTGCCACGATTATCCAGCGATTGTTGATACATAGAAGATGTGCGATTAAAAGTTATCCAATTGTATGCATTTAAACACTTCTCCATAATAATGCACGCCTGTGAAGCCAGAAAGGACAAATGAGAAGAATTACCGAATCTCTTGCTCAAAGTTTAATGCTCATTTAGTGCTAATTTAGTGTCAAAAGTTAGTGCTCTAAAAGATAAGCAAAAAATTCAAAGCTTAAAATTCTTACGAACTTTAAGTACTAATAATTTAGTGCTCAATTAGTGCTGTCCATATATATATAAGAAATATTAGCTAAATATATTTTTTTACTTTTACATGCTAAGCACTGCACACTAAACGACATTTTCCATCCAGAACTTTCTGTGGATGTTTAGCAGCAGGGTTTATAGTAAGCAAAATAAAAAATACATAATCTCCGAATTTTTATCTCGTATATGGCCAGCACTCAATTAAGCACTAATTATCCCCAGTCTCTAAACAGTTAGTTATCCAAGGAGATGACCATTTTCCGACCTTTAACTTGTGATGGGTGTTTACTGTTTAGTACATATAAGTACACAAAAATATTATATTCGTACTTCTTTCATATAAAGTCAGCACTAATTAAGTATAGTTTCTTAAAGTTTGGGCTATATTCTGCCCATTATGGAGTTTGAGGTAATATAGTGTTAGCTGAATGTACAGTTAGCAGTATTTCAATTTTTCACTTACCTAATAAAGCATTAAATTTAATTTTTTGGTTCTAAATTAGAACTAAATTTTGAGCAAGTTTTGTAACTCCGTTTATTCGACCGTTATAGCTTGACAGACGTTAATAATACACAGTTCAATATTACAACTTTTTTTTTTTATGAAGAAATGCATCATCAATTAATGAAGAATTACAATTTGCTTATAACACTGCAACCATGATTAAAAAAATATTTAAAAGCAAGCAAATTAATAAAATCGTCCTTTATTAGAATTCGAGATCGTCTATCACTTTTAGATATGTATATAGCAATTGGATAAGTATTAAGTAGTATAAAAAATAAATGAATGTTTAAAACTCTGTACATAAATCTTTATAATAATAATTACCGTTAAATGTCAATGCGGTGTTCAAAACCGAGCGTAAAATATTAAATTAAAATTACTTATTTATAAAATTACAATTACATATCTATAATCAACAGCTAAATCGATAAAGTCATAAAAAGTCATGCAGAATGCAAAACGTTCTTCCAGTGGCGGCTACCCTTGGGCACTTACTGTTTCTTCAGACAGGTCATCGGGCACACGTTGTTCGCTTTCACATTGTGCGTGATGCACCTTAGCCCCTCCAACCACACCTTGACCAAATCATTTTCAGTATCATCATTATTTTCAGAGAGCACATTGACTATTTAGGTAACTATGTTACATGAATGCGTGACGTATTCCATATGTGGCGGTCCAGTTTGACCAACTTTTTTCTTTCAGATTCAAAGTATAATTTAATCATATATGTATAAAAGTAATAAATATACAATCATAAATATTTTCCATTCGTATCGCAAGTGCATGATATTATTATAATTACTATTTCAGGCAATAAAGATTGGGACAATCCGGAACTAATGCTCATATTACAATGTCCTTTTAGAAGAAACTTGCTTCATATCTTTATTCGTATTTTCTCTTATAAACAAAATTATTGATTGTTAAAACATAAATGGTTATTGCATTACTTTCGTGGTACGGTACCCACGTGATTCTATGAGAAAAAATATTTCAAAATTCAATTGCATTAAATTTTTCGTCAAATGCAAAATGTATCGATGGGTATATATTTAAAGATCTGCGATTATGACTCAAATAATCTGACTCGAAAGATTATGTTATTGTTGATGCTATATTTTAAAAAAAACATTATTAGTTATTACATATTATGTACGTAAGATGTCTCGTCTCTAGTCTTTGAACGGGAGATGTAACTCAATAATCATAATTACAAAAAACACGAAGCATCTATTTTTACGAATCGCAATGCGAGACCACAGCGCATAGAATTAAAGAATTTAAAAAATTGCAACAAATTATTTCGTGATGGTAACACCGAATGTTTTAAGTAAATAAGTTAATGATTATTGTTTATTCTGATGATTTTAATATTAAAAAAAAAATGCAATGATGAATACAGACCTTAGCGGTGGCTGCATCTGGACAGACCACGTGCTGATAATTGATGTTGATGTAGTCGGTGCCGCTGCAGATAGTCAGACTTTTATCTTCTAGATTTTCACCATGCTTGTTAACGAGATTGGAGTTCAGCTTAGAATCCTGCGGCAGAGCAATCATGGCGATGTATTATAGGGCGTAATTAGGTAATGGTGTAGGTGAAGGTTAATAGATGCAATAAGCGGTTTTATTTCATAAAGTTTCTTTGTGATTTATTACAATATTAAAATAACAAAATGATTTCAATTTAAGCTGTAAAAAAGACATATCGAGGGTTAAATGGTTCTTGTCTTAATACGTCTATATTTCGCATACTTTGACAATGAAATTATTCATAAGTAAATTTTAAGTGTCAACTAAAACAATTACTTTTCATCGTAGCCGGGCGAGCGATTGTATATTTTAAGTTTTCAATCATATGGTTTTAAGTTTTATAATATTTACAGTTTTATAAACATTCATAATATCAACATCTTTTGATGGCTCTTACAAATAAATTTGAAAGAATCTATAAATTAGGTCCGCCCGACCGCACGTCGCTGACCTGGCACAACTCTATAACGTCACCGTCCTGCAACAAAACATGAAATGTGTTGCCATTTATTCAACATCTAAAATAGAGTCTTTTTGACGAACAATAAATTCTCGTGAAGTAATAAAAATATTTTTTCCTTGCACAAATGTTTAATGAAGGCTTGGATACTATTTAATGCGATCATAGGCGACTAAAGAGTTGCAAGTTACAAAAGTTAAAGATTGCAATGACACAGAAGTTTTAAAAATATTAAAATTGACAACATTCTTTTCATTGTCAAAAATGACTATGCGACACTCGGTCGGTTGTAATGGAATCAAGTAGAATGTTCATCTGTGTACTTTCAGATGAACATTTTAGAACTGAAAATCTCAACCATAAACATGAAACGGCACTTAGTGTAGATGAGGAAACACAAATGCATTACAGATATGGTAAAATACAACATAGTTGCAAACACGGTTTGTATTATATGTCCGTGAAAGGCAAGTGGGAGAGGAAACCCAATAAGAGAAATTATGTGTCGCAAAGCATCGAATTATATCCCTCGAGTTGGACCAACCGCAGTAGTTCAAGTGACAAGGAACATATAAAGTGATTTATTGTTAATAAGTAACAATTTCAAATAATTGTTCCTTTGGTAAATAAATAAATTAGCTTAGCTGACTATACAAAAGCTAGTCTGATCAAACTTATAGATATCAATTTCTACGAGCGAATGCACGAACAACGGACAAATTGCGACCGCGGCTGTACTGATTTGTGACACATGTTGGTGGGATTTTTTACTACATTCAGATTTGATAAAAAGAAAATTTGTTATTTTTTAACATACCGCTATGAAAATTGAAAGTTTTCATAATATTCGAAAATTACTGTTTTCTCCCCTATATTCTAAAATCGAATTTTCACCAGATTTTGACGTTTTAGGGTCCCAGTAATCTATTTCAACCATTTTCCGAGTGATGTCTGTGTCTCTCTCTTTGTATGTGCAAACCTCTCATAACTTTTGAATGGATTAACCGATCGAAACGCATATTACGACATTCGAAAGAAATCCACTCAACTTAGATTTCTAGAAGCTTCGAACTAGTTTTGCCCAGTAAATTTTGAGAAATCTCAATAATAAAGATTGCTGAAAAATTTTTATTTGCAATGACTTCTAGTTTATTCTACCGATACTGCTAAAATGTAATCAGCTCTTTTCCCCAACAGTTGCGTCGACCGCCGCAAACTGCATAAGAATCGGTTGATTTGTTCAAGAGATATCGTCGGAGAAAAAGCATTTGTAATGATATGAGCGGTTGATTGTTTATGAAAATTTCGTACGCCCCACGATTTTATTTTTTTTTGTCTGATCAATGTGCTAGATCGATGAGGAGAGTGGTGTGTTGACTGATAACTAAGATCTACCTAGTTATTTATTAGCGTTCAGTACATTATTCACATAATTATTTTCAATAAAACCGTTTAACTTATTTTTTTTTTGTAATTTTATTATTTATCTCATCACAAACATTGCGTTGAAAATCAAAATTATTATTTTATTTTATTATTACTGTATAAAAATAACAGTAAATTTTTTGCTTTGAGTGATCTTTGCACATAAAATTAAAAATGATTTTTCTTTGCCTGAGCATGACTAGTACCTAAAAACTACTGAATAGGCGCGAATAACGTTTAAATCGAATTGAATCCGAATTGAATTCGAAATTCCAATAGAATTATTCGATAATACGTATAATTTGAATTTTGGAGTTGTTTGCAGATTTTTCGTATAATTTGAAGCTTTTGAATAATTCAAGGATTTCGAATTATTAATAAATTTATTAGATAATTGCCGATTCTCTGAATGCTTTAAAACTTTTGGATAGTTTGTAAGTTCTGTAATTATTTGGTTCAAATTTTAGATTTTTAATTTGGAAGCGGAACCGACTTTTAAATTCTGAACATAGTTGAAATGCTTGCGTTCTTGTTAAATTAAAAAGAGTAACAGTATAAGCGGGAAATAATCAAATTATTTTTGGTCCTTAAAAAATAATTAATACTATAAAAAAATATTTTATAACAATAACGATAATCATAACAAATGAGATAAAGTAACGTACAATAGATATCTAAATATTTTTTTGTTTTCATTTTAAATAGTTTATATGCAATTTTGAGCAAGAATTACTTGAATGAAATATTTATGAACCATGTATTGGCAAAATTCGAATAATTCGAACTTGAATTTCAAATTGAACAATAACATTCGATTCGATACAAATAATTCTTAAATTACAATTAGACTACCATATATATCGGTGTGGGACTTGATCTTTGATTCAATACAGTCATTTGTAGGTGGTTTTAGGCTATTTGTAATAACATAAATGTAAAAGCGCGAATGTTCATCTTTCAATTAACACGGTAACAACTAGACCTTTATAATCAAATTTTGCATAGAGGTAAAGCGTATCTTCAAAGAGAACGTAGGACCTTTCTACGAAAAAGTGTATAAATACCAATAAAAATGATAATTTGTTATCACTAACATCAATGCCCAAGAGAGGACCAAAATTTATTCTACGTCTAGATGAATATTAAAACAAATCTGCGGGAATATTTGAATCATAAAAAAAATATTGTTGCTAAATGTTAATTTACGGCCAGAAAAGCGGGTGGGTAATGGGTATTATATACAGATAAAATGTATTTTAATAAAGAAATATTCAAAATACATCGAACGCCAAGAAAAAGGCAGTATTGTGTTATAGTATATTGTGTCTTATACTCTTAAATTTCATTAAAACAATGTTTTAATCATTCTTAGTTGATGTTACCACAGATGCCGTATTCATGTAACACAAAAATATGAATAAAGTTAATAAATCAATAAAGTTTAAAAATAAATTCAATAGTTTCTCCCCACACAATACCGCATACGGGACCACAAGGGTTCTTACCTTTCGCGGCATACTTTTATCTCGGACGTGCCTATGCCGGAAGCGACAGGAAGTTCAGTGATTTATGTTGGGGTGTAGCCACCCTGTTACGATAAATCCTAATAAATGATATCCGTATTGATCGCGATAGGAGCTTATTTTTTTTGTACAAATCTTTCGAAATAATGATAAAAATTAAGCAATCGTAAGCAGTTAGATAAACGTTTGAAGTATTGAGTTCGTGATTTTAAAATGGAACTTACTTTTGTGTACTGTAGTGCTAGATACAGTGGATTAGCGAGTAAGAATCGTTTGCGTTTGATGGTTTTCCAGTTTTGCATGCGTAAAGACAAGAGTGAAAAAAAGTAATTAAAAAAAAAACTAAACCGACTTCAAAACTGTAATTTATTTAATTAATAACTAAAATGGGAGAAATTAAAATTTTATAAAGCCAAATATTTTTTGAGGTCGGTACTATACTCAATATTTGGAATAAAAGTTGTCACTTGGTAATCGTAGTATGCGGCACGAGTACTGATGAATACACTACATACTCGCATGTCTCCCGAACCCCGCCGATGAGCGCCGAACGCGCCCGAAGTCGTTGTCAGCGAGAGCGCCACCCGAACGGGCACACACTTGAGGGCACACGTCGTTGCGTGCGGACGTTTCTATTTTAGTAGGCCGATTTTATGTCTTTGACGTTTCCTTTTCACTTTCTTAAATTTTTGTATTTGTTACCGTGTTATTTGTTGTAACTTTCATGAGTATTTGTAAAAGTTTATTTTAAATAATTTATTTTTAGTTTTGTTTACTTAAAGGTATTCCAGATTTCTTTTTAGTTTCATATCAAACGTTTATAGAAACAGTAGTTACTTACAGGATCGGACTGGGCTTGAAGGGTCCGGGTGGTACTATGAATTTAAAAGCCCCTCAGAAGCCTTCGATAAGGATAGATGAGATATACAATTTTAATGGTTAATAACGTAAGTTGAATGTCACAAAGTAGAATGTCAAAAGTTGCCGTTGTCCAAAAATTTCCAAAAAAGTGTTTTTTCAAGCTAACTTTCCAATTTTTTGACATGTCGATTTTCATACATCCATCATTTCATACATCGAAAAAAGATCTCAAAACCGAATATATCGTTTCAAAGCGTTTACAATTTTTTTAAAAAACGTCTTTTTAACATAAATTTCAATTTTTTGATACAGCAAGACTCCCGAAAATAAAACATCATTTTTGTACTAAAAAACGTTATCGAATTCCGCAATTTAATTGATCGGCAAATATTGTTGTTCAAAAACAAAGAAAAGCTTATCACAGTTTTTGAGCTCAATAATGTACATGAGAGTCAAATATCTCTGAGCTAAATAACGGGAAGTTTCAGCGATGGCCTCGTGGCCAATCGCTATTAGCCGTTCAAATTTGTCTGTTTAATTTTTCTCTAGGTATGAACAAGCTATTTTACACGTACGTCGTAACCCTGAGGGTGGGTGCGGTCGGGCCCGCGCAGGCCGGCGCCCGGCCGGCAAACGCCACCTTGACTATATGGCCAGTCCGATACTGATTACTTATGTAAATATTTCTTTTAATCTAAGGTTGGCACTAACCCCAGAAAAATAGTTGGCATATTTAGTTTATATTTTAAAAGGTAAAACTTTTTTCCCTTCTTAGTAATTAAATGAATAAATTACAATTTAGAAATCGTTTTAATTTTTTTTTATTACATTTTTATTTCCCAATTTTTGTTAATTTCAGTTGTGATTGAAACTAATTACTTAATAATTTTTCTTTCAAATACTTTTACTTTATTATTTCTTTGTCTTTTACCTATAGGTTTAGGTGAAATTATAGGTTAGTCTTGATATCTAATTATTTTGTTAGGTACGAGTACCTACTTTGTCGGTTATTTAAACGCCTTTTTCAATTTTTCGTTTACTCAATTATTTATTTTTGTTTTACGGGTAGTTTTAGGTGAAATTATAGGTGTCTCAATACCCTAATTTATTTATAACATACGCGGTACATATTTTGTCGGTAATTTATTAGCTTTTTTCATCGATTTCTTACGTGTGAATATAGGTGAAGTTAGGTTAGTTTCGCTCAATTAGTTACAACAGTAAGAAGTTTATCTAAAGGAATGCTGTAATTAAGTAATAATCCAACAGCCACAATTTTACCAAATCATAATTTACAATAAAAGTATAAGTACTTATCCCTCCATCATTACCTATTACAATATATGAAGTGACGAATTATTTTTGTGTTGCCAAAAACCTAACGATTACATGATTACTTTCAAAATTGTTAAGCTACGTTTTGAAATTTTCATCGAGGTTGTTTAGCTAGAGCCTAACTACATGAAAGCACTGAAATAACATGCACAATAACACGTTTTAAATTTAGGTTGTTAAGTCAACGATACGTATTCCTAGTGACTGATACACACTTAACTCTCTATATCAAAAACAACTGAGCTGATTTTGATGAAACTTGGAGTTGGATCATAAGTTGGATCATACCTAGTCCAATTAAAAAGGAATTTTTGCAATCTGACTTATAGTTTTTCAGATAAGCACGGACAATCGTCCGTGCATATCTGTACACTTCCGTGCATATCAATACGTCCACTTCTTTTGGCACACATGCTTAGAAATTTGTATAGACTAACATATTGGGTTGGGAGAAAATGTATTTTACGAGAAAAAGTTTCAGTAAAATTTCTTTGGCTGCGTTGTTTGTATCTGACTAATTTTGATACCATTGAATAGAGGACATTTTAAAAAATGAAAAATAAAAAGTAAAAATGATTTCCCGCCATTTTTTCACTTTTTTTCTGTCCACCAAAGTAAGTGAATTTAACGTAGGAGTTCGATACATTTTGTAGTTTCATTACAAAAAGAGAGAAATGCGACACATTGAAAATGTTTTAAGAATACAAGTTCTATTAGTTTAATTTAAATAACAGTAATGGTGAAAAGGTAAAAAAGTAACTAGAGTAATAAATTTTACCTTTTCAACATTTCTAGGTGGATCGGCTGTTGTAACTGGACGGGTTAGAACCCATCCTGCTACTTCTCATTTATCATCTTCCTCGATTGCCTGTTCCCCTGGTGTATGCGCTCACACAATAACTACGCACCTCAGCACACTAGTAGTTCCTTAGTATGCTTATCTCGAAACTTCTTTCTAATCGTAGAGTTAGTTGCAGATCAGATTGCCTTATCCTTTTCATTTTTTTTGTTATCGATTCGAGTAGATAATCTTTCTCGTGAGTGTACATTTATATGCTTATTTTCCTATTTGTTTTGCACTAGTGAGCGAGTGAAGTAAAAATGTCGAAATATAACTATACCAAATACTAGCTGTTTGCAGGTGGTATATCTAGAAATGAAGACCAATAAAAAGTCCCCTGATACTTTAACTGATGTTGTCTCTGAGTGTGAGGTTTTATTACTTCGCTGAATACGGCCGGCCGGCAGGCACGATGATGCGTGATGCTATTACCTAAGGCGTGATCCTGGAGTCATTCGGCATAAAAGATAACAAGATGCCATCGACACGAGTTGAAATGCTAAGAGTGAAGGTAGTGGCGTGAAAAGCGCTCGCGTAGCATAATCTTTTCAGGTTTAAGCCATTGGGTATATGTTTTGATCCTTTACGTTAAAAACCTTGTTTGTTTCGAAGTCAAAGTGTGGAGCGGATTAATAGTAAGTCCTATTGTCAACTCCTAAAATGGTGGGAATGGGAAATGTCTCGAAGGAGACGACTAATTACTCTACCCAAAATTTTAAAGCATTACTTAATTTTTCAATTTTCCTAGTTTATATTTTTTGGGTAATTATTTTCTACTCCTTCATAAGCTTTTTTCCAAATATACGAAGATGTAGAAAATCTTTTGATCCATGGCCAAAACATCCCTACGAATATCATGGAGAAATCTTCATGATATTTCGCAGGAAAAAACTAGGTCCATACATACAATTATTTTTGTAGATCATGTTTATACATTCGAAATCTTACTTTCAGTATTATTTACTACTCTTTGAATTATAATTTTCTCATAAATTTGCCAACAACACTGAGGAGCCTTATAGGGTGGTAATTTCCGCAAACTTAGCGCGAGCATGTGTCTTTTTACAGGGACACAATGACTTTGCATTAAAGTCATTAAGTACCGTATGGTCATTTCAGAACTAATTAAAAAGTTGGTACAGCAGGCTTGCCACTTTAGCTTCACCACCCTCAACATCTCTCACAAAACCCTGTTATATTTAGCAGATTTCTTCGCTTTCATAGGCTCTGTTACTTTCTCAATTTTTTCCATGCTTAAGTTTTTGTTTTCATCATTCCTGTATTCAGGTACACTAGCATTGTCTTTTTGCTACTACATTCTTATATGCAAAAAATATTTTCGAAATAATTCTTTCAACGCTCTTTCAGGTGATTTTATTCATTCATCACAAATCTTCACTTTCTGGATAGTCATCGTCAGATCACATCCCAATCAATCCTCAATGGAGAACCAAGGTTTCAAAGTAATCTCGAGTATATGAAAATATAAAGCATTTTAAAACGTTTCTCAAATTCAAACGCTCCAGTGTATTTTAACAGATTGTGAACTTACTTATTGAGCGTACATAAGTAACAAACTTTATGAACTGATAACAAACGTATACAAATTGAGCTGCTCTTAGCTCAACTTCCTTCACAGAATAGGAACGGAAATGATGCTTGTAATATCCTGCCTTGAGACCAGTCAAATGCAAAATTAATTCATAGCGGCACATTCGCGATCATTTGTATTCGTGTCTGCAAATTAATTAATACGTTCATCACTAACAACGCAATAAGGTTTTCTTGTGCGAAGAAAGTGCTCTTAAAACTTAAAATTCTTGCACATTCGTCCTGTGTAACCATCCGTATGACACAGAATTATAATTTCGCCATTTATTAATCGACAGCATTCGACGTATTCTAAACAATGATCGAAGCCATCAAAGTATGTCACAGAGTGCTATAAATGTACGAGCCACAAACACGCATCGAATTACCAAATCACCATTACCTGTAGTAATTGCGCTGCCAATTTCGCCATACTCGCATAAACGTCGTGTCAAATATTTTCCTATTCTTTTTCATGAATTCAATTTTAGAAAGCAGTGAAAACTGTCCAAAATTTAATTACAACAATAGTATACACAACAACTCTCGTATACTTAGGACCTAGAGGAAATTCGTAAGACGTGAAAAAAGAAAAACAGTTTTCACTAGATGTTTTTATTATTACGAAAATATTATGGCGGTGAGTGAGGATGATAATTTTAATTAAAAAATAATTGACAGCCCCAAGTTGTTTATTTTCTTGCGATATTGCCATACTTATACGTATTTTAATTATAATTAAAATGCGTATAAGTAATTAGCGATTAGCGAAACGAGCAACGATTAATATGTCTTATTTTTTTTCTTTATTTTTCGAGTAATCGCATCCTGATTTATAATTCGGGAAATAGTTGTGTAGAGCGACTATGTAGTGGTTTTAGAGACATGTAGAGTCATCGATTTAGAAAAAACCATCGAAGCTACTAATTTCCATGTTTGCCTAATCTCGCAAAATGAAATTTTGTATCCGCGTCTGCCTACACGAAAAAGTGAAAAGAATAATAAATTATATTCATTTCGCAGTATGCAAATATGAATACAAAATATTTAATTCCATGACGTCCGAAAAACATTAGGCTTTCCTCAAAAATCATATAATTTTAAATTACATAAAAGTTACTTAGTTTTAAATTGGCTCGTACTTGAAAAAAAATCATGCAACAAACAAAATTATGCAGAAATGAATTTCGATTATTTTGTCCTTAAAGAGAATTTATCATTCATCAGGAATAATCCATGCCACTCATCAAAATTATATTGTACTACAATTATTCGTAATATTTTTTAATTAAAGTTACATGTTTATTATAGTTATATAACAATAGATATATCACGAATGAAAAAAAAAATACTCATGGAAATCACTTATTCATGAAGTATTTAGCAAAAATTGTACTTTATGACAAGAAGAAATACATAGGATACCCGTATATATTTTCTTTATTTCGAACTAACTGTTTAATATTGCTTATATACGGTTTAATACATATAAAAAAATATTTGTTTATATAATATGTATTATTATCAATTATATAGTGTATATGTTTCCTTGCCTATTTTCTTTTCTTGTTGGTGGGACGATAGGTGTCGCTTTTCCGCAACTACCGACAAGACAATGAAGTAACTTGCGACTTATACGATGTGTAAAACGCTTGTGCGGAAAAGATAATATAAAAAAAACCAAATTGCGGTGCCGCGTGTGCGATCCTACGATGCGACAAGGTAAGCCTTTTACTTCTTAATGATTCCCTTTTTCTATAGCATTTATTTTGACAATATACGTGTGCAAAATTCGGAGGCATGCCGACATAGTTTTGAAGTTTCGGGGAAACTAGGACACACTAATTTGAAATTTTGTGTTGAGCAAGAAATTGAAATTAACACTACCTATGTTAGATGTTTCATTCGAATGCATAGACATATGTACGAATAAATAACTTTGTTCTTTATATCAAGTGAATATTGTTAATTAAAGCACAAGGAATGAAGACTAAATAAATCAGTACTAGAATCGAGACGGAGATGGAAACCAAGAGCGTACTTGGATTAAAACCTAAATGGGGGCTGCGATGAGAATCAATATTGGCAGCAAGATCAATAATAATATCATGGAATTCACATAAAAGTATAAAATCTATTCTAGCGTTTATATATTTTGGAATGTGGGATTGCGTTCGTGCCAACGATTTGACGCTAACACACAGACAGATTATTCATCTTTTTAAAACATTGATTCTTTACTACATAAAGCTCTTTCTTCTTGTGCTTCCTGTCAATACCTAGGAAAACACATGCAACTCCTTGAGCGACTTATTTCCTTTCATCGATGACGTTTACCGAGAGGTCCATTTAAGAACTTAAATAGTAAATAGAACAGCGAATGAAGTTAAAGAAATCTACTACTTAAAAAAACGATAGCCTTAGGATAATTTTCATCATTCCGGAATCCTCTTCAATTCCATTTCAGATCCCACAATATAAACAGCGGCGTCGTAACCGGACCGAGGAAAACTGAAACACGGCAGTTTAGTGGAATGTAAACAAAATGCGCAGCTTTCTATTACGCGTCGTCGGCTCGTGAATATTTTATCTCGGAGATCGACCCGACCCGGGGCGGGCGTTTACGCGACCTTTTCCCGATGGCGTGGGTGAGTCTATAAAACGGCTGGAGTTTTCTGGAAGCAGAAGAGGTACGCGATTCAGGAGCCGACGACCTTAAAAATGGTATCTTGACGTACAAGTAAAATGAAGCTACACTAGTAAAGCAGGGACGATAGCCCGGCGTTGAATGACCCGTTCGTCTTATCGCGCTGGGGCGGCTTGGTATCCTAGGTGCAGCACGTAGGACCAACGAAAAGGAAGAAGGGTCAGAATATAGATATCGAGGAGTAGTTGAGTGGCGGGTAGACTATGCTATATTGTCGATGCTTTGTCGTAGTTGACGATTGTCACTGTCGACGGTAAGTACATTGATGTTATTGATGGCGGAGTTTCGCTGCGCTGGATGATACACAATTAGCAGCATCATAAAGCTATTATCGGCCGAAGGATTTCGCCGCTGTATGCTGTGTATCGTTATCGACAGCATGCGTATGGTTGTTGTTACAGCGGCGACCTTTCGTTGTGATGAGCGGTTCTTAGTTGCAGGCAACATATCGAGGTTTGTTGTTAGCTAGGGAATAATTTCTCGCCCTCGTTAGCTGCAGTATGCGACTCGTCGTTGCCGATAGCTCATTGCACAGAACCGTCAATTACCAGGAAGTAGAACAAGGGTACCCATAGGTTGGTATACTGATGTAGTGGCTTTTAATTTATTATGATCCTAAAGGTTGCGTTCGTACCGGGTTCGAATTACTAATTGCGGACGAATGAATCGGGGTTACACGGCCATAGACAAACATACGTAAATATATACCTAAAACATATTTACGTAAGCACAACGGTAAATGAGTAAACAACGATATTTTACACGTTATAGAATACGAATCGGAATCGGAATCGACAGTAGCACCGCAACGAAATCAAAAATAGGATTGCAACAGGAATCATAATTGAAAGAGAGATCAATCAACTGTTGATATAGAACATAAAGCACTTCCTTCCAGAAGGAGGAAATGCGTATGAAAATTAGCAGCATCTAAAGCGAATCACAGACTGTCGATTTATGTTGAAAGTATCAATCTCTTAAAAAATGTGATTTTTATGATTTTTAAGCACTATTAATTAAATTGTATTTGTTTAAATACTTTGCTACTAAGGTAAACAGATTTTAAAAAGTGACCCTTATTTTGAGTGAAGTAAATTGAAACCATTCGGGATAGGTAAGAATTTTCAATGAGATTTAGTGGAAAATATAGAGCGAAAAATTTACTTACAGCCTTTCACTATCAAATTATATATATATATATATATATATATATATATATATATAGTGTAGTTATATTAGTAGAATCTCGAAGCTGTTATTTCATAATTACTGCAAAATAAAAAGAATAGAAGATTAAATACTTCAATTAAGAAACTCGATATTACCTTGAATTTTGCGATCAAAATATTTGTAGAAAAAAATGTAATAGACAACAAGCGATCTGGTTATTAAGGTCTACGTAAGTAATCACTATATCTCTCTAAAGACGAAAGCATAAAAGTTTACTAAAAAAAACCACGTTCAAAAACCTATCTAAATAATTAGTTGTTTTTGGAGTAATACTTTTTGTATGAAAAATATGACTCCTAAAACAAAAACAAAGAACTTATAAAACGGTCCACAATCATTATCGAAGTTATCGCTGAACATACAAAAAAAAATAAGTACGGACAACGCAGAACCTTCTCCTTTTTTTAAGTCGGTTGAAAACAAGTATACTACAGAAGCCTGCCGTATGTCATTGTTGTATTAGTAATTCTTACTGTTTATTTATGGTAATTGTATTTATGTCAAACATAATACACGACGTAATAACTGTAACTAAAAAATATTTATATAAAGTACATATTTTTTTTTAATATTTTTTATTAAAAATTTGTGGCGGCACTTTGCGAGGTGTGCGATGAATTTAATGTTAAACGGTAACATGTGTTATATAGACTTTACATACAATATTATTTTGTTGACAAAAAAGGGCATAACAAACATACCAGAATTTTGTTTCAAATAACAAAGATGACGTAGTTCATCGTATAAATAATTAATTACATTTGATGATTTATTTAAAAATTAAACTTCAGTTACTTTCTTCTTTATTTACTTTTCAATGATGCAAATTCATTTTACAATAACTTATAAATTTTCTAAAAATAGAATAAAACCAAGCGTGCGAGTATGGTTCGTAAGAAACTTACTGATTCTCTCGGCTCCTTTTATTGTTGCATATATGGACTTTATAAAACAAAAACAGGAATACACCCTGGAATGTCCAGTTTTTTTTTAATTTTCCCCACACAACTCTCAACCGCGAAGCTCAGCTGTAAGCAATCTCTCACTCAACCAGCAAATTGGTTCAATTTTCTCCCTTAAAACGCTCCCTAAAAGGTCGTCTTCGCCGAATGGCCCTCTCCAAATCTCCGAATAAGGATTCTCGGGGTAATTAGATATCCGTTCGTAGCCCGAGAACAAGCGCCGGTCAACTTCGACCTACCCGCGTCGGGTCGAACGTTATTCAATTTATTGGGCGGGATAGCGAACGTCCCGAGGATGAAGTTTTTTCAACGGTTAAAACGTTTTTGCCCTGAGATTGACTGTAAGTGGAAAAGTTAGTGCTGCGGTCGGAACGACTAGTTTTAGTTTGGAATTTTCTAGGTCGTTCGAGAAAGTGGTAGTTTCATTCTCGCGAATTCCAAATATGCGTGGAAACTGTTAACATCTGTGGTGTTAAAAACAAATATTTTCCATTCTTTTTAATTTTTATGTTATGTTTCAGATTGTCTGTCACAACGAAGTTGTGACAAACGATCTGAAACAACTGTAAAACGATACTCTCATACTAGTCCATTAAAATGTTACATTTTTTAGGCCTTACCTTGCGTTTTTTAGAGGACGTAATTTTATTTTTTTGATGTGTGGGGGGGGTCAGTGTAAAGCTAAAAACAAGTTTGTGGGGTCGCCACCCTTGTCCCACGGCCGCCATCTTGAAAATAGGGGTTGAAATGGTATTTACGATATATCTCTTAAACTATTTATTTGATAAAAAATTTGTTAACATTTTTGTTACAAATTAAATTCTCTACAACTTTGGTCCAGTAACTTTTGTCGTATAACTATAAATAAAAAGTTATAAGCGAAAATCTTCAGAAATTCGAGAAAAAATTTATATTTTCGATTTAACTTTTATCATTTTACGAAAAATGATATCTGACCATTTTTGTAGATCGTTTTTTGAGGAACAACTTTCATTCGCATCATTTTTTCATTAAGTCAATAGTTAAGGTTTTACAGCGCTCCGAAGTGAGTACTATTTTTCAGTACTCTTAACCATACCTATATTATACGTGTGTACCTATAATATGTCATCAGTTATTGATTGTTTTTTTTTTTTTTTTTTACTTTATTATTATAATTTTTTTAATTCTAAATTTTGCAATATTATTAATAATTAAATATTGACTCTTTTCCCCACCACCCACGAGGTAGAGTCTAGAGGCGCGTTTTTTTTTACGTGGTATCCCCAATAGGCATAATCCACGGTGATTTTCTAAATTAGAACTACTCCGTCCTCAGTCGTTTCGATGGACCAGGCTGCGGCTCAGCATCTGATCGGGTTTCTGAATTAAATACCAGTGGGAGAACTGGAGAAGGAAGGGGTGTTAATGTTGGCGGTTCATCATCAAAGTCATTTTCATTTATTAATTGAAGCTTCTAAAATTGATCTTTTGCAAATGCAAAGGAAACTGTGGAGCGATGTGTGGATGCCGAAAAGCAGGAATGAAATGTTCTGTAGTATGCTTCCATTGTTCTGGAGAGACTTGCAGCAACGTAATGGAACTCTCAGAATTAATAAATGAAAATGACTTTGATGATGAACCGCCAACATTAACACCCCTTCTCCAGTTCTCCCACTGGTATTTAATTCAGAAACCCGATCAGATGCTGAGCCGCAGCCTGGTCCATCGAAACGACTGAGGACGGAGTAGTTCTAATTTAGAAAATCACCGTGGATTATGCCTATTGGGATACCACGTAAAAAACGCGCCTCTAGACTCTACCTCGTGGGTGGTGGGAAAAGAGTCAATATTTAATTATTAATAATATTGCAAAATTTAGAATTAAAAAATATAATAATAAAGTAAAAAAAAATAAAAACAATCAATAACTGATGACATATTATAGGTACACACGTATAATATAGGTATAGTTAAGAGTACTGAAAAATAGTACTCACTTCGACGCTGTAAAACCTTAACTATTGACTTAATGAAAAATGATGCGAATGAAAGTTGTTCCTCAAAAACGATCTACAAAATGGTCAGATATCATTTTTCGTAAAATGATAAAAAAGTTAAATCGAAAATATAAATTTTTCTCGAATTTCTGAAGATTTTCGCTTATAACTTTTTATTTATAGTTATACGACAAAAGTTACTGGACCAAAGTTGTAGAGAATTTAATTTGTAACAAAAATGTTAACAATTTTTTATCAAATAAATAGTTTAAGAGATATATCGTAAATACCATTTCAACCTATTTTCAAAATGGCGGCCGTGGGACAAGGGTGGCGACCCCACAAACTTGTTTTTAGCTTTACACTGACCCCCCCCACACATCAAAAAAATAAAATTACGTCCTCTAAAAAACGCAACCCCAAATGTAACTTTTCAATGGACTATACTACATATTTCCATTTTAGATCGAAAGTTTGCACCTTGAACCCTCTATGCTGGCTTAGTGCCCGTCGGCGGTAGCTAACGGCCGTTGTCGGCAGATAATCATAACCGAGACGGACACAACGTTCCAGAGGCAGCTTATCGTGCCCTAGAAGGCACGCGCACGTACAGTACATCGACTTGAGTCTTTGGTTGGTTTGTTTGCCGAATCCGATACCTTCTGATGCGAAAGTTACGCGCCGATTATTCGGTCATTAGCGATGACACTCAGCGGATCGCGATGATCTCTATTTCGAGGGTCACTCAAGGAAGGTGGCGCTGGCGTGCCGCGGGTCTTTTTACGCGGTAGCGCTTTGCTACGGAGAGAAAGCCGATGAGGTTGCGATAGGTCAGCAGTAGGTTAGGTAAGCGGCGGTCACGAGCGCGTCGGTGCTCAGAGGCGTATGCTGTGCGAGTTAAAAAAGAGGACAAGGAGAGAATTTTGTAGGCGCGCGGGGACCGCGCGTCAAACGGCGGCGCCGAACACTCGAAACGCAAAACCGCTGGCTATCGGCTGTCGTGTCAAGTGGCTGACGTGACGTGACGGACATGATAACATTAACTTCGTACAGTATAAGCATTGAAATACAAACATTAGTACAACAGATTGTGGGTCCGTCGCTGTATACAGATTCACACGTTATCGCTGTTTATCGTGTCAGTGTCCGTCACTCCACTGCCGAGGACCCTCCCACAAACTTATTGTTTTATATTGAGGGGGGGTTTGGTCTTAAACCCTCCACAATCGCCCAGAGCGGGTCTGGGGCTGCGATAACAACGCCCGGAACCGATAGCTTAACGTTCTTATCGAGGCAAAATGTGAGTGGTTTAATTTGACTTAAGTTCAAATTATCATCAACCTCCAAGTATGACGAGTTCTCTCAGTTCAACCTTGCACCATCGTCGAGTCGTATTATGCAATAAACGAATAAATTATACGGAATAAAAGATAAAATATGATATGTAACGTCAGTAAAATTTGTTGGCACACGCTCGGACTCGAACACATGACCTTTGGATAGAGGGTCGCGTGTCCTACCACTGAGCTTACTCTTTTAGAACACATTAAACTTTTACATTAGAAGCTGCAAACCATAGCGACTAGGTTTCAAGCGTTCCAACAAAAGTTTAACGGCGCAAACACGTCAGCTGCAAGCCGGGGTCTAGATTGCGTTTCACAGCGAGCGGAAATGTTCTAGACAGCTTTGCGGTCGATTCTGGGCCGCTTTGAACGGATATTGACGCCGTAAACGCCGGTTTCGAGTACCCACTTCAGTAACGTTCTATTTTGAAAAGGTAGAGGTCGTGTTCATGTTGTCTATGATAATGTCGTAAACGGCATCATATATGAAAAACAAATTAAGCGTAATTAGTTTTGATTTATATTTTAATGTAAACTACGAACCAAAAAAAATCCGTAACCGAATCAAGAATGAAACGGACATTTAACTATTTTAATATGTCATTCATACAATTATAATAATGACTGTCTGTTTATAAATTTCAAGTTGCTGAATCGATCAAGATAGAAATTAGGAGGCTGTTTGGTATTTGAATATAATTTTGTTGTGCCTAGTTTGCGTTCTTTGAAAGTATTTTGGAAAGACATCCAAGTCTAGGTATTTTTCATAATTACGCCTTTAGGTGGCGTAACATTACATTAACAATTATTTGACAACGCACTTCAGCACTACTTCGCTGAAGATGTATGAAAAATCAGTATGTATTTGTAGATGCTGAGAGTGTGATCGAGAGCGGACTGACAGCAGATAAAAGAATTTATACAATGTCCACATGGGTGAAGCCGCAGGAAAACTATGTATTTACACAATATTTATTTAAGTAGATCATTGTGTTATTAACTGTCTATTAATTTATTTATGATGACGTATTACGTATTAGATGCTTTGGCTATGAAATATGATTCCAATCGTAAGAGTGAACTTTAAATCAAAGAAGAAATAATAATTTTTATACTTGTTTGTATTTATTCTTTGTGACGTTCGATAACGACGCGTTATTCGATTTATGGTTTATCCAAAATCGAGAAAAATGCTAAAATTATAATTTTTTGAATACAAAATTATGATTTGATAGTGGTGTATTGTGCAACAAATGCAATAAGTTGCCATACGTAAGTGGAGATAAATTGTGTAAAACTGGGAAAGGGGGGGCAGAAGCGAAGCCCCCCCCAGACAAAACAATCAGTGATTAGTTAAATTAACATTCATTTATTAAAATTAAATAAGCATTCAGTTAGTAGGGAGGTTGGTGCAATTTGAGAAAGTTATGTTTATATTTTTGGTATTTTTGAATGAAATATAGCATCGAGAATTTAATCTCCATTGGACGAATTTTCCATAAGCGGCTTGGGCTTTAGTTTTGATTTTGAGGAGCTAAATTATTAATAACTTCATTGACTTTTCTCAGTACTTCAGGTGGTGTAAATTCATTGTCAGAACTGTCATCCGTGTCTGGTATTCCTTCAGGATTACAATTCATTAACTTTTTTTAAATTCTTTCTATGAATTTTGCTTTAAATATAAAGACTAGAGTAAATGAGATTTATAACATCTGTCACTTCAACCTTATTATTTTAATATTAACACTAGGAGTTTTTTTTTTAAACAAATGTAAATGTAAATTTGTTCGACGTTATAATTCTATGCTTTTCTATTTCGATGCTGTTACCCTAGAAAATGTGGGACTCGAAAATGCCAAAAATGAGTTTGACGCGTAATGTTTTTAGCCAGAAGGCAGGTGAATACATTTGATTTTGTAACCCACCGAAATGTTCACGATAGTTGTTGGTTTTTCCGTCGTCAGAAAATTTGCACTGATTGCATAAACTGTACATGGTTATTATTGTACATAATAAAATTGTAAACGAGCCGTGTCTTTACATTCAATATTATTTCAAAACGAAAATTTATAGGGGTTATACTGTTGATACCGAGGCCAAAAAAAAATTAAAAAAAAATTGTTATTAGAATTTTTGTTTGTTTGTCTGTGCATTTGTGCACGCTAATCTCGGAAATGTCTTAATCGAGTTGAATGCGGCTTTCACTGATGTAGCAAGTTTCCCCTAATGTTTAGTTTGGTTTATTACAATTTGTTAATAAACAAAATAGTTATGTTAATCTTCTATATAAGTGTATTATGTATATCGGCAAAAATATGAACAACATATGAAAATTTTTCATTTTTGTGTGCACTTATTACCATTGATTGATTTGTTTTGTCAGCAATTGCGCACAAAAAAAAGTATTGTTGTCGCCTTGAAAAGTAATCTTCTGCAACATGCAATATACATGGAACAAATAAAGCGTGTAAAAGATAACATTAATTGATATAAATCGACAAATTTACATAGGTATGTTTTATAAAACTTAACGTCTCTGTGTCTCTCTGTCCGTTTATGTCATTTTCACTCGAGAACCACTTATCTGATTTACATTTTTTTTAATTCATAACTACGTTATTTGGTTAAGTTATAGGATATATATTGATACATAAAGCAATGTACGAAGTAAGCAGTGACGATAATGGTGAACCAAGTTGAAAAAAAGATCGTTTTTGGGCGCTCAAATGGCTCAAGTTGAATAAAACCATAAGAGATGTATCAAATTAATGTGCTGGTACAATCGTAGGTCTTAAAGAGCATACAAAAAAGTCCGCAAACGCATGTCTATATTCAAAGGATGATCCGTAACAAGCATTTTTGTCTTTGAAATAACACCCAGCTCTCGGCGGCGAGGAACTGGCTTGCTCCCATTAAAAGAACGAGGAATGTTGTATACAAAGAGGCCTTGATATAAATAAAATATATTTTCTCAAGCTAGGAAACAATATATATATACGGAATACCAAAAATATCTAAAAGTATGTTTACGTTCAAAATAAATATCTTATGTCGTAATTAAAATATTATCTCATATTTAACATACCCAAGTAAGATTCTACTTTTTTTACAAAAAAAAACTAAGCAGCAATTCTGTTGTCCACGCGAGCAGAGACGTGGGTACGGCTAGCGTCAATATAAAAATGATAACTATAACACATATAAAATGACAAATGTGACCAAGAAGTCTAAAAAACCTACCAATTGCAAGTCGGACTAATGTACTAAAGGTTTCACACCACCACATAAATAGGTAGGTATGTTATAAAACAATTTTTTTATTTTGTCACTCACACAACATATTTTACTTGATCCATTTTTATTGTTTTGTTTTGGAGTTTGCATTATCATTACATCAGGTATGATTCACCATTTCTAAAATACTTCTAAAAGGGGAAAAACAAAACAAAAAAATAATGAAGGCATGACAATAATATTGTATTTAATATATTTTTTAAAGTTAGTATACAAAGTTATGAAAACAAACATTGTATTATAAGTCACTATTATAAAAATATAAAAAAAATATATAAAGTTATTCAGTACATTCAACACATATACGAACATATTACATTGTTCTCATGGTATTGTTTTTTTTCAAATTCAAATATATCTTTATTTTATAGGCCATGAACAACACTTGAAATACCTCACAATACTTTAAGAATTCACATTTTGTTACTCAGCTTTACCACTTTACCACTCTTTCAGAAGGCAGTTTTCCTTCGAGAAAAACGAGCAAGAAATTTGTGGGTAGCTCTTTTTAAATTTAAATATATTACATTATACAATCAACCATGTTATATATAAATTAATAACATAAAGAAACAAACCCGCACGAATACGAACTTCTTATGCCCATAAATATTTGCCCTCTAAATATTTACAAATTGAATAATACCCTTTTTAACAAGCATTTGCTTAATAATGATTTTAGATTTGTTTAAAGGTACATTTTGTATATTTTCAAGGACCTTATTGAACAGGCGCACATAGAGCCCCCTAAATGAATGCGTGACTTTATGTAGTCGACTAATATGTAAACACAGTTTATCTTTATTTCTTGTATTGAATTTATGTTAGTCACCAATTTTTCTCAAAAATATCTATATTATTTATTTAATGTATTAAATTTACATATAATATATAAATTGAGACGCCAAAGTTTAAATCTCAATCACCTTGAACGCAGTTCTAAGAGATATCTGGCAAATTTGTATATCTTTATTTACGTTTATATAGAATATACGACACTCAACAACAAGAGGCACTACATGATATACACGACAAATAGCACTATTATAAATAAAACACTTATTTTGCATATTAAGTTATATGAAAGGAACAATAAGGTACTATCCCCATGGCAAGTTATCATATCTTCAGTGCAATCTGAAAATACGTCGAACCAAGCTTGGTTGCCCGGATATTAAACTTTGTATAATAATTAATTTTAATTTTTAACAGTAAATAAGATACTGAAACAATAAAAATAATCAAGTTTCAATAAAAACCAGTCCACGCAAAAAAGTCAACTAACAAGAAGAACAACAGAATATATAGAACACGTCTAGACGATATCTTATTACTTTCTTCTATTAATTCTAGGCAATCGGTGAGCGCGACATCAGAAATGTAGCTTTTGTTTAGGTAGCATTGTTTATGAACAGACAGTTTTGATGTGAAGTACCTAACGCGGCAGGTTGTTAACGGCTGTTGGCTGGCGCTTCGCCCCACTCGGCTCGGCGATCCTCCGTCTGTCTGTCACCGAGTTCGTATACCTGTAGTGTTTGAAGTATTGTTCTTCACTTTAGAACGCGTCTTCAATTTTGGTATTAAATTAAAATATATTTTGTAAATGAAGGGTATTTTTTGATATGAATATTTTCTTATTAATTATGATATATTATTACTTCATTTAGTAAATCAACATTTCATTTGTATTTTCTCTAAAAAAATCGTTTAATGATTCACATCTTCCAGACGTTCCGTGACCGCTAATTGTTCTTGGTATTTACATTAAAGGAAATAAAATATTTCTTTATGTATTATTCATTGGGATTAAATGTTTTAATGGTGTACCATGTCAGACGAGGAGTTGTATTCAAAAAAGGGGCCGACAATTAGGCGTCGGGTAGTTGCTATGTAAATGTCGATTTAAAAATATTTCCATAATTCATTTTGTTCTGTACTTATCATTTTTTCGAGGGGATTTAAAGAATAACAAATTTCCCGAGTTAATTTTATTTTTTATGTAAACAGAAAATATAGAACATTTTTCCAGTATTGATATTGTATTTAAATAACTCTCAATAATCATTTTTATTAAAAAAACAATCTTAATTCAAATCGAAACGACGGATACGAGTTTTAAAGTTAAAAAAATTACGAAGGAACGATCACTAAAAGGTATATAAAAACTCATGTAAACAATTGTCGCATCTAAACTCAACGGCTTCAGACTTGGAATTTTTCAGTATAAATTCCTCGAATAGCGACTTTATACCGGGGTTGAAGAATGCCGCTCCTTCAGAGGCGCCCGCTCGAGAACCCCGCGAGGGGCCGTCGAGTGACTCGGCTTCGGCCTTGGGCGGGCGGCCGGCTCTAACGAGCGCCCCTAACATGGGCGGCGGCGGCGTCTCTCCTGCCGCGGCCGCGCGACGAGAGTCATACTAGAATATTAAAGGGTTGTGACGGGGCAAAATTTGACTACGTAATTGAATTAAAATTAAATTTGAAACTTTCAGAATTGAACCTTAATTTTTGCACATTCGTGAGCCTGAATATTATAAAACTTTCGGATAGTTGTAACGTTAACAACACATAAATGTTGTAAACGTTAATTACTATTTATTACACTAGCTTGTTGCCGACAGCTTATTACTGATACTGTGCATTAACTTCATGTCATATATTTAATTCGGAAAATCGATACGATACTCGTTACATAGACGATGAAAGCTAAGAGAGTTTTCATCGAATCAAGCTAAAACTATTAAATGGATTTTCGTAATTATAAGAGATTCACTCCGAATCTATCGAAATACAGGACAACTATATAAGCAAGACCCACCGGATTTGCATATGTTCAAAGTAGTTTTCTTCAGCGTCAATACACTTCTGCAGAAGAATTTTTCACAACCAGAAAACATCGTGCCAGTCGTTTACAGAAAGAGAGTCTAAATATTTAATAATAGCGGAATCCATCTTTTCTTCTGATGTGAAACGGCGACCACACAATTTTTTTATTAAAAAAAAAACAACTAAGAGTCGCGTAAAGTAAGATTCGGTGAGTAAGGCGGGTGCTCTACAATACGAAGACTACATTGTTATTTTGTTTCAAAAAGTCGACAATGAGCGTAGCGGTATGAGAGGGTGTGTCGTCGTGGTACAGCATTGAGCCATTAATTCTAAGAATTTGAAGAACTTCTGGCAACCAGTGTTGTCTGTATCAGGCCGCCGTGGTAGTTTTCTGTTCTTTTAATTTAACAGTTTTGACCAAACCTGTGCTTCTGAAAAACCCAGCATATATAACTTTTTTAATTTTTCCTTTTTCATGACAGTTGACGTTGGATCATATTTACATACCTTACTTTCCTGACGTGTACGCAAGTCATAAACAGAAATGTATGTTTCATCACCAGTTACAATTATAAAGTGACCGTCTTTATTCAATATGTTTAATGTCCGTCAGCTGATCCTTATATGCTCAGATTTTAGGTGCCGTGTGAGATGATGTGGAACCCAACGAGAAACAATATTTTTAATTCACCATGCAAGATTTTATACACTGCTGCGGATCCAATCCCAAGAGTGTTCTTGAGATTGGATCCGTGTGGTACGTTTATTAATTGTTGTCTTTTATCATTTTAAGAACACGGACAATTTTATGTAGAGTGACTGTTGAACCACTCCTTTCCGTATGTTCTACACATTAAAATGAGTTGTGTCCATTAAGAAATTCTCTAAACCATCAAAACACAATGGCTCGAGATGGTCCTTCATTATTAAATGCTGTCTGTAACCGCTGCACATATTTCTCTTGGGATAGACCAACCCTAAAATAATAGTACATCATAACTCGCCAGTGCCCACGTCTTCAAGACACTATTTCTTTAACAGAAACAAATTTTTAGTCACCTACGTTTAAAGACATGGGAAGTTATTACAGCGCGCGCTCTTGTAGTAAAGCGGACTTGGACGCATGAGAAATCATAATCGCGAGAAAACCAGTACTGTTCGACAGTATCTCAATAATTCCAAAGTGGCCTTTGTACTGATACAGGGGATTTATATCGCAGAGGAACAAAGACGTCGAGGGCGCTATAGTGTTGACTCCGCTGCTATGTCGGCGAATGACAATTACTTCAATAGGGCTGACACACAAAATACAAGAAAATAATATTTCAATTGTATTAAGATTTACAAATCACACACTCGAAATTTCTTTTTTATGATTTTTTTCTTAAAAAAAAAGTTATTTCTTTTGATCGTGTTATAAATTCTGAACCTATTAAAAAGCTTCTTCAAATACTCGATTGGAAAACGTTGACAAGGCACTTTAAAAGAACAAATCCTGACTTCCTTTTAATAAATCATAGCCAAGATTTCTGATTTGTACTTCTAAATTAAAAGATTTACGGACATTTTTTTTCAACAATTCTCTGCAACAAAAATATTCAGAACAATTAAAGAGAACTTGATTGCATGTTCTTCTCATTGTATACCTTCTATAATAAAGAAAAAATAATCGACGCGAGCAAAGCCGGAGATTTTCACTAGTGTATCATAAAAACTTAGTGTAAAATACAAACTTTTCAGATTCTATACTACAACGTAAATTTGTGGTTAATGATCTTGGTATTCTTTTTGATGATAAGCTTACCTTCCGGCCACATTGTGATTACATCCTCAAAAAGGTTAATATGCTGCTTACAATCGTCGCAAGGTCTACAACAGAATTCAAGAAGTATTACAGTTTTTAAATATATATTATAGCCTTATTAGTAGTATCTTGCAATATGGTCTCTTCGTTACAATACTCATATTAAGCACATTGAAAGTGTACAAAGAAAGTGTGTCAAAATCTTGTCTTTTCGTCAAAATCTTGGCCGCTCCTTCACTGAATATTCTCAAAGATGCTCTGCGTTTAAAGTACAAGCACTGGAAACACGTCGTAGGCAAATAGGTATAATTTGTCTGCACAAAATTGCAGATTAGACACTCCTCGACAGACTCGCCTACGTTATTATCATTGCTGAATTTTAATATTCTTAGTAAATTTCGAACATTCAAGACATTTTCATTGCAAACCTACAAAAATAATACATCCTTTTAGAGTCCTATAACCAGACTGCCCCGTCTGTACGCCGACCTGGCGGCCGGCGCGGGCGCGGGCGACGTCCATGTGTCTTATTGCAGACCTACAGCGTTCAAACGCAGTACACACGATGTCTTGTTTCGGTAATGTGGATTGTATGTGCTTTATTTCATTTTGATTTTTTTTTTGTAAATTTTTGTTCTCGCATTTTTATTTAGTTTATTTTGTTATGTATACTTCAGTTCTAAGCATGCTATGTACACATATTTAAGGATCGCGGTCTAGACAACGGTCTAGACCGCGGTAGACGGTCAACTTGTATATTTGTCATATCTTTCCATACAATTTTGCAATGGTTGTTATCTGTTTTGTATACTTTTAGATAAAATAAAATAAAATAAATATTCTAATCGAAATGAAAAGAAAAAAAAAACCTTTGAGACTATTATAGGTATTGTGTTAAGATATTTAATTTGACACGACCAAAGGACATACAGATACAGACATAGTTAATAGTAAACTATTCAAATACACTAATCAAGGGATTAAAGTTCAAGATGTGTATTAATATGTGATTTTGAAATCGTATATATATATTGCAATATGCTCAAGTAGTGGTATTCGATCAACACCGGCTATTTATATTTTAATACATTTTGCGTCCCGCTCTGAATTTGTATTTAATATCAAACAACTACAATGAGAGTAAAAATCGATCAGTAACTAAACATTTTTTTATTAGTTCCATAATTAAATATATTTTAATATTTATTACGTACAATAAACAAAATACTCATTGTATGTCTAGTTATTTATTTACCGATACCAAATGATCCGTTTTCTTTCATCGTACCAATGGCCAAAGGTCTTATACGAATCGAATCAGTTCAACTAAAAGTTTAGAAACTAGAAAAAATTATAGATATAATTTTTTTTTTATAATTATCTTTGATTTAAATATATATAGTAAGCCGCTTAAAGCAAAATATGCCAATTTTAATATGTTTTCATCCTATATCAATTCTTTATCTTACTTAATTTGCTATTTTAAAATAATCGTTTTGAAAAATTGCAAACATGATAAAATCAATAAAAAGTGAACAAACAATTTTCGCTATATATTTATAATAAAAGTTTGAACAAAAAGCTATTTAATTATTTCATAAAGTGGAAATTTTAGAGTTTAGGCCGTAATCTATTTATTATTTATACAATAAGAAGAATATTCCTATCGCTCCCCTCTCCATCAGCCCACTTCCTCCTCTATTAGATATCCTATTCTTTTTCGAAAGGCGGGTAACGCACTAGCAACCCGTTAGGGGTTGCCAGTGTCCATGGATGGCGTTGATCACCTACTCTCTGATATTCTTATGCTTGTGCACCCCTTAGAAATACTATAAAGGTCTTTTTAGGTTCAGTTTTTAGTTGGTCCATAATTTCAGCCGATAAATTTTACAAACAAAATATTTTAGCTTTACTTTTTTCAAGTATGCCACAAAAAAATTACCCAAAAATCGGTCGAGTGCGAATGTAAGCGATTGGAGAAAAGTGAGATCTGATAAATTTCTTACTATTCTATAATATTATTTTAATTTTTTTGCGCTAATTTTTTATAGCCGTAAATATTAAACATATGGCAAGCTCCTCGGCCTAAACAGAAACACTAGATTGCCAGTGACCAAGGTTTAACCCTTATATGTTTTTTGTACACAGTTCACTATGTACTTTATTATTGAGAACTGTATATCGACAAACTGGACTGTTAGGGCTCGGTCGCGTTTATAATTTTAGTTAGATAGTGCCTTTTGGATTTATTTATCACAGAGAAACATATTTCACAAGCAACCTGCAAACTGCTGCTTTAAAAATAGCGTAACAAAATAGTCCCAAAACAATTTAAATTTATGGTACGGTGTGGACATAGCTGTATATGAAATTTGGAAATTATAAATATTATTACTAATCAAAATATTTCAATTTACCGATATTCTATTATATAATAAAATAAAAAAATATATATATAAGTTAAATGGCTAGGCTATCGAGTTACTTTGCCAGGTAATAAAATCCTCTTAAAATTCCGACTGGTTATTCTGTATATTGATTCGGCACACAGGGTTTCTGTTTTCCGTGGAAAATATGACGAACATGTTTTTTCCCTCGTAAATTAAGAAAGAATGTATTTTTCCTTTCAATTTGTATGGTCTCATAGTGAACTAGCTTTCCGCCCACGACTTCGCCCACGTGGAATTCGGTCTGCTACATAAAGTTTTACATAAAGAATGAGCGAGGCTCATTCATCGGTTCACTCCTCTTCCCACCTTTCCTCTCCTCTTGTATATTTTTCAATAAATTAAGTGCGTCGTTATCAGAAGGTCGTGTAGGTTTTCCCTTTTGAACTTTGATGTTCGTTCGCACTGTGACGTCTCTATACGCTTTCAATGTTACTAATTATTATTTACTTTCTAACTTCTCGGATTAGATTCTTAAATAAGGATAACTTTATTTCTTTATCTTATATGATATAAAGACTGTATTATGTTCCCAGCCAAAATCTAACTATACATGAAAAACTGTATTAAACTCAATTCAGAAATTTTAGAGATGTGCGCGAACAAATAGACAGACAAAAATTTGAAAAATCGTTGTTTTCTGTTATATTACCTTTCTATTATCGTGCCCGCTCCAGTTTTAATACCTAAACCGGTACAAACATACCGAGCTCTACTTTTACGAGGTCTACATATAATAGATATGTATAGATTAAATTATCTAACCATACAACGCAGAATACCAAAGGAGCTGTTGTGTATAGAATATTTAATTTTTTTTTGGAACACTCAATTTTGAAATATGAAAGTCCAGGTAAGCGCAATGTTGAGGGTGGCCATTATTTCGGCATTTAACGGATGAAGGGCCGTACCTGCTAAACGTGTCAAGGACAATACACGCATACGGGATCCTATTCTGTCTTTCGTGCATAGACTTAATATGGAATTTAAAGTTTTCAAGAAGAGGTTATGGAATAACTCACACACAGCTGTTGCGTACGTCCACCGTCCAGCCTAGCATTTTCCGGACAGCGATTTGTTTTTGATATTCGAAATTTCAAATACAGAATTTATTCGAAATTCGAGCAATTTTCGAGCAGTTTGAAGGCTGTAAGGGTAAGCCGTTATAGTTATGCATTTTCCTCTAATTTATTGTTTTGTACGTTTCAGTCGATTTGACTCGTATCCATGAAAGTAAAAAAAAAACATTCCACTAACTACGACCGATACATGGGGTGCAGTAAGTACAGTATTGATACGGCAAATGTTGTTAAATTATTCTCCAAAATGATTTAATATTTATTAAACATTAAAAATATAAAGCAAAATATATGCTGTAGTTCATAGTGAAAATTTCGGATAATAAATCTTCAGTTTGATCTAGAATACATTTGAAACCTCGACATAATATAAATCGTCCAATTACATTTTATACGAGAATTTAATGATCTACTACATTAACAAGGTTTTTTAAAAAGAAATCTCATCACTTTATTTAACGAAATATTTTCAAAGTATAAAATGATAATTTTGGTTTATGAAATTTCATCACTCCTTATAAAACTGAAAAACATCTAAAATATATGTTTGTATCGTAGATACCTATTGTATTGAAATCTATATCACATTCCCATAGGGGCCAGTAATTACATCGTTTCTATTGACAACTGAAAATTGAGAAGAAAGAAAGATTTATATAAAAAAATAATTAAAGTTTATTGCAACTTTTTAAAAATTTTGAAGTGCTTGGTAAGAGAAGGGGGAGCAAAATTAACGATTTTAGAACCTAATAAACAGCAAAATATATATTTCAGAGGAAAAATCATTACAACGAATTTTGGAACATCCCCTTAAATATTTCAAAATGATTGTCGTTTAAATATCCAATGACACCTCACAAGGTAGAGTGTGCGAAAAAAATATTTTCCATCCCCCATTTTGGATGGAATGTAATGGAAATGCAATGGAAATGTAATGGAAAGCTGCACCTAAATTCTTCTTTAGACAATTTATTCAACGTACAAAAGACGTACTTGCATGTATAATTTAATCATCATTGATGAAAAAACGGCAGAGTAATAAGGCTGTGACGTGCGGGCGGACAGACAGATGAATAGATTGACAGAATGAAACCATACGAGTTTCTTTTTTTTCTTTGACTACGGAACCCTAAAAAGGCAGAGTAATGGACCGTGCCGAAGACTTCGGATTGAAATCGTAACAAGAGTTTCGTATTATGTTTTGTTTACTTTCCGACGCGCCTATCTTTAAAGCATTCAATTGCCAATTTGCTTTTCTAAGCTTACTTATTATGATTTTAAATATTACATATTGCAAATTTGCAATTTCTTTTCGATATTCACTTACGTATCAGTGAATGTTTTTATTTTATAACTTCGGGTCCTACAGGGCAATAAAACAGCACAAAAAATACTGTCAAGAGTGTTTTGAAAAGGAACATCAACACGAATATTTTCCATTATTGCACACTCCCTTTTACTAAACACGTTGTGTGGAATACTTGTTATGGGTGTTCGAATTCTACGTAGACCTATAATGGAATTATATATATAGTATATTTTTTCATAAATACCAAATAAAATTAATAAAAAAAAATTATCTCCACGACGTAATTTCTAAAAATACCAGGATAGCGTCCCTGGACTTTGAAAGCTGCTTGCGTGCGCACACCTCCGGAATGTTTTAGGGCTTGGAAAATAGCACGTACTAATCTGCATACATAAATCTCTAATCAGTTTTGTGAGATAGCAGGCATAAATTGACGGCTTGGATGAGAATATTGTAAGACATTATACCAACAGATTCTAAGGGGAATTATTAATATAACTTGTAAATATTCCCATATTATACACAAGGCACAAGGCAGAAATTCTTGAAATGTAGGGCGTATAAGCTTATTTTGTTGTCGCGTAATATATTGAAAGCTTTTACTTGGGAAAGTATAATTGAAATTGATTTTTAAATAACTACTCATACTCCGCCCGCGGTTTTGTCCGCGTGGATATAGAATGTATCCCTTCATCTTTTATATTGATCGATTTTGCTGTTAAGTCCAATGTCGTTCCCTCTTCTAATTGTGTCCCGGTGTTCTGTATTCTAATACCGGTCCTACACCCAATTTCTATATCGCTACCGGTCACCGTTCTGATTTGTACGAAGCCGGGGAAATTTTAGTATCAAATTTAAATATTTACATGTCGCTTTCTAGAAGTGAATGAATTTTTAGACTTTTATTATATACACGGTGTAATAGTCTGATTCAATAGTATAAATACGCAGACGAAGTCGAAGACAAAGATTAGTTATACCTAAATAAAACATGCGTGTATTCAAACGCGATGTTGGGTCAAAATTTTAAGACAATCGGTGGACTGCCTTCGAGTTTTGGGCCGGCAACCATATGAAAGTCTAATTTTTTTTTTTTTATGTACATAAAGATTAGATTTTACCCGCGTAGACTAAGATGAATTCGTCCATCGAGATATCGGCCCATAACAGAATGAAGGTACCAATCGCATTCCGTTGTTGATTCTAATTCCGATGTTAATTATTTAATTTCGATCTCAGTACTGCTCCTCATTTCGATTGCTGTAACCCTCTTGATGTTAATTTATATCCCATACTCGATTTTGACTTTGTTCTCATTCTCGATTTGATCTCGGTCTCAACTTACGATTTTATTTCTCGTCGTGTGTGCTATTTCGATTTTGCTACCGGACACGGTTCTTATTCGAACGAAGATGTAGCAAATGCTAGTAGTATCAATATAAAATTTGGGCTGTATTATTCGGGGATAGTGTAGCTTTTTATGGTTGAACGAATTTCTAGAAACTTTTGGCAAAAATACGAAGTTCTTGTTATCGAAAGCTTTTTGCTCGCGCGTGCAAAATATAGATAGTTTCACAGTAACCGAATAAATGGTTTAAGCATGAATAAAGGAAAAACGAAAAAAATATACATAGCCCTTTTGATTTTCCATAAGACATATCATCCCTTGTTTCACCGTCTTAAAGCTACTTTTCCAAAAATGATTCATGTCGTAATTTTCCATTTGCAATAAGAAGCTAAAATATAAGTTTTGTTGTCAATAGCTTCAGCGATTTCGTTTTTTATTAAGAAATTTAAACTTTTATTTCACTCCTTTTAGGATTACTTTTAAGAACGATGCATATCATTATTTTTTATTAGTAACGATTAGCTTAAATATAAATTTTGACATAAAAGCTTCAGCGGTTTCAATTTCCCATACATCACCTTTTCATCCCCTATTTTACCAGTTTCAGGGGTAATTTACAAAAATGAGTTTGCATTTTTTCATTATTTCCATAATTAATTAAAATTTTTGTTTGAAATTTGTAGCGTCAAATTAAAACCGTTAAACGGTTTCAACTTTCTATACAACAGTATTTCACCGTTTTCACCCAATTAGCGGTTGAAGTTCTAAAAACAGTTTCTGAGTGCTCCTCTACGTCTACATAAATCTCTATACACAATTTCAAATCTCTATATCCAGTAAGGAGTTTGATCTGTGCGTTGATATACTAGATATACAGTCAGACAGTTTACTCTTTATGTATAGATAGATGAACGCTATTTACATGCGAAAATTTTAAATAACCCATTGTATATATATGTTCACACTAATGTTGAGCTTATTTACTTTCGCTGAAGGTATATAAGTCAACGACGATGATGATAATAATGATGATGATTAAGGTTACGTCATATCGTCGATAGTGATGTGCTCGTTGTTCGATCATAGAATCGGGTATTGATGTATCTGCTATTTGATGAAGTGCCGCCATTTAGTGATGTGTTTCCATGTTATTAATAATCTTTATTCTTCAATGAAAGCGCTTGGCGACCTACCATATCATAGCTTGGGTGTAATGATGTGGCATGCTATCATATCTTTATGAATCATCATAGAGAATTAAAAGCAACTAAATTAAGGATAATGCTTAAATACAGCCAATTTTATCAAGCAACGTTCAACAAAAGGTTATCATCTTTCTACGAGTATCCCATAAACAATCACCAATTAAAATTTGGCTCTCATAACATGAAGATTATTTAGTTGGGGGATCTTTTACTAACATACTAATTTCGAAATTGCCATTTTGCTGCATGTTTATGTTGCTAATACGATTGACACATAATCATATCAATTTAAAAAAGTAAGACATTACTTAAAACTGTTAAAACCGACATTTTTGCATCAATACTATTATACTACAGTATGTCAGACATGTGTTTGCTCAAATGGATTATCGGAGTCATATTAATAATTGTGGCTTTATACGTTTCGTGGTAACACAATGATGAACAAAAATGAAAAAAAAGCAAATGGCTATTCATAAATTAAATATGTATAAATTACTATTAATTATTACGGAAGTTTATTTATACAAAATAGTTGGTTAATAGTAAGAAACCTTCTCCACACGAGTACAACACACATTTGATAGAGATTCATTATTATATTTCTTTAGATCGTGTATAGTGCATTAACGTAAGAATACAAATAACTTGTAAGACCTCGTCAGTGGCCGCCTATTTCATGTGATTTCATGCACGAATTATAAAAAAGCAAGGAAAAACGGAAATGTCAATAATTGAAAGCTTCATGTAAGAGGTGGGGCGTCAGGTACTTTTAAGACTCCGGCTAAATCGTAAAATTATACAACGGAAACATCACGCAAACTTTACATGCATTTCTACATTGTAACTGAAATAAATCGCGTGCAGCGCTTCCGTATGAGCGGTAAAAAGGGCGGCCGTCCATCAGGGCTAATTCTGTAACGCGAAAAGGGGAGGCGTTTTATTGGAGCGGAACCGCCGCGGCGGGCGGCGCCGGCCGTCACGGGACTAACTCACCTCGAACGGCGCCGTCGGGACTTTGCGCAGAGAAAGTCACAAGTTGCGTCGAGGAATATATACTTTGACATCGAAAACGCACGTACTATTGTCAAATTATTTTGTTATGAAACGATTTCGCTGCCTCTTCTTGATCCCGATCCCGGACCGACGTCTTATTTCTTAAATATAGCTCTTACTAACGACCGATTGTTTAATATTTAAACAATAAACAAAAGATACTCAAATTGTTTATTATTATCTATGAAGTAATTCCTTTTTACGTTAGTCTAAACAAATGAGTTATCATTTATTGCAACCCATAATTATGGTCCCAACAAATGATATCTAACCACTGCGTGTGATCGTAAGTATGTTACGCCCGTTGAGCTACGAAGGTCCTGTTATAATGAAACAATATAATGGAAGATTTAAATGTAACGTTTGACAGGAAACACCGCTGATGAAAGTTCGTTATATAGTTTTTGATTTGCGCAGAAAGTTGAGCATACACCGCGACACGTGGTGGACCACCAGTTCGCGACAAGGTAGGCGTGGAATTTAAATGTACCGCGAGAGGGAAGACAATGATTCTTAGCAGTGGAAACAAATGAAACATATTACTTAGAGCATTCTCCGTAATATATTACGTGCATAAACGAAATAACAACATAACAAAATATTTTTCCTATAAAAAATTATAGAATAGAACCTCTTGTACATAAAATAAGTATGTCGGGTAGGTAGGTATTTATTTTGTGACTTTTATTTATCTCGAAATACGTGGGCGTGACTGTTTGCATTATTTTCGCATTTTTATTCTTAGAAAATCCCAGGTTATGGTAGGTCTTGTTTGTTTACGTCGGACGTAACAAGTTTCCGGATTTATTTTTATAATTAATTTACGATATTGTTTAACCTTGGACAATATACTAGACAATTTGTAGAGGGGTATTTTCTTTTGGCAATCAGTGCGTTTACTTTTTAAGTGTAATCAATTAAAAATTTTAGTGGTTTCGTAGGAAATTTTTGTATGTCAGTGTTACTGAATGCATACCTTTTGTTTTACTGAGTGTTTAGTTTTTATTCCATTTCAATCCTCGAACCTCCATAAATAAGACTACAATTTAATAATATGTACAGATTTATAAAATCTTAATACAAGGCTAGTAATTAATTCGATTGGACATTACTTAGTTACCGAAGATTCGAGTAGTGTTACATTATATAAAGTTGCGTATAAGGAGTTGATGTCGAGAAGCCTCAATCCAGAAAAAGACCAATTTTTAGTACGATGTGATTCATAAAATTCTCTGCGATGGTATTGATGGGAATATGGCATACTTCGTTCTATTAAGAAGTGTTATTGATGCCATATTTTTCCTGGTTTCCTGGAAATCAAATAAAAATCCAAAATCTAACTGAACTCCAACTGTACACACTACACTCACAACACTTACTCAATTTCCAGCCCGTTGTAGCCTATTTGGATGTAAACAATTTCAAGGGCAGAAGACTAATCTTAAGTTCATTATTATTCCCCCCCCGGGAGTCGAGCCCCACGACTTTCTCACCTGTCAACCGTCACGGTTTTCGGCGCAAACGCGGCGCGTCAGTCCGCCAATGAGACATCAAACGACAATGACGACCCGCCGGCGGGCTTCTAAACGGTTTTATGGCGCAATAACTCCTTATCGATTTGTTTGACACGGTCGGATATAACTCGTTGCATTTGGTGCTAACGTTATGTAATAAAAATAATACGTGTGAAATATAAAAAAATCATTTTATTTAATACGATTGCTGATTTCAAAACAAAATTTCAAAAATGAAAATGCACGTAATCTATTCGATGTACGCTTCAATTCGTTCATTTGGCTTTCGAAGCCTCTCATATAGTTTAAGATGGGTTTGAATCTGATAGAAAATAAACATTTTCTTGTGCAATTTGCAATTGTTGAAGCGTGTAATTAGAATATTATTACAGTATTTTAAGTGTTCACGCACTTGTTCTTTTTTTATTAATATAATAATAGTGAAGAAACAGTACAATAATTCAGATGTAGCAAAATACTCCCGAAAGTTTGAAGTGCTATCGTTTTCATAGCACTTTCGATTCGATATCAATTTACTTGTTGCGATTGATTCTGAATTATTTATGCTATTTATTACAAAACTGGCGGCTGCGCGGTAATTGGCGATCAATACTGGGACGCGCAATTTACATGAGATTTATATTTTTATGCATACGTATGATAAACTGCAAACAGTTGAAAACAATTGACAAGTACATACATGCTGATATGTTTTAGCTTGAATTTAGATAATGGAAATTTTTTAAAATATTTTTTTTTATAGTTATAATTAACGATTTTCCACTATATTGAATTTATTAATATATACTTAACGCTATCACATCTGTTTCCGCAGTTGACTTCGATAAAGTTTTGCAAGGACGCAATTTAACGGTGAAGCGACTTTGGACTAATGATGGGTATCACTAGTCAAATTGTGGTCCTTTATTGTGATTTCGCGAAAATTCATAATTAGACCTTTGTTTGCAATGTGCATTAAGATGCTGCAGGTAAACCCAATGCTGACCCTCGAATCTACTTTTCCACTACGAATAATCCTTGTCCAACGAATTGAATATAGAGGTTTGGCTCTATCATAGTTCAGATCGAACACCTAAACAAATGTCGATATTTTTATTTATTTTAATTGGCAATATGGACGATTAAGATAAAGATATATAAATACTGCATTTTGCAGACAAATATCTAATTACGATCTGGCAATGCTGTCATAGATCTGCTTGTGCAGTGTGATGATTCACCCACAGCAATATGTTCCGCCAGCTCGCAAAATAATTTAAATGTTTCTTATACAATTATAGACTTGACGTGTGATAACTCCATAAACAAGAACTCTCCAAAAATTAATGTACTACCATGTAGTTAAGATATATACAAAAACGAGTGGTGTCGTGGGACACCAGGTAGGAACGAAGTTCCTTCGGCTAATGTAGAATCGACACAATTTGCAAAAAAAATATAATGTACTTTAAGTGTTATGACAGGAATATGTTTTATTATAAGATGCTACTTAAATCGTTTGGTGATCGTTGTAGTGGAATTATGACATTTACTCCTTACTATCTGTTCTTCAATCATCTTCATTTTCTGTTCTTATTGTTAATTCTATTTTCGAAAAATTTACGATTATTATGATTTATTTCTTATATTTTACCGACATATATTTGTTAATGGAAAATAACCCCGACCGATTCTCGGTAATCGCGCGAAGTCGTAAACAAGTCGCGCGGCCTCATGCCAGCCGTGCCCGTGTGATCCACCAATCAGCGCTCGCCGTTCGCCGAGCTCGCGTCACCTTGCGCTAATAAACGCGCAGTAAAATAACGACATATCTAAAAAATATACGACTGTCGCGCCTGCGCACGTCTCATTTAACGGTTTTATTCCACGGACTTTTTCTTATTCTTACGGTTTTATTCCATGGACTTTTTTCCACGGACTTTTTCTTACGGTTTTACTACCACATTTTTTTCAGTTCGGTCGCGCAGCAAAATCCCTATCTCCTCCAAGCCCGCCGTAAGGAACTTCGTTCCAAAAACATGTGAAAATTCAGAAATTTATTAAAATCACTAGAAAACAGATTAAAGGGAATCAACATTCATCTAAAAATATAAATATGGAAAAAGAAATAAATAATTTATTAGTTGAAGTTGATGTTTATAAAATAAAAATTATTAAATTACGAATGTGATAAACAACGCCTGAAGTCAGAAATTTTATGTTTAAATACGTCTTTGCAGTCGACAACTGCAAAATATGAACTAGCGCAAAAGGAGGTGGGGGAGCACACTTCGGCGATGGATAATTTAATAGAAATCAGTAAATATAATTATGAAGGGTTCGAGGCACTAATAAATAACAAAACACGAGTGTAGTCGTGAGACATCTCCGTTGACGACTCGCGACCGGAGCGTGGTCCTGCTGCTCCTGGGGCGCGCGCCGGCCGCTGTGTCGGCGCACTCGGGACACGTCTCGTAACACGGCAGTAAACACAAACGGCCAATATATTGTGATGTATAGAGATGAGCTCGGAAAGTCGATGGGTTTGCAAATCGACCGTCGCTTAGCTGGACAAAACATCCTAAATATTTGTATGGCAGGGAGCTTCATTTAATAGTATTTTAGAAAAAAAAAATCTAAAACTAATTTTGAAATATTGTATTAGTGGCTGACACTCCACCCGTGACTGACAGAAAAAATTATATCAACAAAAAATGTATATTGAGTCTGGTGCATTAAAATATTCAGGAATGCTAAGCAAGGAACTGGAAATTGAATTATACATAAACTATAGTGATGTCGATATATATATATAAATATATAACAGAACATTGGCTTAGAATTCACCAGTTCATGTTTAACTTCATTATGCACCAGGTAGCAAGTTCGTTCAGCAAAGAAAAACCTATACATGGCGGCTGTCTAATAGTAGTTAAAAATGTATTAAATATATAATACATTATGAGCCTATCTATTGGGCGAACTATTGAAGTGACCTGCATAGAGTTATAGCGGCTTATTGTATTAAGTGTATACAGACCCCCAAATTCATCATATGATGTTTTCGAAAAGAATATGGGTGATATTTTGTATAAAATCAGTAATAATAATAAATATATTGCTGTATGCGGAGATTTTAATATAAATCTATTGGAAATTTCTTATCTATGTACTAGAATTTTTATTCAAATGTTATAATTTAGAAAATTTACATCTGGAGCCGACCAGGATCACAGGTGCTTCCTCAACTTGCCTCAATAACATGTTCACAAATATTAAACCACAATTTAAATTGGTCATAAATAAATTATCATCTGACCATTGTGGACAGCTAGCCACGTTTAAAATCAATGCTGAAAAATTTTATAAAACGTAAAATAAAAATCGTACCTGTGAACTCTGGTCGTCTTGAGCAGTTCAAAAATAATGTACAAATAAAGTTGTCTAATCTGAAATATTATAACGACCCTAATGAAATGTATGGTTCATTGTTGACTGCGACATCTGAATGTAATAAAGTCTTTATATGAAAAAATATTAATGTTAGTAATGCCTTATTATTTAGCGATTGGGCGACGGTGGGTATTCACACTGGCAGGCGTAGATTAGCGAAAATTAGATTGGCGAAAAAGCTTAGTTCTGCAGCATATGCAGTTAAAAGAACTCGGTGGCTTACAAATAAAATCACCGCAAGATTAGTTTATTTTAGTTCCTTTCATAGTCTTATGGCCCATGGAATTTTATTACGGGATCATGCAACCGATATAAATACAACTTTTATGCTGCAGAAGCGGGCTATTCGTGTCATTTATAACTTGAGATCAACAGCATCTCTCAGTAAAAAAATTAAAGAAATTAATATTTCAACTGTACCGTCACAATACTTATACCAAAACCTGGTATATGTCAAAAGAAATATAAAATTGTTCCGAAAAATGAGCAACATTCATAATATTAACATTACACATAAGAATGACCTTGCTGTTCATAAAACCCGACTCAGTAAATTTAATAAATTATTCAAGGGGCAATGTGTGCGCTTTTATAATAAGATCCCAGTTAAAATTCAAAATTTACCATTTCCTAAATTTAAAACTTTCAATAAAAAAATTGTGTTCGAAGGGCTATTATGTCGTATCTTAATAAAAAATACCCGTGGGACTGAACTGCTCGACTGTCAGGCTGTTTCATGTAATTTTCAAATGTTTTAAAAAAAAAATGCCATTAGGACGCATTTCAAATGTAATTCTATTACCTATGTAATAAAGCTATTTTTGAATTGATTTGATTTCATTTAATTAGGGAATACCTAATGGAAGCACCATAAAAATCTACGTGTGAATGGAGCAAATGATGCATTTTTAAAAGTCTTCATTTCATTAAAGGTGCCATTCAATAAAGTTAATGAAATAGCGAGGGAACAGTTTAGATTTCTAAATTGTATGGCCTTTTTGCTTGTTGTCATATTGCTTAGTTTTTAGGTAAAATTTGAATTTTGTTAAAGGCATACGAATTATTAAGTTACATTTTATATGTTGAATTGGATTGCGTTCATTGTGATGAATTGAATTATAAATTGATTATAATTCAATTCACCACAAGTAATATAAATTGATTATGAATTAAATAGAGGTGTAATATTTCATTATTATAATATTAATAATTATTTCTACATGAATATATATGTCAGAATCACATTTTTATTGAAATTTATTAATTATTGCAAATACAATCTTGTAATATATTTTTTATAATAATATACAGAGTCGACTCTTTATTTTTGTTTATACACAATATAATATAGACAGTCGCTTGACTGACTACCAGATTTTATAATGTATTTATAAGTGTTTTATTTTGATGTTTGATTCTTATTACAAATTCTAATGAAAAAATTATCGCTCTGAGCATAAACAACTATTGCTTATTGCGATTTATGTTGTATTTTGTACGATTCCTTTGATACAGCCAAATTGTTGCTCTTAATAAGCATGCATCTATCTATGCGAAAAAACTAATGTCCGAAATACGCATTAAAAACATTACGAATAAACCATTCAAAAAAAGAATTCTAGATAAGTTGCAACATAAATATCATTAACTGTTAATTACTAATTCAAATCAATTATACATGAGTATTAGAAAAAAAACAACAAAAAAAATTGAAATCGTTTCATATTTGGTTGGTTTTAATCTTAGTTTTGGGTGCATACCATAGACACGAAGACGATTTGATTTTTTTTTTTAATAAACACGTTCCTGGAAACAATGGACAGATGTTGCTTCGTGATAGCAAAATTATTGGTATATATGATATTTAAAAAATGTGATCAATGTCTTGACATTAAAACCCCACATGGGGTTATTTTGGACGATATAGCCTATATAGGTTATATCGTCCGACTTTGTGTGGGCCGATGACGGATGGTGATACATTTATTTTGTCACAAACTACCGACTCACCCTGCCTTCGCTTTTCCAGTATATGAAGAAGCCGTACTCGTCCACTTTGAACAGGCAGTTTTGCTCCAAGTCGGTGTTATCCTTCTCCTCTGTCCATCTGTCAAACACTGCACCCTGAATGACAAAAAAAAAATATAAAATCAAATACATTTTATTAGTTTGGTTCCATTAAATGATTTTGTCATCAGGTTTATTGCTATCTATACGTGATAATGAATGCAAAAATGAGTACTTGTATTCGAGTCGCTTGCCTGCTTCAATTGGACATTGAAGGGCAATGTAGGGCAATTGTAGAGCATTTTGACACTGATAAAGTTAATATTATGGAAAAACACGTAGAATGCTTTGGAGAACGGAAAGCGGGTGATGGGAATTAAAAGTGGAACAAAAGTTAGAACCGAAAACAGGATCGTTATTGGAAGCCGGAATCAAATTCGATAAGAGCAATAGGACTGGACACGAGATAGCAAACGAGAGCGGCACCAGGTACAAAATCGAAAGAGCAATTGACATAGAAACCAGAACCGCAACTTTATTTAAAGAACCTGCACTCTCGCCCTATAATTGCGCTCCCTTCGGGTATCGAGACTTGTCCCTTTCAGTCACTGCGACTGGCTGAAAGTTGAGCGACGTTGATAATGCTGATGAGTAAAAGCAACTTATTTTATATCCACTTGGCTGAAACAACAGGCAAAGTAATATGCAAAGTTAAGGAAAAACCAGAAAGCAAATTTATGTAATGAATCGGCTATACAGATTGATATTATGCAGATGCAAACGCAACATACAGTAAACGTAATTTCCACCATTCTGTCCATCTTATGAGACTATTCTCTCTATAAACTAACAGTTATATTATGTTGGATAATATTGTTATATATCATTTTGCATTATAATTCTTGTAACGGAATTTCGTATTATATATTGTGTATGGTTTTACAAAAAAAATATTAAAATAACCATAGAAACCTGTAACACGTCACGACGCATTTATAAGAGATTCAACTCGTCAGCGAATATCAAAAGAACAGAAGTTGAAACAAGCTGATATTGCAAAAGCTGGTATAATTTCCAGTCTCCCACTCAAATTTTCTATCCTCGCCCCCGCCGCGTTCGAAGCAGATTTATCGCGGCAGTTTGTCAGAAAACTTTTTCGTGCAAATGCAGTGTAAAAAAAAAGCTGGCCAAGCGCCAGTTAGACTTTCGTAACCGGCGCTGCATGTCTCAATTAAAAAAAAGAAACTTTAGATAGCAAAGAAGTCGAAGTTCGTCTTTTTAACAGGCGTTTGATTATGTTTTTTTCCAGAACGTCAAAACGTCTATAAAAACCATCTGCAAATCGAGGATAAAAAAACTCTTTTGGAGTAATGATGTTACATTATCTCCTCTAGATGTTGACCTTGATTTATATACATAGCAGCCGGGTAACAGTGTTTTGGTTGGCATCTTTCAAGTTTAGCGTGAGACAATAACTTTCCACGGAAAAAATATTTAAGGATATAACATTACACTTATAGTGCCATTGGTAGAGTATGTCATGTAATGCCATTTCATGTTAAGAAATAATAACATAACAACTATGTTACTACTGTGAAATTCAACTAAATAGCGTTAAATAAAGCAACACCACGATTTTTTTATTTCCCGGTTTTTCCAAGGAAGACACCGCTTTAGCGATGGGATAAATACAATAATACAATGTATGTATATATATATATATATATATATAGGTACATACATGAGTCAGTATAAATGTATGTCGTTTATAGACTCGAATACTACGACAATAGCTACGCAGAGCTCGAACTTAGGAGTTAAGTTCGATAAATTACTGAAACAGTTGAGAAAGTAGCTTTAGCCACTATGTTCTATTGCCATGAAACGGCATTCGATTAAAACTCTGTATAGCGGTCACGAAAAAAATATTTATTTGAATAGAATCATTAACTGTTGGCCGCAATTCATGTATTTGATGTCATTTGGGGACCCTGCAAAAATTTTAAAAAGTGCTTTGAACAACTATTCTATTTACAGAAAGAGCAACGGCCCGGCTTGGAGGAGTTCATTTAGTTCTTATATAAGTTTTTCTTTCACGATCTTGGGGACAAAGATATATGATAGTTCTTAAAAGAATAGTAACGAACGATTCTATTACGTTGATAATATGCACTTCTATACTTTCAGATTTTTTGTATCGTATTTTTATTTTAAATAAATGTATATTATATTTTTGTATTGTAATGGAAAACAAAATTATTTCTTTATAATGCATAAAAGGAACATGGCTGACACCAACAGACACAAGATAAATCCCGTAAAGGAGGATGGATATAGCGTCTATAAAAAAATTTCCCAGATTCATTGGTTTAACTTATCCTTTCATAATTATTTTTTATCTGAAATGTATAAATAATAAGTACAAACGGATTTTTTCCTCCTAATATAAAACATATTTCCCAAATCGTATTCGCCAAGTTTCATTAACATCCTTTGAATTGTGGGCGCTATCTTAATGACATTCTCTCGATATTCCGTAATCAGACCAGTCAATTTTAAAATATGATAAAAGTGGTAAAAATTACTATAAAATAAAAGTTAAAAAATGTAATTGAAAGCTTATTTCATCAGCGGTTACGTGATTTTTATAGAAATAAGCTAAATCTCATCGTTCAAAATTTACAATATTTTCTGAATAAGCCATTGAAATAATGTTTTTAGCATTTTCGAAACTTCAAATGGCCACAATTTCTAAACTAATTAACCGAGTCAGCTCATCTCAGAACTTCTCAAGGTGATCGCCTATAAAATAAATGTGCTAAGTTTCATTAAAATCCCTTGAGAATTGCGGGCGCGGTCGTGATGACAAGCCGCGTTATATCACAAGGTTCCGCCATGAGACCAAATATAAAAAAAGATTTCTAAAAAAATCTACTAATAATTATCTAAGAATAAAGGATTTAACACGATGTGGCATTCTGGGCCAGGGTCATTGTACAATACACCAAAAATACATAACGAAGAAAATTAACAAGTTTTATTACGAATTTTCGAAATCTGGTGTTGCTAATAGCTGTACAATATACATCATGAGTATCATAATTGTAACATTCTGGTATCAATATGTAGGAGAACGTTAATAGTCATTTCTGAATGGATTGCCTGTGGAAGTAAACAAACTTTTCGAGAATTAAACGTACCCGTGAAATGCGATACCACATTCTTTATTGTTTTCAGTCGCACATCCTTTAGCACATTTCAACACAATTTTGCTTTAAATTAATTGGCGCTTGTAATTATTTATGGAATATGAAGAGCTTCCATCTAGGTTGCACGAATACCGGCTGGCTCTACACTCCCGTCACTCATAATCCAAGCTAGAACCTACACTCCCCCCGATATTTACGCTCCCTTCGGTGTATCGGGACTTGTCCCTTTCAGTCATTGCGACTGGCTGAAGGTTGAGCGATGATGATGATGATGATGATGAATATGAAGAGCTTCCATCTACAATTCAGGAGTTCGGATCGCCGTTTCGTAGAGTTATTGTCAGGTGTTCACCTCACCGCTTATTACTGTTAGTTAGATAATTAGTTAGTTACTGTCGCCGGTTGGTACGTTGGCGGTGGCTATCACATCGATGATATGTTACGAAAACATCTGCAGCGGACCGACGTCATCCTAGAGCTAGACAAGGAAACCGCTATATCATATTATATATCACCGGCAATGCCATAAAAATGCTTTGATAATTTCTCATACTCATCGTTGGTCTCTAAATTTATGGTCCTCAAGTTACCAGGGATATTGCAAGTTACTCAAATTCATCATATTAAAATGCAAAAAGCTAATTATGATTTTTTAAATTAAATCATCATTTAAATGGCTAGCTTTTTTGTTAATTAAATGGACTGTGTTCACCGTTTGTATTTGGTTTTCTAAAACTTATTTTTTATTAGAGCATAATATTTTATGGTTTGGTTTTTATGATGTATAATGTGATTTGTGTTATAACTCTTTTGTGTTTTTAAATAGTCATCTGTCTGTCCCGCTTCACGGAACGTTATGGGTTATATATATATGAACTATGTAATACATATATTGTTTTATATAAAGATTTTTCTTTGTACAAGCATCAATTAAAAATTATACTAAATGTCTCAGTCATGAGACTGACCATTCAACGCGGAACAATATGTTACGAAGATGGTTTTAGATTATTTATTTTTTGACTCCTTTTTTATTTATTTTAATCCCCATATACTATTTAGATTATCAACCGCATGCGTCAGGAGGACTGAATATGCTAGCACGTGGATTAAGAAATTGGTATTGACGTATTGATAAGTTCAGAGACACGTGTAAATGTATAAATTCAGTCAGTATTGTATATGTAGTGCGCTTTTGCATATTGTTAGAATGTGAGATATGTTTTTATTTATATATTCTTATTAATTTTCAAATTGTGCAGTGATAATGTTTTATCCTACCGCAAAGACATTTCTCGCAAACTTTTCGTCTAAAAGCAAATTAAAACATTACGATACTCATGACACACACGTTGTATCCTATGCCGTTAAATAGGAATGATATATAAGTGCTCCAACGATTTCGATTTAAGGGTTTTTGGGGGTGAAGAATCAAACTAGCTAGCAAACCTAGCATGACCCCGTAGAGAAGAGTATCTCTGTAGAACTATTCTTTCAATCATTGCGTTAGGGTGAGAAGGACTCTCTTATATAGCTGCACTTCTTTAAGGTGTCATGCTAGGCCCGCAGCTCTGATCTCTGAGAAATCGGGTTTTCGGCAATTTTTTAGGAGCTTAGTACCTTTGCAATAGATGGGAAACAAAAGCAACGATATGTAACGAGCTCAGTAGATCATTGGTCGCAATTCTGACTGTCGTGTCAGAGCAGTGCGTTAGTTTTTTAATTTTTCGAATTATCTTTTAGTTTCTTATTTCTTATCGTTTCAAGTGTTTTTCTGAAATATACATAAATAGGCAAGTTCATGGTAGCAATACTGTTATAAAACAAAATTTTCAATTCGAGAGTATTTACGTAAACAAAGGAGTGGCCATTACATAAAACCTATTGTGCGGTCGGGCACCTCGGTCAGGACACGGGAATGAAGTTAAGTATTTTGAAACGAAAAGTTCTTGAGCACCGTTGTGATTTGCAACTCGAGAGAAAAATGAAAAGGTGACAGTAGAAAGAGACAAACATATCCATCTACAAGATTTAGCCTGCGAGAGAATGAGATAGAATGTGAAATGAAATAGAATGCTTTCGAGAGAATGAGATGAAATATGAGATGAGGTATAAAGTGAGACAAAGAGATGTCTTGTGTGCGCCTGCATATTGTAAGTTATTGCAATTGAAAACATTAGAGTTTGAATAATGAAATATAAAAAACTTTTAAACTTAGTACCAATATTATAATAAATATACCCTAAAATCATCCCACTCCTGAAACAGCATGCGTTCCATTCTCTCGCAGTTTAATTTTCTGAAGGTTTCACTTTTGACGCTTGTGAACCACACACATGCCTTTTTTCAGTATAAATAATGCGAAATAAGGAATAAAATCAGGATTTCATTTAATATTTTAGGGAAAATATTCATATATTAATATTTATATATAAAATAGTGAGTTGTAAATTATATATAAAAATGATAAATATAAAATTTCAAGAGAGAGAAAGAGAGATAGAGAGAAAGTTGCAGGGTGAGGGCGTAACGCTTTTTCGTTAGGTTCGATTTTCACCAGTCAACTTCTAGCCGGGCCGGGTTTGGGAATTTCGTTCAAAAAATATTTCTTACATAGTCATTTACGACTTTAGGATATTAAACAGTATTACACACTTTTTTTGATACATATTTCTTGTCCATATAAAGCAATTGTAATAAACCCCTTAATTCACAAACTTAGTGTAACTACATAACCTGCAATTATTATTGTCAAACTTTTTCATGACACTAGCGTACTGCAGATGTTATAACAGTTGGTGCTGTTTTATAATAATACAATAAACTTTACATAAGCGTTAGCAGAATGAAAACGTTTTAAAGTCTATAGCAATAGACATATGCACTCTCTCTGTGTGTCAACTTACACGATATCTAAGCGGCTAGTGAACAATAATCAAAAGCAGAACACTAAGTTTTGTTTTGGTAGAGTTAATTAATATATTATGTTATACAATTGATAATATTCTTTCTATTTAGGATTAGCTAATGATATACATATATATATACTTTAATATGTTTAAAGTTTCTTAAATATGTTCCGACGAGAAGATATTAATTATATGCGTTATGATAATTTAACAATGATATTGCTTTGTTCACATAAATACTTGAAATGAAAATTTCAATGTAGTTGCTTTAATTGTGACAGAATAGTATGATTTTTTTTATGAACAGCGTAATCTTAGTTCTTCTAAGCCACAGAAGTAGTATTTTCAGCTGATACCTACCTGTCAGAAATGACGTTTATTGATTTTGGTCTGTTGAAAAAGCGAGTCACAGACTAGATTAGCTAGACATTCCACGCGATATGTTGTTGCGAAAACGTCTCGTATCGGAGTTAAGCATAACAGGCCTCGGGTATTTTCGACCGAGCGTTTTCTTAGATCGTTTCTTTATTCTCGAAATTAAGACGTCGTTCCCTCTCTTCGATATCTGTGGCTGAAAAAATCTCGTTAGATTAATGGGAAAGGCGACTGAGAAAAGCTCAAAAGCAGCTCAGCGAAACGGTTCGGTGAAGACGAGAGCGAGACGAAAGCGTTTCCGCGTATTCTACTATATTTTCCATGTTAAAAAGCCTCAGATATTTTCGAATTATTAAAAAAAAATGGACATCAGAAGTAAAATGAAAACGGTGCGTGACGACGCGTTTGAAGTTTATTGCTTACCGCTTGTAGTTAAATATAAGGTAGAGGAAAAAGGTTTTTCGTACTCCATATACAAATTCAAGAACATTTTCCGTTGTATTTTATTTAAAATTACACATATGCCATTTTCTAGGTCATACAATGTCATTGCTGTAGAAATTTTGGGATTTTTGATCATAAACTGCGACAAGTAGTTTTGACAATCCTCTTCCGATGTTATCCTAAAACTACCTGTATAATAATAATAATGTATGTAATCTATATTCAAGACAGTATCCAATAGACGTAATCTTGAATATTGTTGAGAAAACCAAATCAAAACTTAAGAATCCTATTAAACTAAATATCAGGGGACATGTCTTTTGAATTCATATAAAGGTTTTTGAAAGCATTTTCTTATTTCTAACAAAAAAAATTTGCTTTCAATGTTCTTCCACCTCTGATATTTTTCGTCTATCTAAAACCTGACATTTAACAAAAACTTAGAGAAACAGTTCGTTTCTTGTATACAGATTGTAAAAAATGTGTAGTTGTCACACTAGAAAGAATGAAGCATGAAAACACCAAAAATGAGTTTAACCGATATCATGTTCCCATCATTTGGTCGAGCTAAAAGAAGTGTAATGTTCTTAGCCAGAAGGCAGGTAAATATATTTTATTTTGTAACCCACCGAAACGTTCACGACAGTTGTTGGATTTTAAGTCATCGGAAAATTTGCACTGATAGTTATAGGCTATATATAATATAAGATCGGAGATTTTTTTTTAAGCTATTGCATAGTTTCTATGCGGGCCTTGAGCGTGGAGACCGAATCCAGAAATTCCGTAACGAAAATAACCTAACACCCCTCACTCCGACCGGCACAGCGGTGATACTTTTTACTTTTGTCATCTATCGATGAATAGCAGAACTTTTAATGACTTTTTTGAAATATCACGCTTGTCTCTTTAGTTCAGCAACTCGCCTTAAGGTGGCATTGGTTGTATCGGCGTTACTGCGCATGCGTAATCCCCCTCTTCGCCCCGCAATCTGGTAACTCATGCCTGCTTAGAGTTTCGGCGTTAGGGCACCTCCTCAAAAAAAATACTGCATAAATAAAATAAATAAATAATTATAATTGCATAAGTTGATAAAAAATACTATGCAATAGCTTTACCGCGGCAGTCTCCGAGTGCCACACGTGTTTTTTTTTATTACGTTTGTAACTTCAAAACTTTCGACTGGGTGCACCGATTTCGATGATTCGTTTTTTATTTGAAAGCTGGCGCTTCCCGTGTGGTCTAATTTTAATTGTAAGTTCTGACAATGGCATCCATGAGAAAACCGTACAAGTCTTAAATTTTGATAAAGAATGTGCGCGACAAGTGGACGAATAACTCAATATCACCTAACCGATTTCGATGTTGCTTTTTTTTATTGGAAAGGGTGTACTTCAAGGGTAGTTTGTTGAGAGTTTGGGTAGGTTCTGACTATGAGATCCATGACAAAGTAACGGAACTATTCAATTCTTAGGAGCAAATGAACAATACTGGGCTAATCTTTTATAGGCTATCCGGATATTTAAGTCACCTACCATAACGTCGTTATGTTCAAGTAATTGTCGTAGTCGAATATGATGATCACTGGAACTCCTTAATGGCTTACAGTAAGAGTGCGATCTATGAGCAGCATGTTTAGTAGGTCTATCCATATTTAAACATACTAGTTAGTATACTTCAGATTTACTAAAAATCAAAAAATAAACAAAAATTTTAACAAAAAAAACCGACTTTAAAACAAAACTATTCCAAAACAAATTAATACGCACTAAAAAGTAAAAAAATAATTGCGTATTCTTCTACAACTTAATAATCAACTTATTTTTTCTACTCCTCAATATGTAGGATACTATCTATGTGTTTACCACGCAAGAAGGTAGTTAGGTTAGGTTAGGTTGTTAGAGTTTAATTTGAAATGAGTAGGTACTCATTTAAAATTTAACTCAACATATACCTATGAATAACAAACAATGATTAAAATAGTTTTTAGTAAGTAAAATAAAATGAAAAATATTAGACTACGTAAAAGTCAATCAAATTATTACGATAATAAAATGTAGTTACAATTATTGTTATTTTTGGAGTCGGTATCAGCCAAGGAAACACTATGCAATATACCTAGCAATAGACACCGTAGCTTCTAACCCCCTATTTTAAATCAATATACATTTTTTTGGGTTAATTATATAACAAACTACATTCATTTTTGATTTGGCTGTTTCTTCGCTTACTTTATACATCATGAGTCGCAGACCGACTATTCGTAATTTGGAACAAAAATTGAAAACAACTTTATTAGAACTAAGGACATCCAAAGAATTATGTAACAGCCTTGTGAACGAGCGTGATCACCAAGAAATAGAAAAAAAAATCAGTTATATTTTTAAATACCCAATTGAAAGGCGAATTAGCGGAATTAGACATCAAGTGTAATGACCTCACAGATCAGCGCGATCGCTTATAAATGCTGGTCAACGATTGTCGGAAGCATTACGAACACTCTCTTCTGCAAATTCAAAGATTTCAGGTAGAATTACAGAGCAATAGACTGCAAAGGGATAAGTTGCAACACGAAATGGACATGTATAAAGTGGAAGAGACAGTTACGTTGTGCGATTCAATACTGAATGCTACGGCACGGTCTGATACGCCGAATTATTGTATTAATTTAAATTATAACAAGGTTAAAAAAAATAAAAAGATTTTAAATATAATTAAAATTATTAAGCGATCACAAAAAATGATAAAGCAACTGAATTGTAACTAAAGAAAATTTACTTTAAAAAAAAAACAAAATAAAGGATTACTTTGTAATTAAAACTATACGAGACTGAGTTACTCGTAGGGATTCAGAGTGGCGGGATTCGCAGAACCAATTAAAACGTTTGCAAAAATTAAATGCAGAATTCGAATCGTACAACTACAATTCAGAATCCAATTTATATCATAATGATTTGGTCTGTGACATTAAATTTAGTGATCGGGTGCACTGCATCGGTCCCACTTACGGATCAGAACTGAATAATAAATATAAAAGTAAACAAACTTTTACACCTGCCCAGGGGACTGTTGCACTCCATACTGGTCTGACTGATGAGGGCTGGGGGAGAACGGTGATCTATTCGGACGATCTGGGTGTTGGATTGGGGCCCATGTTGGGCAATTGTGTGGGCCAGCGGGTATTAAATATCTGTATGCCGGGGAGCCTCATATAGTAACATTTTAAATAAAATTTTAATAGATAAGCATAGCGAGAACACCACAATTATTATACTGGTGGGGAATATTTTTAGTGTGCGACGAAAAGATATGATTGCCGCTTTCCCCCGCCTTCTGGAATTGTCTCATCGAATTAATGTTCAAATAATTTTGTGCGCTTTTCCATATTCATATCACTTGTCGGAAAAGCAAATTAAGATCTTTATAATACAAATACACTAATGTACAATATGACTTGACGTTATAGTGATGCTGATGTAATTTTTTTTTGATATTAATATATTCAAATTTAATTTTATTCTGATTAAAGATAGGATGTTCGTATCGAAATATTTTAAGCGACATTTGGCTAAGTTGTTAGCCTATAATATTGAATTCTGTTATATTATTAAATAGAACAGAGTCTAGTTGTAGGAGTGACTGCGGCTCGGTTGGATCTGGAGGCTTTGTTGAAGTGCGGGGCTCTAAAGATTTAACGGGCTGTTTCGACTGAGACAGACCCTAACTTAGTGATCTAAAATAAACAGGATTTTCTCGGCAAAAGGGAATTTGCAGATTCCTTCTACCTAAATTTGAATACATTAATTGTTAAAAAGGGCGAGAACAGCTCTAGTATATTATCGAATAAAGTACTATTGCATCAATTTCGCCCTAATGTAATGATTAGAAATAATAATAATTTGAATAAGTGTATTCTTAACCTGGTGCATAGGAATATTCAGTGCATGAAAAATAAGGAGCTGGAGGTTGAGCTGTTCATAGACAGTGCCAACTCTGTCTGGGACTCTCTGTTGAGCGGGTTGTGAAAATAGCCTGTGTGGTACTTGAGCGGCTTATTGTGATGAGCATATTCAGACCCCCATATTCTTTTTATGTTTGAATCGATTATGGATCGAGCCTTGTGCAAAATAAGTGATAAAAGTAAATATATTGTGATATTTGATAACTTTAATGTAAATTTATTAGATGTCACAAATCATTGTGGTAGTTACAGTGTGGTGTTACAATCTGTCAAACCATTTTTGGAGCCTATAAGAATCACGTCTGTCTCTAAAATATATCTTGATAATATTTATACAAATGTTGAACTACTTCAGAAATATATTATCGATAACTTAAACTCAGACCACAATGGTCAATTAGCGTCTTTTAAAATAACAGTTAAAAGAATTCAAAAAAAATTATAAAGTGCATTCCAGTGAATGAAAAACGATTGGTAGAATTTAGAAAATATGACACACTTTCTCAATGATCGATGCTGTTGTTGAGCTTGTTGAAAAAATTTTTGAAGCCAGGGAGGATTTGCGGAATGAGATAGGAGTATTTTGCGATCTCTCCAAGGCGTTCGACTGTGTAAATCACGAAAAACTGATCAGGAAGCTACATAATTATGGAGTTACGTGTAGTGAACTCGATTTACTGGCATCATATTTGACTAATAGGGTTCAGAAGATCGATGTCAATAAGACGAGATCGTCTAGATCCGTAGTCCGTATGGGGGTGTCAGAGGGATCGATTCTCAGTCCGTTTTTGTTCTTAGTTTATATTAATGACTTACCAAGCCTTGTTAAGGATATTCATGAGACAGTACTGTTTGCAGATGATACCTCTTTATTATTCAAAATTAAAAGACATCCACTGATTATGACGATGTGAACATTGCTATCTCCAAAATGAAAAATGGTTTACTCTAAATAATCTACTTCTTAATAGGAAGAAAATAAAATGTATGAAATTTTCACTTCCGAATGTAAAAAATGGATCTGGTTCTATTTTAATAAAAAACGAGGAATTAGAGCTTATTGACACTACTGTATTCCTAGGTCTTACTTCAGATAATAAACTTCAGTGAGGTCCTCATATTGGTGAAAAGGCCTAGCTCTGCTGCATTTGCAATTAAAAAAATAAGAAATTATCCGATATCAAAAGCGCCAGATTAGCTTATTTTAGCTGTTTCGTTTGTTTTATTAGTTTAGTTTGTTGTCATATGGCATCATGCTTTGGGGACATGATGCGGATGTTCACAGAATTTTCGTTTTGCAAAAGCGGGCCATACGGGCTATGACCTCGTGTTTCTCGTGGTGGTAAGTTTTAAAAAATTGGAATTTTAGCTGGGCATCATAATTTATTTATCAAAATTGAATATGTGTTAAAAAAATTTAGAATATTTTAATAAAAATAGTGATAGACATAATTTCAATACTAGAAATAAAAATAAACTGTGCTTACATGTTAGTTGACTGCATAGGGTCACAAATTCATTTAGGGGGGCTCTGTGTGCGCATGTTCAATAAGATACTTGCGGATATACAAAGTTTACCTTTATACAAATTTAAAGCATTTATTAAGCAAACACTTCGTACAAAAAGATATTACACACTCTCTGAATATTGAAAGGACAAATGGAGATAATGAGCTTGCCTTCCTACAGATTTTTTCCTGCAATAATTTTATATATCATTGTATTTCTGTATAATTGGTTTGAATAGAGCTATCCTCAAGTTTCTTGCTCGTTCTTTTTGAGGGATAACTGCTTACGAACGTGTGGTAAATAAAAAACTGGAAATAATTATAGAACTGTAAATTCTTTAAATGTTATGACGTATTCCAAGTGTTATATTATAACCTATGAAATAAAGATATTCTGCATTTGAATATTTAATGGTATCAAAACTAGCCAGATAGAAAGAGCACAACAAAAGAGATTTTACTGCAACTTTTTACTTATAAAATACGAAAAATCTTTTTCCTCGCCCTAATATTACTTACAAGTGCTGTGATTCCTTCCCTTATGTTTTAGTCACGTTGCAAAGGGAATACACACGCTCTGGGAGCGTTCGAATGGTCCCTCGATCAGATCTTGTTAATATTATGATATTGTTCCGTCGTGTATAGGTTCTCGAAACAATGTCGGTTTAGCGAAAACGCGTCGAACGGGCAAAGGGCTCACGCGAAAGTAGAAAGGGTCTTTTAATTTTTAGCATTTGTATATGTATTTACGTATGAGTGTGCCTGAGTGCGTGCGTGTGCTTATATTCATTTTATAAATAAGATGAATGCATAAAATGTATTATCTATGTTTAAAATATATAATTACTTTCTGGTGACCATCTAAAGCAATATGCTGTGTGCACAATATATACTTAGGACGTATATTTATTTATTTAGTAGTGTGAACAACAATTACTAGTGAAAGATCGTATTATGATGCAAAGTGAAAAAAATTCCAACGTTCATTAAAACAATTTGCGACTTTTATCGATAACCACTAGTTATCGATGAAAGTCATTCATAGAATACGTTCTTGAATTGTAACATAAATTGCGTCGGTAAATAAAATAAAAGCTTCGTCAAAATTTCAACGTTGCTCCGTTATTTGCAAGGAAATCGTGGTTTAATTTTTTATTATAATCTATACAGTACAGTAACAAATAGTTTCCAGTTTTGATCGTATTTTCATGTAACTAATTATAAGTACATAACGAAATTTTGAAAATCAATTGCAACATGCTTTTAATTTATCGTCGTATTGATTCGAAACTGCAAATTTATGGGATAAGGATGACGATATAATATTTTTAATACCTGGCTCCATCACCAGATCAGCTATATGGTGATGGAGCCAGGAAATCAAGAAAACTCTTCAATGGCTACTATCCGGTGGGGGCGGGAAGCTCCTCTAGTTTACGGGTTTGTTTTAACGAATGCCATAACATTACATTTCCTGACATGAGAGTATTACTGGAACTATAAAGTGAATATTGGAACTCTACAAGGGTATCACTAAATCCCGCGACTTTAGGCTTATTTGATTTATTTCTTCGCGTCCTATCACATAATCACCTAGTCCGAGTTCAGATGAAAAAGTATAAATAAAAAACACTAAAAAATGCAACACTTTTTAAAAATAGCGTGGGGTACTCGACGTCAGTCTGGGCGTTTTCCACCAACTTTTGCATGACTTTAATTATGCGATTGATAAGTGATAAAAATTAGACAACTGATATGAAGCAGGCCACGCTTTTTTAAGTGAATGAAAATTATATTTCGAAATCACTTTTTAATATTTCATTTCATTGAAACGACTCTCTTTTAGTTTTTCAAACGACATCTCATTATTCATTTCAATCCCAAGGTTTGGAGTTCAGGTCTATCGTGACAGAGATAGTTCGGGATTGACACGATCCATGTTCAAACCGGAACCGCTGAGTTCACGCAGCGTACTCCGACGGTGCCGCGGCGTGAGCAGTACAAGTTTCGGAATCGCGGGGCGCGCTCCTCGCTAACTAGGTCGCGAAACTTGAGAACGTCGCCCGGCGGCCGCGCGCCGCGCCTGAAATAACAGGCGCCCACTTAACGAACGTTTTTAATTGCGACGCGGGCCGTTCATCTCGCTCGTACGGATTTCGTTCCGGTCCATTATGATGATTAAGGGCGAAGGGCCGGCCCTTGAACCGGCGTTTGGGCCGCGGCCGTCGAAAAAGTCGAGCATATTGAAGGGCGTAACGGCGACGAATCCATTAGCGGAATAATTAGATTCGAAATAATTATGAAGTCTTTTGTCTTTGGAGGATATACTGTTTATGAACGATTTTCGTACACATCGCGGGGTACACGAATTTGGTGGGGTGCGAAATCGAATGTTAATCAAAAATTATAGTCGTTCCGTTACGATAGATGTTCTATTTTTAACTCGGACACGTTAAGTTTTCGATGTATATGGTGTCAATCGTAATTGCCATTGTTTCCAAAGGGTTAATGTGATGTTTGCAGTTCTAAAGTTTTACGATATAACACGACTTGTAGAATACCTTTTCTGAAACCGATATAAAATAAGAATAAATTATATTAATACATAGTACTTTCAATATTATAAGAAATGCGTTTATTTACCTTCTTTACTTATTGTATATAGGTTGAGGAAAAGTTTGTTTTTTGCACTTCATAAGTAAAAAGTTGTAGTAAAACTGTGGTTGTGCTGTTTGTATCTGGCTAGTTTTGATACTTATTAAATAAACGACATTTTAAACAAAGAAAAATAAAAAGTAAAAACGGTCTTCCGCCATTTTTCTATAATTTTTCTGTCCATCGAAACGAGTGAATCTAACGCAGAAATTCGATACATTTTAGAGTTTTATTACAAAAAAGAGAAAAATGCGAAACATACCGCGAAAAAATTTGTGACGTTTATGAACCTAATGTGGTTTCGGTAAGGGCAGCACAAATGTGGTTCAAGCGTTTTCAGTCCGGTTATGATCATGTCAAAATGAACCTCGCTCTGTTCGACTTGTTACGGAGATAACGTCGATGCCATTTTGAAAAAAGAAGAGAAAGATCAACATATTAGTTCATACGAAGAGCTGGGAATCGACCGCAAACAGTTTGACTCATTTGAACAAAGTTGAATATACAAAAAATAGGTCGATATTTGGATACCAACGAGTTCATTGAAAAAAATTATTCTCATTTGCGATTCTTCATTGAAACAATGAAAGCCGTTTTTGAAAACATTGATCATCGGTGATGAAAATTATATTATCTAGAACAAGAAAGTATGAAAAAGGTCATGTTTAAAATTTGAGCAAGCTTCACAAATTATAACGAAACCCAGATTAACTCGTAATAAGTTGATGCTACGTCTATGAGGGGATTGGAAGATCATTATTCATTATGAGTTACTGCCGGGCAAAACTATCAATTTGGATCTCTACTACCAACAGCTGATAAGACTCTAGTAAGCAGTAGAGAAAACACGGCAGGATTTACTCAACAGAAAGGGTGCGATTTTTCATTATGATAACACCAGACCATACACATTTTTAGTCACTCAGCAAATACTGAGAGAGTTTGGTTGGGAGTGTTAATGCATCCACCATGTAGTCCTGACATGGTAACCTCAGATTTTCACCTGTTTCGGTCTCTTCAGAATTTTTAGAGAGTGTTAGGTTAAATCAACAGAGGAATGTTAGAACTACTTGTTGCAGTTTTTGATCTGAAGTCCCAAAATTTCTGCAGCAATGAGATTATGTTACTACCTTCAAAATGGCTACAAGTTGTTGAACAAATTAGCATATATGTATATATTATAATTGAATGGAAATAAAACATAATGAAAAATTATCTTGAATTTGTATATAAGACACGAAAAAACTTATTCCGCGACCTAATATTTTTATATGAGAGGTAAACAGTATAGTATACTGGTAGAGTAGTTGAACGGCAACAGAGTGAATCAAATGTGGGGTCGGGCACTTAACCCGGACGGATTAGAGTGGTCGCCGATTGAGGCCCTCGCGTGACGGTTTACGGCGTACGGCCGGTGGGTGAGGGTATGGGAGCGGGAGTGGGTGTGCGACCGACGAGGGAAACGAGAGAGAGATTGTCCTCTTCGAATTATAGAAAAGTCCACATGACTCGGATATTAAAACCTACGAAACCTACGACTGGGGCCAATCGATGACACAGACAGATACCATAGAGCTCGGATGGAACAGCGCTTTCGGGATACGCTATTCAATTTCAATAAATCTTCTTCGGTTCCTCGAAATGATCTTTTAAATTAGGCCACATTGTCATACCGTATAAAACGGAGCGGTGTTTACAGAGTGTTCAAGGCTTCAAAATATGTGAACAAGGTTGACTAATTACTTTTTAAGTCAAATTAAAACATTGGACGCTCTATTTATGACTTGAAAAGCATATTACGTTATCGATTCTAGATGGCCTTCAATTGAAAATCATAATTGCGAAAGAGTATGGTCTCAGCAGTAGGATGGCAAAAGCCTTAAATTACATAAAACAAAAAAATCTTATTACATATATTTTTATGCTTTTATTGTTACGCCTTTTCTTTGAACAAAATTTAATATTGAATATAAAAATGAAACACTCGGATAATGTACTAAAATTTAATTGAAAAGTACGCGTATAGCTCATCAATAACTATTAAAAATCCAAAACCCGTTTACGAATTTTGATTTCTATGATGATATATTCAAGAGAAATGAGTGTGAATATCTTTTAAGTGAAATGTTTCCGTTTTAGAAGATTTTATCATAATAATTAGATTATTCGTCGAATTTGTTAAATGATCAAAACAATGGAGAGGTTTACTGTACTATTATAATCACTTTGTACATATATGATTTGCCAAACATTTTCACTCTTTACCTTCCGTCCTAGTTAAAGTTTGAAATTATAAAAAACTTGTTATATTACATTACAAAAAAAAAAGAAACAAAAGCGCGACAATCTGGTTGGAAAGTATGATCACCACTTTAAATCGGGGGCCATAATGCTTTAAAATTCTTACACAATTTAGGAAGTAAAAGATTGCAACAGAAATAGTCTAAGAGCTCGTGAACCCCAGACCTTCGTTATTTTATAAAAGCTGGAAGTTTGTCAGCGCATGCTCCCAACACAGGTAAGAACGATGGACCATCATGAAGTTATCTGCCAAAACCACGATAACCTAATGTTGAAAATAACTTCGTTATTTCATAAAATAACGAAGGTCTGCGGTTCACGGACTCTTACTCTAGAACTTATACCCATAATTCCTCTCAAACCTAACGAAAAATAAAAACAATCGTACAAGAAAATATCAGTTTGTTTATACATTTTTATAGTGCTTGCGTGATTTCGGTTATTTTTTCTAAGTTTAACATGGGATATTTGTTAAAAGGAAATTATTACCTTAAGCAGCAGTTCCGGCACGGGGATCTGCCAGTTGAACTCGAAGCGTTTCGTCATGGCGGCCCGACTGCTACTGCGTTTATTGGCCCCCTAACAAGCCAGCATTCTCACCAGCTCCTGCAGACGAGAATTCAATATTAAAACAATTTTATTTCGCATTCATTATACTGAGTAGAGAAAGGTTTTTTTTCATATTGTATATACAAATTATAGATAATTTTTCATCATATTTTATTTACATTTAAAGTAACGAGATACTTGAAATATGACGTATTCCTGCTAAGAAGTAATAGATGAAGTCAAAACCAATTAATTTGATTATAAAACGTTGTGTTTCGTTTAACAACGTGTTGCCATTTTGTAGGTAATGACATAATTCTATTGCAGTAGAAATTTTGGAATTTCTGATCAAAAAACTGCGACAAGTAATTTTCACAGTCTTCTCTTGATGTTAACCTAACAACCACCTAAAGAATTCTGAAGAGACCGAAACAGGTGAAAATCTGAGAGTGCAATGTCAGGGCTTTGCACTAACACTTCTCAACCAAACTTTTTTAATATTTGCTGAGTGGCTGATGATGTGTGTGATCTGGCGTTATCGTGATGAAAAGCCACACCCTTTCTGTTGATCAATTTTATACCGTTTTTTCTCTACTTCTTGCTCGAGTCTCATCAGCTGTTGGCAGTGGAGATCTGAATTGATGATTTTAGTCGACAATAAAAGCCCATAATGAATAATGCCCTTCCAATCCCCTCATAGACGTAGTATCAACTCATTGCGAGTTAATCCGGGTTTCGCTATAGTCTGAAAAGCTTGTTTGAATTTTGATCATGATTTTTTTCGCATGTTCTTATCATAGGTAATCCATTTTTCATCACCAGTGATCAATATTTTCAAAAACGGATTCCATTACGTTTCAATGGAGAATTGCGAATGAGTATACAATTCATTAAATTTCTTTCAATGAGGTCTTTGGGACCCATGTATCGAGCTTTTTCAAATAGGTCAAAATTGTTTTGTAATCAATCCTCAGTTCTTCAATTATGACGTAAGAACTAATATGTCGATCTTGCTCTACTTTTTCCAAAATGGCATCAACTCTATCCACATGTCGAGCGAGGTTCATCTTTGACATCAAAATTGCCGGACTGAAAACGCTTGAACCAGTTTAGTGACTTACCGACCCTGTATTAGATTCATATACGTCACAATTTTTTCGCGGCTTGTGTCGCATTTTTCCCTTTTTTGGACTAAAATTTCAAAATGTATCAAATTTCTACGTTAGATTCACTCATTTTGGTGGACTGAAAAACAATAAAAAAAAAGGAGACGCCGTTTTTGATTTTATTATTTTTTTAGTAGATTTCATAAAAATCTAACTATTATATTTGTCCTTATAAAAAGAAAATTTCGCTTCGAATCGAACATCGGACGTTTTATTAAATAATAGATAAAAAATAATTTGGGGTAATGTTGGGTGTACAAAGAAATAAATCTAGGTAAGGGAATTAAATAATATAGTCTAAATATTAAAAGTAGGGTACGAAAATAGTACTTCAAAGGAAGTAGCCTTTGAAGTACTATTTATGTAGAAGTAAGCTGAATCTAAATATAGTTTACTTTTACGCTGCACGTAAATGACACATGTGAATAGAGATATAATGTTCTAAGCACGTATGTAACCTACATACATGTTTACAACATTATACAAATCCAACGGCGTACAGGCGTACGTACACTTTGTTACACACGGATGACCAAAAAGAAGACGAACACAATGAATCAATAAAACTTGTTTGTGTGACTAAGGAACCCTAACAACGACCATAATATAAGTCGTACGGCGATATTTGCTCCTCCACTAATGGATCACAAATATGAATCGAAGTTTTTCCGTCGCAAACATGGGTGCTCTATACAATGGCGAGCGATAATGTGTACACTACGGCATTACTCGCCAATCGATCGCCACCCGTACTCACGTCTTTTGACTTATCGACGCACGCGGCAGCCAATACCGTAAACTTAAAACGACCCAGTTGTTATAGTTGTGACGTCAAAATTACGTCAGGGCGAGAAGGATGCCCGCCGCGCACGCGCGATTGTCATATAAGTCGTGACGATGTCGACCGCGTAGTTTTAACTTTACAGAATCGGTCTGCAGGTGGAACCCGAGTTCAGTTTGCGGGTTGACAGACGAGCTAGTCAATCGGCCGGTTCAATCAAGACGCGCTAATTATACGGAATTAATTATCCCGCGACGAGACGGCCGGGGCGAACGCCCCCTGAGAAGTAGGGTCTTTGTTCATGCTTTAAAATCCTTCAATAATCTCGAGTCGGTTAATCTTGTTTTGAGTAAATTAACTCCTGAATATCAGAAAAGCAAGCATCGATGGAAGCCGGCTTAATTAACCAAGATTCACTTGCTGTCTTATATTGATCACTCAGATTTTCGGTTTTATGTCAGAAATTTATTTTTTAAATTTTCTTATATACAGTAAAGAAGAAATAGGGCCCTCTGATTACACGATTATTTTCTATTGAAAAATGAGAATTAATAAATTGCCTTTTTACAATAAATCACGCTAAAACTTTAGGGGTTTCCCGTTTTTGCAATAAAATTATAGTTAGAATTTTTAAACTGAAGTTGGCATGACGAATGTGATATCAAATAACAATAATTATATCTGAAACGCAACGGAAGTAGTCTAATATGATAATAAAAATATGTAAGTTGTAATTTCCTGGAAAGTATTAAGATGCCTCATTATTTAAAATCCATGAAATAATTGACGGTTAGACGTACTTAAATAAATAAATATATTTGTTCCTTTACAATAAGACTTTATTATACGGGTGATAAAGTGACTAATATTTCCCATTACTATTAGGATGGGTACATCTCAGCATATTTTCGCATCCACAAAAATATTATATTAATTTATTACGCACCATGGCCTTCAGTGAAAACTGATTCACAATGTATATGACGAGAAGGTATAAAAGCAATATTAAAGATTTGAAGGTTGAAAGATGATCAGATGACGTGACGTCAACAAAGACGAAATGAAAATTGTTTTACATATTTTATTTAAAAAAAAAACACAAATATTACATACGCAGTTTTAACGTAACCGAGAGCGAGACTACGCCAAGTTTAAAAACATTTTTTTTTTTAATTCAGTGTAATCTTAAGAGGCAAATTTACGGAAGGGTGGAACAATTTACGAACACGATAAGGGGCGTTATCAAGTATATGTGGCCGAGAAGTTTGTTTGAAACCTCAGCCGGTCGAGTATCATTAACCCTTCGCTGAAATTTTACAGCGTAACTTGTCGCTTTACGTGTTGTGCAACTTTTATGATGGTATTATGTGATGATGTCAAGGCGACTGCTTACTTTGGGACAAAATTTGAGATAATCCACGTAAATTGGGGTAACAAATATAATGTTACTGTTTAGTCGTGTTTCATCTGAATAACTTGATCATTTTTAAAGGCGTCCATTTTTTATTCATGTTAAAACGCTCTAGTTACAGCTATTAAAGCTGTGAAATAGTGTAATCAATATAATAATAAATAAGTATTGACTCCATAAGTAATACTTTTTCAAAATGTCAGAATATAATATTTATAGGAAATAATGAAAAAAATTAAAGATGAACAAAATTTCAGTATTTAATTTTTTGCTTTTTATTAACCATTCCAGTTACAACATATAATATTTTCTTTTATGTTACCCTATATAGACTATCATTATTTCAAAATTTATAATTTCTTTTATGAGATTATTTTAACGTATCCTCAAAAAATACCCCCAATTCCAGCTTTCTAAGTGAAAGGACCTGTGAAAATAATGGATACGACCTTCACACAGATACCAAAGTTAAATGCATCAATATCAACAGTATTTAAGCATGTATACGATTCGATAACACGACGTTAGAAGTTTATACAACCTAATCGAAAGACAACAAACGAATGAGTACGCTAATAACGTGACTTCGCTAGAAAGCTCAACGTATGACGTAGAACAATCATCAGTTGAGATACATTCCACAAATAAACAAAATGTAGCAAACGTCGGCACAGCTTCCGGGCGCATCGTCGCAAACCATAACTAAATAAACATGTTTCAACACCGCATAACTGAAACATGTTTTTTAATATAAGCAAATTTTACCCTTTGTCTGGGTGTCTAGATAAGCGGCGATTTGCCTACAGAACAAGCGAGGCGTTTGCTTTCCGAGCCCTAACCTAATGCTATCTAAATGCCCAAAAAATGTTACCCACTTAAAGTATATAAACACTACAGCTAACGCTTGGTTGCTCTCAAATTTGGAAGTGGATGTAAACTATAAGCTGGAACGTCGCACGCCTTTGGAAGTTGCACACTATGGAAGTGTAAATGTTTATGTAAATATGCACATAAGCAAGTATTCCATTCCATACGTAGATGATGGTGTAATTCTAAGAATTTCGTTCACATTTGTAATTGCGAGTGACGATTCGTTATGCAATGATTTATTCTCTACCGAGGTAAAGCTGCTATGCAACCGTCCACAATATTAAATGTAAAGTTGGACTCTATATGACACAGAAAATATGGCGGAAAATTAAAAAAAAGAAGTTCGTAGACTAGCATAAAGACGAGTTTTCATTTTGAATTAAATTAAAGCATTTGGTCTGTACCTTTGTCAGCATATTAAGTCATCGGTTCCGGAGGCTATTATTAAATTTTTATCAACTACCGGACCTGCATCAAGTTTTAGTACTGCAATGGGTCTTAAGGCCGCATAAAAGAGCTTACGGTTAAAAATCCAGAACCTAAAATTAAATATATTGTGAAAAGTTTGCTTCTATAGTTGAATTGCACAAATCTGACACAGCAAGGCTAGCATTGGACCAACTAGATAATTTATATATATTGGTATAAACATGTGAGTGGTTTGCACATGAAAATATAAAAATAAAATTTCTCAAAATTCTTGAGTATTCATTTGCCTCATATGATTTGCTAACACATAATCTGACTGTAGTCAGGGACCGATAATTCTTACTGTTCTTGAGCAGACCCAGGATTTAAGTCCCAATCTAATAGTAATTCAGGTCCAGACTGCCATTGTGATAATAACAAAATTATAAACTCACATCTATTTCCTAAAAGGGTGAGTAGAGCATATGGATTTTCAGATAGTTCGATCTTGTCTTATCTCTTTTGCGCACTCATATCCGTCAATCGTTTTATGCAAGTCGGTTCTAGGTGCTTAAAATTAGGCTTTTTTGTAATATGGCACCAATTTGGTAGATCAATTCATCACGCACATTCGTTATATTTTGTCTACTTTCATTCATTCTTACCAGGCGGTCGAACCACAACATATATATGTGGTAATACGCATTATAAAAAATATTTTAGAGTAGAATTATACGGAAATGAAATGGTATGAGTATGCGCATGTGCATACGGGTGCGGTATGGTTACACTGCGGTTGGCGTAACCGCACGTTTTTTAGCTTCAAGTGCTGTCCGTTTATCTTAATCCTAAAGACCTTTTTATGATTGTACAAATGGTGTTACTCATAAGCAAACATTGTACATGGTCATGACCAAACAATCTAATATAAAGTCATGATAAATTCTGAACCATTTGAAGGATAAAGGTGATTTATGTAGTCAAATTCTACGAACGAATATAATCGTGTAATATCCAAAATAAGATGACAGTCGTTGTATCGGAGTAGGCAAGCGCGTTGCATTCGAACCGAAATGTACGCACGAATCTTGATCACTTGCGAATCGTCTAATGGATTTTTAACTTAAGTCAAATTAAAACATTCTCTCCGTGTCTCAGGTCACAAATCTTGTCACCATATAGGTGACAAGCGCCATAAGCAGCTCTTAAATCATACTAGACTAGCACGGAGGGCATACCTTACAATAGGATACAAAAATATTGTTGGAGTTTATATTTCAGCAGTGGAATGATGAAAGTCTGGTACAACAATATCAAAAGTCTATGTTTAATAGAGCGACGTTTATAATGTTAGTTATATTGGATATTTTTATATACATATTAATTTATTACACTGGATCGGCAAACAAACTAGGAGTTATTAATTCTTTCGATTAATATTTTGGAATTACATTAGAGTGATTTTTAGTTTTTTTTTCAAATGCCAAATATTTAAAGTAATTAGAAATTCACTAGATACTAAATTTTATTTAACATTTATATCATTCGCTTTTAGCCGAGTCATATATTACTTATAAATCTGCATATGTCATAATAATAAATGAAAAAAATATATATTCATACGCATTCTCGTAGTCAGCTACAAAGGACTAAATTGTACATCTGTCTAATCGTTTTCTACACCAATTATAATGTTTGTTACGTAGAATCATAAGGTTTTATTCTTTTGAACATTCAGAATGTTCATCGACCCTATAGTATTTCGTCGAACCGAATAGTTCTAAAGCAAGGAAAAGTGGCCGAAAACTTTTAAGCTTACGTAAAATAAAACTGGCTTTTAAACTATAACATATTCTCAACGTAGACGCAGATTAATATTAAAGAGGGACCGCATTTTAGGTCCTCGAAACCGACGAGCTTGCATGAAACGATTGATGGACATCACTGAAGCAAGAGAGATGTGCAAAGATTGACCGAGTGCAGATTCGTGGTCTCTGTTTTTTTTTTTTTTATTTAAATTCGAATACAATTTAATTTAATTTATTGTGAAAATCATAGTTAATACTGTAATAGAAGTAATACGATAGGAAATTAATTGAAATTATTATTATTCGAAATTCAAAGTTAAATAATTTTTTATTTGCATAGTATTGTAATAAAATTAAATAAGGGTAGTTCTTAAGAAGAACACATTAGTAGGAAAGTTCTTTAAAATAAAATATGTATATGCAAACGTCTTTATATATTTAATATTAATATTATATGTATGTAATATATTCAATCGATATAAATAGTAAGTTTGATTTAAAAGCAATTGTAAGAGATCGTTTAATAGCAATTACAAAAAAAAAAACTGTTTAATTCGACAGGGAATCCAAAGAAGTTAAATATCGTATATTTAAAACAGGAAAATGACACCAAATCTCATTAGTTCATTGTAGGCACAGTGCAGTTACTAACGCAGCATTCGAGACTCAAAGTCGCTGCCAGTAATAGAATTAACAGGCGAGCTTCGATGATCTGATTAAAGAAGCCCTTCGACTACCGACCCTGTTGCTAGAAGCGGACCGCCAAGGTAACAGGCAGCCCGTATCGATCCTCGATTATGCGGGAGTGAATAAAGGTAGAAACATGAAATTGAGCTGCGTTAGTGAAAAGAGTCATTATAAACGATAATAAATTGGGCTCGATTTTTTTTTGCATTATGCAGTTTTCCTTTTAACATAAAAATTGTAAAATTATTTCGTCCTCTAGAGACGTGAAGTTGATGGGGCTTCTAGCAGTACCAGAACATCGCCGAACAACGGTTGAGAATTCGATACAGCAACAACGCTTAATTTATCAACAATTAAATAGCAATTGAATGAAAACTGTTCTCAAATTAACAGTCGAATGCATTTTCTTCGACGATATAAAATTGACTCGATAATTACGTTTTCAACATTGAGCTGATAAATATTGATTTAAGTATATATTGAAATTAATGAGGATTAAATTTATTCTGCCTGTAATAATCAAATGAAGAATGTATTATAATAACTCGTTCGTATTCATTTTCCTTGAATGAAATGATTGAACAGTTTTTCGTTTCCTTAAGGTATGAAAATCTCAGATAATGAAATTAAATTTTACAGTGTTTTCAAGTTTTACAAAGGAGATGGATGCCAACAGCAGACAGAAGGAAAATTAATTACTTTTTCCATTTGTACTTCTAGAAGTTTCCGAAAATAAAAACTGAAGTTAAATTACTTCATTGTTTCGTAAAACATTCGACGAAGAACAATTTAATTCCAGCAATTTACTGACTGTTTGTTTGAACCGGCTTTTAAACTTAATATAAAAATTCTTAATACCATAATATTTCAGTTTTGTTTGATAAAATATTGAGAGGTTTTCTATAATATTATTTCACGCTTTTTACGATAATGCACAAAAAGTTTTCTTGAGGGAGAAAATATTAGATTAGGTCGCTATGTTTACTATGAGAATTATATAGCTACTAATTATATTTGCCTGTTAAGAAACCAATTGGTTTGTATTATATGAAACATCTGACCGGTGTCAGAGAAGCATCAGAGATTCGCAAATATAGTATCATTTCGAAATTTATAGGATCTGGCTACCCTTTTGAGTGTTTAAGGAAACCGTTTACTGCTTGTATTTTTTTTTGTAAGAATGATTCAGTGAATGTAAAATATGTTTCATAGTGAAACAACGGATTGAAACTTGGCTTATGTAATCTCCGGAATCATAAGCCAGTAAGCAACTCGCTCCTAATTCCGGCAGCGTTTTCGTTTCAGATTTGAATTTAGATCCGGATCTGGTTCCCGGTTTTGTCCCGAATTTGATTCCGATTTACATATCATCACAATTATAACTCAAAAGCCTACCTGAGGAGAATCTTAATAGGATGGAACTCCAAACATTTCAAAATTTCCATATAAAATTTTATCCTCGAGGGACCTCCTTGACTATAATGCTGAAATAGCATTTGACTAAAATTCAGAATACAACTTTTCATGTTTCTAACTACAAATATTTTGGGATTCCCTTAAAACGGTTAACTAACAATTTTAATCCTTCGCATTGCCATTATCCGAAATAGCTGAAATAACTAGTTTTTAATTATAATTACAATTTTAAATATAAATTTTGACATTTCTAATTCAATATAAGGGTATTTCGTGCAAACTTTAATGCTTTATTCAGTTAAAGGAAGGATTTCCAAAAAAAAACCTTATTTGGTGAACGTCTACCTTATATAAAAACTCGCCAACAAAAAACCTTTGTAGAGTTTATAGTTTAGAAAATTTGTTGTGACCCAGTCAGTGGTACTTATTTTATATACTTGTTTTTTTATACATAAATATATAAAATCGTCCATTAATAAATTGGAATACTTCTTTTGATTCCGAGTATAATATGAAAGTGCAGTTCTTAAGTGATAGCCTTGAGTCATCCAAATATTGATGATCGAGTTCATTATGAATTTAATGTTGTTTTTAATGTTTGTAATCGGTTTTTATGAAAACGATTACAAATCAATATAAAGTAACAGAATTCAACCTAAATTCCATCGTCTAGAGCACGGTTTAAATTATCTACGATACAATTTACCCGTGAAACAAAGAGTATATCCACCAGAAGCTCAAGCATGAAATTGCTACAGGTGTATCTGTTGATCAGTCCGACTTAAATATCACTGCAGTGGTGAGATGAAAACCGAACTCGTAGTTTAAATAAAACACGGGTATTTTATGTTCCGAATTACGTGAATGTCCGTATATTTCAGATGTTTTTACAGCTTACCCTCCCGCGTTAGGGGCTGGGAACGTCCAAAACTCGTAGAATTTAAATACGAGTTCACGAATTCCGACGTAACTCGAACGGTTCGCGGAATCAACGCTACGTTTGGAGAGAGTACCTTTTATCCAGTTACTTCTGTAGCGAAGCGACCGGTATGTTATTTGGGTTTTTGGATACTTTTTTTTTTGTGATAAATGGAAACATCATATATAAGTTTTATAATAAAACTATTTTTTTTTCGCAATAATTCAAAAGTTATTTCAAAATAAATATTAATTTTTGAATCCAATACCGAAGACACGCCGACAGCTCCCGAACAAACCCGAGCGCGTGTGACGTCATAACGTTAGTTGTCACTCATTGTAGTTGATACAGAAATAATAAGTAGTGTTTTGATTGATTTAATTCCGTTGTCATTGTTAAATATTCAAATTTACATTGAAAATGTCGAACCTTAAAAGTTATCGTTCTTGTTTTGTACCATAATGTACGAATACTACAAAAACAAACTCCTGGCAAAATGTTTTTAAATGTTCCCCAAGATGACAAACGTCGAAATAAATGGTTTCGAGCAGTGCATCGTGATAATCCCAAACCAAAATCGATTTTTTTTGTTGTGAAGATCATTTCGATGTAAATATTTATAAACATATCAACATCAGGAATATTATCAGACTTTGCCTTTATAAATCCTTTATAACACATAGCTAATCGGAATCAACTAACGACTCGTTTTTTAGCAATAAATTTTCAATATTATTGTCTAGTCACGTGTAATAGCCGTAAACGCTGTACTGTTATTAAATAGTTATAACATTATGACGTCACAACTATGGTGACCAATCATGGCGCGTTTATAGTTACGTGGTTTTTTTTAAACTTTATCAATTTTTAATCGTTTATAATTGAAAAAAAAACATTATTTTCAGTTTTTTTCATTAAATATCAATATTATTAATAATAAAGTTTTAAAATACATGAAAAAAATCAATAATTATTTTTCTTACAAATTCCCATTTGGAGAAAATTCGTGCACGCTTGTCCATAAGGTACAACTGCGATTGTAAGCCAAACGTTGTGCATAGTGGTAAGCTAAAATTTTACTCGCATGTATTGATCTACACCACGTTTTAATTGTAAGTGTAGGTTTGTATTTTTTATATGATGTAATTAAAAATTAATGATTTTCAGACAAGACATAAATGGCTGTATTTTGGCCGGATTTTTCGATTACGTTGACTTAGAATCGTGATTTTTTTTTGCAGCTCCAAAGGACCCCAGACCTTTATTATTATGTATTTGCTATACATTTTAACTTGATACTTCTATGTGTCACTGAAAAAAAAGGGTCTTGACAGATAGAGGGAAGACGAAATGACATATAAGGATTTCTTTTCCTTTTGAGGTACGGAACTCTAAAATATGGTGAAGGATCAATGAAATTTACTAAATACGCAAACTAAAACTATTTTTAAACGATGTCGCGGCGAATAATTAAAGCCTCACACACCGATACGTTCAGTAGTTTTTAAACGATGCCGGATTTTAAACGGGGACAAAGGAGAAATCGTCTTAATTATATACCAAAGTAGTTGCAGAATCGACCTCATAATATGAGCATACTCATAAAAAATCGGCGTCGGTTCCAAATGGAAAAATAAAAAAATAAAGCACCTTTATATATTTCTTGCTCTTAGCAGCCAAAATCATCTCGCGTGCATAATTTAATTGTATACATTCAATGAGACTTAGTTATCAAGTACTCTTGTGACATCTCAAATAAACAGCTGGTGACATCATCGTACAATTTTATCATTACCGAACACGCAAAATTATAAATACATTTAACGTACAACCGCGCTACATGAAGTGCTTATCACATGCGTCACCTTACTAGTCATGTACTAGCGTCACGGCGCGTAGCACACACCCTACACCCTATAAAAACCCAACAATATCGATAGCGAAAAAATTCGGAAAATGACGATGAAATTGGAAGAAAGATAGTCCCGAATAACCAATCAATCTTTACAACTATTGTCACAAGATAACGCCATATCTGATACTGCCTTTGATAGTGTTGTATCTATAGTACTTTATAAATCCGTAGTGTCTGTCTGTACATTCATTTTTTTTTTTAATTTTCGTAATAGATATTCGTTTTATGAATAATTGATCTCTCTGTCTGTACGTCCTTTTATAATTCAAGAACGGCTTGACTCATGGTAATGAAAATTGGTATATTGTAAGGAAATATGATTGCGCACACGATAGGTTCCCGTATGCTAGTCAGTCTGTAGGTCTTTTTGTAACTTAAGGACGGTTTGACGGATCGTCATGAAAATTAGTATAATGTAAAAACATGTGATTGTGCATATAATAGGCTACTGTCTGTCTGTTTTCTTGTTTGTCTGTATGATTTTTATAGCACCAGAACGGTCTGACCGATCGTGAAGAAAATTGGTTTAAAGTTAGGACAAATGATAGGCTACTATATGTCTATCAGTCGCCCTGTATATATGTTTTTTTATAACTTAGAATGGCTAGACAAATTTTGATGAAAATTGGTGTACAGTCCAAACATGTAATTTTCCAAATTATAAGTCACTCTCTGTCTGTCTCTTGTATCTTCTTTTATAACTTAAGAAACGTTTCACCGATCGTGACGAAAATTGGTGTTCAGTTAGAAGACGTGATTGTGCAAATAATAGGCTACTGGTTTTCTCTCTGTTTGTATGTATATTCTTAACTTAAGAATAATTAAATCGATCATGATGAAAATTAATTTTCAATCAGAACTTGTGATTGCAAAACAGATGGGCTCTGTGTTATTTATTTTATTAAATCGCGTGACAACCATAAATTATTATTTTTAAACTTTTTAGTAGCCATTTGTTTTTATGTAATTACTTGTGTGTATGTGTGCCTAATTTTCTTTTTATCAAAATTAAAGGGGGTTAAATTTTATATGAAGCGAGGTACTACTTTAAAAAGGGGTGCGGTTCACGACTTTACGATTAAGTTGGGGGAGCGGGGTTACTTAATGTATAAAAACAAGTGTGCATCTGTTTTTTTGGGTGCTTAAACCAATTATACAATTACTACGAAATTGACGATATATTGTACTCGGGAATGGGAAGATTTCTGAAAAAGTAAACTAGCATTTGTATATGACGCTGTATGCATGTTTTTGCAATTGAACCAAACTACTTAGAATCAAGATCGTGACGGAAATCGGAACAAGAATAGATCAGAAGTGAGAGCGGGCTCGGTATCAAAAGCAGAATCAGAATTGGAAACTACAAAAATAAAAACTCAATTTGGAATCGAAAAGTATACAAATTGGCATGGAAAATAGAAACGGAATCGGGAAAACGAGATAGCAATCAGAATCATGATTAATTATCGTAATCTGTCGATACATAAAATAAGGGAATTCATTTTGTCCGCGCGGGCGGAAGCTAGTAACAATATTGCAAGTGTTGTAAATTAAAACCACATGCCGTTCTTCGTGTACTTACGGGACTCAGATTCAACTGAAGACGACAAATTTTGTATCAACCTATCGCCAATTTTTTCAAAACGCTTATTACAAAGAAAACAATTCAATTGTAATAACAATTGAAAAAACATTTTTGAATACTTTGTTGAATATCATCTTTTATTTTCATCATAGCCACTATTATGAAAATAAAATACGATTAATTTCATAGATCCAAATGCTTAATAACAAGGTATTGATGCTTACATCGCAAAGAAAATAATAACGACTAATGGTTTGCTTCTTTTACTAATTGGTTGTTAGTTCGCCAAAACCTAAAAATAATTTATTAGGTCGGGAAAAAAGCTTTTTCGTATTTAATTAGTAAAAAGTTGCAGTAAAATCTCTTTGGTTGTGCTGTTTGTATCAGGCTAGTTTGGACACGTGAAGTTTTAAAAAAAGAAAAATAAAAAGTAAGAACAATGTCTTGCCATTTTTTATTGTTTTAATGTTCACCAAAGTGAGTGAATCTAACGTAGAAATTCATACATTTTGAAGTTTTATTACAAAAAAAAAAAGGAAAAATACAACACAAGCCACTAAAAACATTTTTGACGTTTATGGGCCTAATGTGGTGTCGATAAGAGTAGCAGAAATCTGATTCAAACGTATTCAGTCCGGCAATTTTGATGTCAAATATGAACCTCGCTCGACATGTGCATAGAGTTGATGCCATTTTGGAAAAAGTAGAGCAAGATCGACACATTAGTTCTTACGATATGACTGAAGAGCTGTAAAGTGATCACAAAACAGTTTTGATCCATTTGAAAAAAGCTGGATATACAAAATACTACATACTTGGGTCTCACAAGAGCTCACTGAAAGAAATATAATGAATCGTGTAGTCATTTACGATTATCTATTGAAGTGTAGTGAAACCAAACCGTTTTTGAATTGATTGATCACTGGTGATAATGAAATCCTCCCATGATCCCAATCTTCTTTCTACTTTCGGTTGTAATTCTGGTCTCGCTTTTTATTCCAATGATAGCAGCGGGATAAAAATTATCTAATATATTGCTCCGGGGTATAAACCACTAACTTTCAAAATTTCATCAAATTCTTCAATTCAAGACCAGTAGTTTTTGCGGAGTTCGCAAACAGAACAGATAGACGAAAATACTAAAAATCATTGAAACGTATTCTGTGTGTTTCTAACATTCCCGGAATAGCTTTTCTGCTATACCTTTGAATGCACAGATTTTTTGCCTCTACTGTTTTATTACATGTATAGAATAATTATATAAATAACAATTTCTAGATAGAACAATATTGCTTTAGGTATATTAAATAATATAAGTTAATAAAATCGGATTCCAGGACTTACGACTTGATCAAAGTTTATAGTTCAGGTTATGATGAAAGTTTTATGTATTCTGTGTGCCGTAAAAAAATATGTTGCTATGTATAAATACAATATCTTTAACATTTACACGACCCTCAAAATCAATCGATAGACGTTTAGGTTTAACAAGCAATAAATATCTATGATAAAGAATGTTATTATTGTAAATATATTTAAGAAGACAATACAATAGGCTGATTTTGCACAAAAAATTAGAAAATTGATCTTTTATATAACGGAAGAATGCTTTACCCCCTGAGGACGTTTAGATATCTTAGTCTATTAGTAACCCTGGTAGTTTCTCTGTCTGTCCGTATAAAATAACCCTCATATTACACTAACTATACTAATAATTAGTACTCTTTCACTGTAACAATTAAAATGAAAGCGTAATAATTATTAGTACACCTATGTAATACATAATACCACCTAATGAAAAAAAAATGTGGTGATATTAAAAAACTATAAATTCTTTAAATATTATATCACATTTCAAGTGTTATATTATAACCTACGAAATAAAGATATTTTGAATTTGAATCTGAAAATATAATACGTGAACGCCACAAAACAGAAGTATTTAAATTATGGCAATTAAAGATAACACATTTAAGAATAAATTTATATAAAAACAGCCATTGGATCTGCCGACACAAGGAAATTAGCTAGCTAAGGAAAACTTAAAACTATGATATACCACGTTTTTCATTAATTTCGTAATTAATTGTAATATCAAAAATTCTAATTAATTATTTGTAAATTTAAAATCAATAACAGTAGTCTGTTTTCCACATCGATCGTCATTCCGAGCAATGTACTACCCTTACATCAAAATTACAGTTAAGTTAGTCAAAAAAGTTTTACATAGATACGACATTATTTGATGTACAACCTTTCATGGGTACTGAGGACTCGTAGTAAATAAGGTACATGTACATATCTTACAGTGTCTTCCCTAAAAATAATCTATTGTACACAAAAAAAAATATTTTTCTAAATATTTTTCGTCTGTATCTATAAGTCTGTCTTATGTGTAAATTTGTGTTTATAGTTCGTACGTATTACTGACTTATTTTAAAGTGCGTGAAGCTATGCTTAGCGACATTCCGTCCGCTTTTAGGTTTATATTAAATTTATAATACCTACCTATGTATAATTTGACAATGCTGATAATTTATAGAAACAAGACAAAACCTAGTAGTTGTAAAATATTGTGCAGGGCATGTCTTTTTAGTAATTAGTTATATAATTACATAACAAAGTTCAGCAGAGTTAAAATGACACATAGTTTGTCTGATATGTAACGATGAAATAAAACGATATATTTCTTGAGGGGAAAAATAACGGTGTAACAATTCGGGGATACCACACCGCCTGAATGCACACTTATAATAACTACTCATTTGTCATGAGAATTTCATACGATGCACTTTGATTGCTTTGAATCGACCACCCGACCAAAGACCGCTAGGAAGGTTTTCCTTTCAGTAAAAAAGACGAAGTTAAATTTCCTCGAGACGTAACTTTCCCTAAAAGTATGTTATTATCAGAAGGACATGAGAAAAATTACAAAAATCAATTCAGAGTAAATGATTAATAATATTGATTTTCAAGTTCGGATTTAATACAAAGAAAAACTTGGTCGCCACTTTTACTGACGCACATAAACGCATTATGCACGCATCCGACATAAACACATTGAAGGGTCGCCCACCTTCGTGAGATAGATCATCGGTATATTTGTTGTTGTATTGTAACGGTTATTATTTTTTGAACCATACTGCGCAGTGGCAACCCCCATGGTATTCCCACACACCTTACTGTCCGCCCCTCGACTACGAGAGGCAGATGAGACTTAAATTTTGTGTTTGAATGCCGTCGAGAATATTTTTATATTTTGGCCAACACGTCGCCGTTCGCGGACCGGCCTCTTGCTCAGCGACCATCGTGGAAGGAGGTCGACACCGAGCTCCTCCGAGGGACCGGGCTCAGGCTCCGCTGGGCGACCTCTGGCTGCGCCCGCCGCGGTCACATTAATATTGCCGATGAATTCCATATCAATAATCTTTTTTATCTACTAGATCCGCTACTACAATATATATATATATATATATATATATATATATATATATATATATATATATATATATATGTATATGTATGTATATATTGTAGTAGCGGATCTAGCGGATATAGATATATATATATGTGTGTCTGTGTGTGTGTATGTGTGTGTGTGTGTGTGTGTGTGTGTGTGTGTGTGTGTGTGTGTAGTAGCGGATCTAGGTGTAGGTGTCATGTGAGGCATCCGGCCTCCGTGCTTAGGCTCACAAGTGTAGGTTCGCCTTCTATTTGATATATAATATTCCGACCAATAAATATATTGATCAGTTCCTCAGTATTTCTTTTCTTACTAAGTTTAATACGATCTTCTATTAGATTAATTACAACAATCCACTTCTCTATCGCTACTGAAGCTTGTGCCCTCGGGTATCGGCCCTCGTCCCCTTTCTCTCTATTTTCTTCTATTTACAGCTTATTCTCTTGTTATTTGTGAGATCGGATTCGAATATTAAATATCAAATATTCTGCGAACCCACACTTGCGAGCCTAAGCACGAAGGTCCGTTACTACAATATATACATATATATATAATTCTACGAGTGGTAATATATATAAGAGTTGCGTCATTGTAATCTTACCTGTCGATGTATATTTATGCATGAACAAAACGACTATATATGTGTGTCCCAAAGGGCGATAATCAAAGTTATACAAATTGAATCAGTATCTCGCGAGTTTCAGAACTCCGGACATAAAATCGAATACAAATAACTCGATCGTTCGGTTAACGTCGACTGCGCAGTACGATTTATAAGGAGTTGCGCACAGACTGGCATTATATACGTACTTACACGGCGAACACGTCCCTCTGTGCAATTAGTGCCCGAAGTATTTGGATGCAGAGACGCCGCATGAGCTGTGTGCGAATAGCTGCCAATGAGGGTCGAGTTCGAGAGTCAGCCGACTGTGCGTATATTGTTTGTTTCACATTTCGCATAAAATACGCAAGAATACACCGTGTTTGTTTTTTTTTTAAGTTTTGTGTAAGTCGTGTCGTCGATAGTGGGTTGTGTCCAAAAATTATAAAGAGAAAGAAAAGCTTTTTGAGACCATTTTATGAGTATATAGTTTTTCTCGGAAATAATCGTTTACCCTAATTCTATTATAAATAACATTATAATAGACTCAGGGTAAATAATGAAGATATTTAGGCATGAATTAAATTCTAGTCAAATTGAAATAGATAACAAAGAATTCAAACATTATTTTATATTGTATAATACATAAATAACATACCTAAATACAATTATACTTAATAAGTTTAAAAAGTTTCTTTGAGTGATTCGTATACCGAGGCACAACATTCGAAAAACCATTGAGCCTGCCAGCAGGTCGGTCTCAAATCTTCCCGCTAAGGCATGACTTATATAAATTTAGCTCGAAAATGTGTAGATAACTATATTATTTTTAGCTCGTTATATTAAACCTTAACACCTGGTCGAGCATACTTTGGTTTTTACCATTTGTCGTAGAATTGTAATTAGACCTTAGCCTGCGACATGCGGCATGTAACCCAGCGCTGACCTTCGCAGCTGTTTTTCTACTACGGAAGAACTGACAGATACCAAACATATAAGCAAGTGCAAATTTTCTATTTATCTTAAGCATCAATAAATTAGATACAATTTCTACATATGTTTTGTTGAATTATAATAACTGTCTATAGTAAAATTTGCTTATAATAATTATTTTCAGTAATAGACATTTAGATACATTTTATGGTAAATTCAATCATCATTGTTGAAGACCTCTTTGAAATTCATCATATATAAGAGTTGCCAGTTTAATAGTGATATATAAATGTTTATACAGAAGACATGAATATTTTGCAATCCTAACTATATTTCGTACTTAAGTGGCGTCGATTAAGAATGCATTTTATCTATTTACTTCAATTAACCTCAATTGCACCTTTCCAGTTTATCGTTTTCTTTTCTGGAAAGATATTCATCTAGATAAACTTGAAAAATAGAACACTATCGTAACGCAAATATATTGTAGCGAAGATGGAGGAAACTAATGTGGCGAAAGGGAAGGTAATGTGTTTCACGGCGGATGATATATATATTTTGCCCGCCGGAAGAAAATTTGGGAGTCGCTTAGACGCGCCACTGCGTCGGAGTGGAATGTTTTGGATGTTTTATTAGAATAAGTGGAGTACGAATCTTTGTTTACGTGAGGTGCGCTGTATAGGAAGCCTACAGCGCCATATCTTACTCGATAGTGATCTGATTACTATGGCCTAACTAGAATAGCGACATTTCGTGTTGATGGTGCAAGCTTCAACACAAAGGTATAGGAAAAGGTGTGTGGCGAAGGAAACAGAAGTTTTCAGGGAGGACAATTAGTACGTTTACCGCCGGAAGTAAATTTCACATATTTCTAGATGCGCAAGTAAGTGGAATGTTTAGACATTCTCTGCTCGACCAGCTATGAAACTGTGTAAATGCGAGGTACGACGCTGTATGATATTGTTTGTAATGAGCAACGATTAAAACGAAATGAAATTCGTTGGAAATAAGCGGGTTTCTGGGTGTAATAACTCGCTCGCCCACGCCATTTTCCTTCAGAATCCTCGCTTCTGTTACGTTACGTTGTAGAAAAGTAACTTTAAAACTCGTTCCGTTACACTAATTTGGAAAGATTAAATTTCGTAATAGAATAAACGAGACGTTTTTTTTTCGAATCACAGTTATGCGTACTTATTGAAATGAATTAATGTAACAATCTAAATCACATTAAAATCAAACTCAATAAATGCGCTTTCTTTGCCTAGCCAATATGTCGAACATGTCAAAAGTCGAATAGGTAAGAACCACTGAAAAAAGCAATTTCTCGAAGATTTTCAAGTATAACCAGAGCGCAAAGCAAAATCGGTTAACAGTTATTGTGTAGCTATGTTACAGTTTAAAAAAAACCCCGCACGTTGACTGTGCTTCAGAGGGCACGTCAAATAGTCGGTTTCGATCGTTATTACATCTAACCTAATGCGACGACGTTAGTCAGCGTCCCCCCGCCGCGTTGGGCCAGCGGTCGGAGGCTTAAGGTGAAGCAGTGATGACCTATTAATGTGGCATGGCGTAGCGCCCCGCAAACCGCACGCACCGCAGTACTGCATACTAAAACACGTACGTGCTACGTGTTTCTAAGAGTCGTATGCGACAAAGCAGTTTCTTTCTATTTAAAATAAAAACTAGGAACAATTTTAAGAAATCGTTCATACAACATTTTGAAGTGTTTGTATAGATTAAACTATGTAGAAAAATTGGAAGCTTAAATCCGTCCTATTTACATATAGGTAAAATGTAAATTTCTATTTTAGGAAAAGCTATTTTTAATATTTTTTTTCCTCTGTTGTTAAAGTTAATAAATCGTGTAACTGCAACTGGCAAATTAAAGAAAATAACATGAAGAATCGGGTTGCCAAAGATCATTTTCACATGTTTTGTATTTTCCGAGACAAAGCGAAATCTCTACCATCAAAATTTTCAATTCGTCATCCTAACATTCAAGTACCTTATTGTTAATCAAAAATATTTTAGAAGTGCATGCCTCAGAAATGAAGTCGTTAAAAATTGACATAACAACAACAATAAAATCAAGAGTTGTTATCATAAGTATTTCAAAATCGTAGTAAGTATTTTAAAGTCAACGCTACGGAAAGTCTTCAAGAAAATAGAATAAAACAGCTACGGAATCAACATAAATGAAAAAAATCTTCAAAGCATGCTTCGGGATCTTGCACAATAAAGTAAAAACGTAGGATTAACGACGAATAAAACAAAAACCAAAATAACAACAAACACATCCCACAAAACCATCAAAATAGAAGAGGAAGAAATAGAATACATAAACTCATATATTTACTTGGGGTCAATTAATTGCCTTCAATAACTAAATGGAGTCAGAAAGAAATAGAAAGGTTTCGAATTCATTGAAAAGATTCTGGATAGTTGAAGAAATAATGAAAAACAACCAAAATAACATTATAATGAAAAGTAAACTAAACAACACCTGTATATTTTCACCCATACTAACGTACGGATGCCAGACCTGGGCAAACACAAAAACAAGACCAAAAAGTGACTACATGACAAAGAGCCATGGAGAAAACCATATTTGATTACACAAAAAGAGATAGCAAAGAAGCCACATATATAAGAAACATAATTAAAATAGAAGACGACAAGAAATCTTAAAATGGAGATGGGTAGGTCACATGTTCATAGACAATAAAAACAAGTGGACAAAGGACATAACACAATGGACCCCTAGATTCCAAACAGAATGAAAAAGAAGAAGCAAATGGAAAAGGTAGTCTGACGACAAAAATTATATCGGTCCCATTGTGGCATCGACACTCGATAACTCATATTTATAATGTAATTGAATAAAAAAATATATTTATGAAATAGTTGGCAATAAAGACTATCAAGATTAAGACAAGTCATCGCGTTAATTCGATAGCGCATTTTAATAATGAACGGCGCAAGTTCTCCATTTTCGTTTTAACATTCAACCGTCTTAGCGGGAAGTTGAAATGAATCTGAATCAATGATTAATTACGTAACTTTGGAAATACTCAAATGTTTGTGCAACATTTTGGCTTTGTATTCGAATTGTCCAACCGAGCCTAACAAGGAAGCGTAATGCGTTTATCATGTCATTTGTTTCTTTGTATTATTCTAGAGTCGAAACACGTCTAATAGTGATGACGGTTAGTTTCGATAGTACATACTACAATACGAGTAGTCACGGCTGGCATGCCACATTGGTATTATATATGAAAAAAAATAAAGGTAATCAAAATCTGTCGAGTGGGATACGGAACTAAAAAGATTTTTTTTTAAATCATTTTCATTGTAATTTTGATGTCATAAAAGATAATATGGGCTGTATAAATACATTAATTCCAGAAATATAATTATATAATTTGATTTACGCTCATGTAAGGGGACAGGTAGAAGCCGTAAGTACTCTACACGTAAAAATCATAACTTACAAACTCATCTTAATCATCTATCTCATTGTTTTAAGTGAACAATTCTAGTACATATAATTATACATAGGTATCTCGGAAATGATTCTAACAATTTTGATGAAAATTCGTACTTCGATAACGTTTTGCTTCACAAGTTTATCTATAGGTTTCTCCTCTGGAAAAACGTGATTAATAATAAATACTTTCCTAAGCATTGCTTTATAGCTGTATCTCGTAGAATATTAAAATAATTGTATTGTTGCTATGGCATCGGATGCAGTGTTAATATTAAAGTAATGTTCTCAATAACAGGTATAAATGAAATTAAATACGTGATATAAATTAAATAGACGACACTACGTGACATTATTAATATTAAAGTAGGTAGCACGTAAATTTTGCATATAGTGTAATGCATATTATACAGGGATGTATCTAAATATTTATTGATGGAAATGAAAATGGGCAACTTTTCCCGTGGGAAGTTATCATATTCCGACGCTAAACTCGAAACACGCCCAACAAAGCTCGCTAGCCCAGGTACTCATTATTAAAACATGTTGCTCTGGAAAAGTCAGGGAAATCTTTCGTTTGTATTTGATACCATAACATTTTAAGTAGTTTTTCAGTATTATATAAAAGCAAACGCTATTGATATTGATAGCTTCAAAACATTTTTTTTTATCATACTAAATATTTTTACAATAATATATTTACAATCTTTTCATTTTTTTACCTTTTTTTTAGTTTTCTATCTATTTTTGCAGTGGGTTTTTTAAATTATTGTTTTAAATTTTTTTGTAGGTCCAGTTGGAGTGTCTGATAGTTGATTCGCTACCAGTCGAGGATTACAAAATGATTCCAAAAGTAAATATAAGTTTAATGTGTACTTAATCAATTTTTCGCGTTACAAAATAAAATTAGCGTTCTCTAGCACGCAGTTGTAAGATCAAGCCGGAAAATATATTGCCATGTTTTCAGAAAACAGCGAAAAAATGCGGATTGTATTCACACAATGAAGATTCTATAGATCTATAATAAAATGTCATAAAACCCTTTAATAAGTTGACGACTGTAATTTTTAGTTTATTAAATATCAACAATTAGGCAAATAATTTTATGTATGTAACTATTTTTAGTGCATGAAAGCTGAAATGAACACGAGCCACAGATTAAACATTCAGAGTTTTATTTATTTTATTAAGATATCTGAATACATCTAGAAATTCCTTTCATATATGATATAAGATCTTCTATTAGTGCAAATTATTTCAGATTTGTATTTAATTAAAATACATTCATATTCAATTACAAAAAAATTGGCTAAGAGCATCTTGGACCATACTAAATGTAGGGTTCCGAAGCCGTTACTACAAAGAAATAGAAATGTACTACACATGAAAAAACTATGTTGTTACATTTTTTCCATGTTTCCCGCATATAATATAGGTAGAAGCACATTTAGTCGCCTATAACTATAGATACAAGTAGGTATGTCAACTATTACTCTTAAACTAGTGCAAACTAAAGTGTACCAGCAAAAGAGCGTATGTTCATAGCACTTACGTCGTTTTGTTGTGAAGCGTAGTTTTTCGGCAATAAATCAAAAACAGTATACCCGATCATGTTTAAAATAATTTTCGTTGAAAGTATTTATTAAGAGTTATGTGTAATTTTTTCATATTTTTGGACATACAGTTTAGAAAATAGAGGGACACACAATTTCTGCTACTTTCGAAGCGATTATTTCCAAAATTATTCAGTTAATTAAAAAAATTGCTAAGGAACCTTAAAATGATTTTAAAGAAACTGTCAATGTATGTGCTACACGTTGATGTTTGCTGAAAAAAATTTTTTCAGCTTCTGTTACATGTATGGAATGCCCCCTGAGAAATATTTATATTTTCTTATTTAACTACCAAACTAAGTAGCGGCTTATACAAGACAATCATACTCTGAATTTTATCAATATACGTCTTGTAGTTTTTGAGCAAAATGCCTGTGACGTATGGACGGACGAACGGACGAGCATGCCAAAACTATAAGGGTTTCGTTTTTGCCATATTGGCTCAGAACCCCAAAAACGCTACTATATATACATACATACATACACACACACACACACACACACACACACACACACACACATATATATATATATAATAAAAAAAACTTGGTTCGATATTGATACACACAGCCAAACACCGACCTTAAAAATTATTTACCCTTCAATAATCCAAAAACATTCTTTCACATATATACCGCGGTCATATACGTATAATTATAGTCCTTGTCATCGATATTTAACACGGATTGTTCTCTTTTCTGGCATATTTCTTATTCGTCGCTAGGATTTATCATAGATATAAATTATGCCGGTGGAATACTTTCGTGTGAGCGACCCCTATTGGTATACAGTAAAAATGGAAAAGGTGTCATCGCCCCGGGCGCTCGTTTGCGGTAGAACAGCTCGGGCGTAGGTTCAATGGCTCCTTTTCAACGCCTAATCGCGGTTCAGGCCCGATTCTTGCAAGTCAGGTAGACTTGCGACATAGTCAAGTCACGCCCTTATGAAATGTGACTTTTTATTTCGCTTAAGTGATATGCTACCGATTGAAATTTATATATATATATATATATATATATATATATATATATATATATATATAGGAAATATGATATAGTATCTTGTATATATAACTTATTGTTTTAAAGGCCATCCGTATAAATTACGTCACACAAATGTAATGATTGGAGGTCCGCCATCTTAATCACAGTTGGTCTTATACTATTTTTAATTTTAGAAATTATTGAGTCTAAACAGTATTTTCGAAAATATTTACCCTCTTTTTTTAAATAGAAATTTATAAATAAAATCTACAATAAATGAAACATTTCCGAAAATTTATAAAATTGCTTTTTCAAAGCTTCAGCAGCAGTTATTGCTATTTGAGCTTAAATGACCTATGTGTGACACCGGGAAAGTTATTTGTTGGAGTTGAAGTTTAGAGTTTTAGATTCATACATGTGATGTTACGACGTTCATGACTCGTCTCTCCCTCATTACAAGTAGTCACACTTGTCCCACTCCCAGTCTCCCTCTAACCTACACATAACTTAAGGACGGCCTCTTATAGATGAAAATAATATAACTATATTTGTTTTTGTGAAATTCAAAAGACAAGTAAATTAAATATTTTTGAATCAATTTGAAATTTTAAAGCTTTGTGGTAAAACATTAGACTCTCTCGGGCTTTTGAGAATCACGTTCACGAGTTCTATTTCGAGTACATGGACCGATGAGTTGTTCTAAACATCGGGCTAACAAGATTTCATGTTAGATTCGAAATTCGGATAAACGTGGTTTGTTTTTCTCCATGTCTCTGGCAACCTCTGTATTGGATGCAAAGCCGTGAGGTTTCCAAATGTAGCACAAAGAATAATTATATTACATCAATAGACGTAGATAAACCTTTACATTAAATTAATAATAATAATACACATATCGTCGAAAATCAACCATGGTTTTCAGATATTTTTTATTTGAAGAAATGTTCAACCAAAAACACAATGTCATGGAAAATTTTTGTAACTGTATTTTCGCCTATAAAAAAATAACATCCGCCAACAATATATTTTTACTTCGCAGCGACACTCACTAGAGAAAGTTTCGTTATGTTAAACCTTGAAATTTTAAAGGGTGGAGTTGTAATAGATAGACGCTAATCTCCGTTCACAACAAATAATACATTCCTAATTTGATGGTCACTTTGATATTGTTTTTACTTCACATTCTCGTCTATGAACACCTCAATAAATGTAATAATAGTTGAATTTAGCTACTCAGTCTTACCCAAACTTATGAAATAATTGTAGTCCATGTAAGAATTGTCGCTTTGTAAATGTTTGTACGACGATAATAATTTAATAATTTCGTTTTTGTTTCGTACCCAATAGGGACTAAGCATAAACCGTCTCTACATCCGTCTGCCCGATTTATTTTTAAAGGCCTTAATAGGTAACCAGTTAAAATTTTCAACAGAACATATATTATTATGGCACACAATTTAACGAATAATGACAAAACAAAAACATAAAATTAAGAAGAAATCCAGTACAAGAAACGTGCTTATATAACGGTTTGTTTTGTTTTGCTGTATTGTGATAACGCTAATACATACAAGGGTCAAACCGGTATGATCATAATTGAAACGATACGGTAAATAAAAAAAAAATTTTTTTTCTAAATACATAACACAAATATATTGCGTGATGAAACGTAACTCTCGGTGCTCAAGTTTGACTTGATAAAATTTGATAGAAAACTTAATAAAACTTTTCACTTTTAATTAACCCTAATTTCTGAATTTTTAACGATTAAATTCTCCGGTTTTCGATTATGGTTTAAGATATAACCGAATTAGCATTTAATGCATTTGCAATAAACGAATACAGATTTATTTTTGCATTGCTGTCACAATTAAGGCTTGCCTCCACAGTCTCCTTTTAAACTGACTTTTAGGAAAAAGTCAAATTTTATATTAGTTTCATGTTCCATATCTTTTTTTTAACAGTTGTTAAAGCTGAAAACCGTTTCAAAAAATTTCAAAAGTGACTTACCGTTAAAAGTCAGTTGAAAAGCAGATGGTGGAAGAGGCCCTAAATGTTGGAAATTAAAACGTAACGCAATCGAAAAAAAGTTGCTTTGAGCATGGTTTTGAATAAAGTACTCGCTAACGAGTCGCCACAATGGCGGCTTTGACGGCGACCTTCGTTATTTCGAGGCGACGCCGTATGACGCACCTGAAGTCTTATAATTTCTTTCAAATATTTGCAATACAGAAATCGGAACTGCGTAAAATATCGTGATATTTTTATAATCGCCTTGTGATGTTGTGTCCCTGTATTATTCAGGAATACAAAGTGGTACATTTTTTTTACTAAAAATATTTAAAAAGACAAGAAGGCTATTTTCAAGCGGAATTCTTAATTTATTATTACGGTATTCGTTTTTAACGGCGTTTAGTTTTTTTTTATAGATACAAAAGTTTCTATTATATTTATCCCGGAGCCAGAGAAGTCCTGGGATCAACGATTCAGATAATATTTCTGATAAGACGAAGCAAACACACCGGCAGCCTCGTTGGCTCTGGTCAACGCCAAAGCAATAAGGCACGAAGGAACCGTGTTTGATAGCCCCACCATTATCTTTTTTTTAGTCTCATCCACGCATAAGATATGCATAAGATTATTGCCTGCTTTTCATCAATTTGCAAACATCATCAATTTTTCTATCCATACCTCCATATACATTCAGAGTATCGAAGCAGATTTTTTTAGTACGCGTTTCGTCCCTCCGGGGAACTAGGCGTGATAGGTGGCGAATCTCGTCGCCACAATCGAACCTAGGGATTTTAATCCCCGCTACGGAAATTTGTACCCACAGGACACAACGAGACTAGGGATTGCGACCGCGAGGGGATTGTCAGGTAATGCCGAAGGACCCTCGAGGATCTCAAGACTTTGGAATGAGAAAGATGGGGTAGAAAGCTACTGTCATTCCTGTAATAATCACGTGTATAATAGACTATAGAATAATGAAATACGCGCCTCACCTTCAATAAAATAAAACAATTTTCCTTTTCCTAAACCGCATTATTAAAATTAAATAATATTTTAATATAATTTTACTCTATAGGTTTCCCTCTCGCTAGCTTATAAGATCTTATGGTATTCAAAGCAAATCATCAATGCACATTATGTCGATCTCTTATATCAGTTGTCTTTTGAGAGAGTATCAGCCACTTTTGTATCCTTCATGATTTTTCTACTTGCGAGCTCCCAACTTATTATTTTTGATTATTTTCCTTTTCTCTTGTTTTGCGATTACCACTTAATAATATTTAAAATATGTTTATAAATATAATGAAAAAACAATCATTCATATAAACAATCAAATTACGTTTTATATATCGAAAAAGATTTCAATTGCCCCACAACGTTCCAAAATTTTTTTTTTTTGTTTCAGATTCAGAAGCTCGGACTTAGCCAGTGCGAATCGGAATCACTATATGAGGTAATAACGTGAACCGAGGGCTTAACGTGGTTTACGGGACAAGGAGCGTCTTCTCTAATTAGACTTTTAAGTTGAAAGTTTAATGTCTAATATGCCCGTAATTGGTCGATTCCGGAATGAGAGCTTGACAGTGGATCGAGAGTAAAGATTGGGATCAGAAGCGAGATCGAAATGATAACTGAAATAGAGATCGCTTTCTATAAAAGATTAAGAAATTCATTCTATTTGGGTTAGGCCGCGGGCTAAACGCAGTGTTCTATATACCGCTTCTAACAGAATCACAAAGAATGAAAATAATTGCGATGATATTATAAATAATAAACATCTAACAAGAGAGAATAAAGCAAAATGGAACAGGATAATAAGATAAAAGACTGAGTAAATAAAATTAATCAGACTTTCCCGAGAAATACCGAGAGAAAGTAATTCCGTAAACTCTACAAATAAATTAACAACGTCAGCAATAATTCTTTGCAAGTAAATTCTTATACATTATGTGTACATACTCTTATTTTGCCTCCTTTTAATAATATCATAAGAATATCAACAACATTTAATTTATGTAAGTCGTTTTCTGTCCACTTGAACGAACACTGCTCTTTGTATAATAAACACTTCTATTCTGCGGCTGTAGTGGTAGTTGCGTAAGTTTTTTATATCCCTACAGTTGATGTATCCTCCGATAACCCTTTTTCTTATTCGAAGGGCTTGGATCTTAAGTTCTCCTCACCGGACATAAGCGAATCGGAGGTTGCTAATGATCGTCGTCACCAACGCCTTGACGATATCGGCACAAGTGGTTTAATTTTACTTAGGACATATAATCACGTGGTCTATAATGTGATTGTCAAATTGCTCTCTATATCTGTATATACAAAAAGCAATACTGACTGACTGATTTATCAACTACTCAAACCACTGCACGGAATGCGCTGAAACTTGGCACACAGATAGTTATTGTGACGTAGACATCCGTTAAGAAATGATTTTCCAAAATTCGTCCCCTAAAGAAATGAAACGGGGGTCTAAAGTTTGTATGGACAAACAAGATTAGATAGTTTTTATTCGAAAATTCACACATTTTGTACGTTTTTTACAGAAATAAATAAATACGTGTTTCAGGTTTTTTCAAAATTTAACCCTTAAATTTAAAGGTAACAGGATAACAAAGTCTGAAAATCAATATGGGTATCGTTTTTATTGTTTTTTGGGTCCGGTTAGCAAAGTGAAATAGATTTTAATTTTAGATTAAGTACCTATATAGTATTTATGAATTTCAGTTTTAAGGGATAAAGTGATAGAAAAGTCTAAAAATCAGTACGAGTAGAATGGTAGTCGATATACTGTGCTAATAGTATTTTATAAAGTGGTAACATTGTGATTATTCTACCCTTATATCTATACGTAAAGTTCTAATCCCTACAGAGAGATGGCGATAATAGTATTTTGAAATGTGCTAACGTTGTGTTGTTTTTGAGCTTATATAAACCCAGTGGTAAATGGGCGTATGGACCTTCAATACATACGATACTTTCTCGATGATTTGCGTTTCAGTTTTAGTTATTTGGTTCCGATTTTCTTTTTCTTATTTGTTTTTGAACTTCGAATTCGATTTGCTTGGTGTTTAGGATTCAGTTGTTCGGTTTAGATTTTCTCTTCCGTAAATTCGTCTTTCAGACTTGGAATTTGAATGACTTGGTGTTTTAGAAATGATTGGGAGTATTTTGTGGTTTCGAGTATTTTTATTTATTTAAAAAAAAGGTCAACGAAAATATAGTGTATTAAAAGAAAAATTTAACAATGTACTGACGCCCCTATTCTAAATGACGGTGCGTGTTTATTCCGTACTTTTTTTTTAATGTACGAAACCCACGAAAATGTTATAACTGTGCGTTCGCAAATTGTCAGATTTGGGGTGAATGATTGGATTAAGTTTTTAGTAATGTCCCACGACAGAAATGGTGATAATCACTCAACAGAACATGGATATTCTGCTGATATGTTAAAAACTGAAACTTACGGATAGCTTTGTGTATTGATAGCATCAGGATTGATATTTCCATTTCGGTTTGAAGTCTATCGAACGGTCTTCTGTACACAAAGTTCGAAGCAAATGACTGTCCAGTAGGGGGATTACGATTTAGCCAAGATTTATCAAATGAACATTTTGACGTCTATCTTCCTAATGTTGTGAAAAAAAAATAATTAGCATGAAGGTACCTGTTGAAGAGCGGGATCTTTTACCAGATAGTGCAGCGAAAATGCAGCTTGGCCATTTGTTTGTCACATCTGCATCACCAGTACAAAGTGAAATTCAGTTATTCGTGTCCAATTAAATGATGAATTTGTGTCTACGTCATTAATTAAAAAAACTAAACGTAGGCCGAGATTCATTAATTATACAAGAAAAAGTCAATTAGAAAAAGCTCTCAAAAATATATAACGAACAAACCAGAATCTTACCGTAAAGCTGTGCTGAACATTAGGAAAGAAAATCCTGAACTGCACAGGCAAGCTTTTGCAATATACCAAACTGCGAACCCACAAGTAAATAGAATGATTCTGTCTCGGTATAGGGAAAACATTTGTCTGTGTTTACGAAAAAGCAAGGTTATTTCAGGTGTGGAGTGTGACCCAGATATTTCTTTTAGAACTGACAGCAGTGTCGCATTGGGTTCTATAACATACATGTGTCAGTGGTGCGGCGCCCTGAAAGACGAGGCACCAGGTACGTGTCGCAGCTCTGGGAAAGTGCAACTTTAGCGGCTGCAACAACTTCCTGATCTTCTATACGGTTTAATTAGTACATCTACAGATAGACCATGAGCATTTCATGGATAATATTCGGAAATATAACATCTGTTTTTAGATGACTTCTTTTGGTGGAAATGACCAGCCGGTTTTTCATCGTCTTCTGAAATTCAAAGCCAGGTCTACTATTTAATTGGAAGTACATTACCTGAGCCTGGATATGACGCCCAGTACCTTCAATTATATTTCGTCGGTGAAAACGATCGAGAAGCAAACATACAATGTTTGAATTTAAAGGAATACAGTTTACCCTCAAAATCTGTTTTACAATGTCTATAAACAAGTCTCAAGGGCAGACACTAAAATTTGGAGCTAAGAGAGAACTGTTTCTCTCACGGGAAATTCTACGTAGCTTGCTCACGCGTAAGATCCCCGCATAGTTTGATGGTTTTGGCACCAAATAATACATTAGTGAATAATATTGTTTATAGAGAAATTCTATAGTGATGTAAGTTAAACGATGAACTACGACAGAAGCTGTGGATCGATATAAGTGATGAAAGAATTCATTTGATGTTCACGCGGGAGGAGCTGTGGGCAAAAGCTAGTACAGATATATGTAGGAATAAACGGTGCTGCTTTATAGGAAAACGAGTGAAACCTCTGAAAGGCTACGGAATATTCGACCACGTTCAAGCCTTGCGGACTATACAATTTTGTTTTAACATGATTTTGATTTCGTGTATGAAAATTTGATACTAAAACAAAGTGATTTAATTGCACTGTAGTGCATTTATTGTTATTAGTGTAAGTGGAAAAAATAATTCAGAAATACTATGAATTATTCTAAATATCGAAAATACCATACAACTTTATAAATTCCAAAATAATTAAAAAAATAGATTTAAGAAAAATAGTAGTTTAACTATTCCAAACAAGTTGTAATTTTTGGTTTTTGCGTTATTAGACTTGCCAATATCAGCAACCGACGACACTGTTTTACGCTATTTTAGCTTACGCGACCATAAAGGGCCTTTAAGGTAAAACCTTATGTTGTGCACGTCGGCGATACGAATAATACGAAAGGTGTGGCGACAGAAAGAGAAAGCGTTTCATTTCGAACGATAGGCATGCAGTACGCCGGAAGAAAAGTTGTGTCACGTATTGTTTACGCGTTTTATGTTTCCATACATTTTTACATTTCAGTATGGCGGTTGCGAACAGCGCCACCTCTAATGGAATTGTAGCTTTACTGCGATAGCGACATCTTGCTGTAGTGATGCACATTACACTTAAATAAATAAGTTATTGTCTATACATATAATAAAATTGTAACAGGCCGATGCTTGTACATTATAGATGTCAAAAAAATGATATGGGGGTCCTTTATTAAAGCAAGAGAGGGCGAAACAACAGTTTTTAGAATTTTTGTCTGTCTGTCTGTATGTTTGTTACCGCATCACGTAAAAACCGCCAAAGGGATTTTGATGAGGTTTTCACAGTTTGATAGTTTGGGGTCCAACTTAACATCTAAGCTATGATTCATCTAATTCAGTTGGATAGGACCAGAGATAAAACTTGACCTCTCTATAGTATTTGCTGCCTTTCATACATTAGAGGTCATTTAAAATTGTTGTGTGGGGAAAATATTAATAAACGCCACGAGCGCTTCTAAAATGGTCTAAATAGGGCCGAGAATAGAGCCCGAGTTCACGAGGGCCGAGTTGCGAGCACAAGCTAGTTCTATATAAATACATAATACATATGACAATTCAGATCATAGGTAAAATATATATTTGTTAATGACTATCAACAATATATTGAAAAAAAAAAATTACCTAATACAAATTACCAAACTATAAATACTATGGAGAGTCTTTATGGAAGATTAAGTTTAATCGCTTAATGTTGAATCGTCAATTTATCGTTGAGCTATTACTTATGAAATTTTTATTTAGTTGTAATTAAAAAGGCCTCCCCAGATTAAGTATTTTGATGAAGAAGATGCTTCAAAGCTTTTGACTTATTTTTAGCACTTTGTTTTTGTACACAGATCAGGTTTTAATGGTATACACCACAATAAATAACAAAAGTACTGTTAAAATCAAATAAATATATAGATGACATCTAATTACCTTTTAATAAAAACCAGTTTTATATTAGGCTTTGGACATTAAAACTAATCAGTAAAAGTGATTTTTCTAGTTACGTGTGACTTTGAAAGAAGATACTTGAAGAAATTTCGGTGTGATAATTTTCTATTATAATAATATATGATAGAGTTTGATTTAATTTTTAATTTACTATGCTATGGGACATGTTTCTTTGCGTAATCAAATGAGAATGCGTGACGTTGTTGACACTGCATATTTAGGAAAAAGGCCTTCAAATTCATAGATTGTACCAGTGGTGGATTTATATTTTTTATGAGTGTAGGCCACTTTATTTCCGCCGCCCCATGTACCTTTCTAAAATAACAATTTTCTGAAATCTGCCGCCCCTAGGACGCTGCCGCCTCCAGGCCGCGGCCTACACGGCCTATTGACAAATCCAAGACTGGATTGTACAATTTAAAAGATTTTTTAAAGTTGTACATATATATATTATGTACACACATAGATTAGAAAATAATGCTATTTAAATTCGTCATCAACATTATGACGTATTATAAATCTCGTCTTTCATCTTTCATTTACTCCTGTCACATAAAAGTCATATAAAACAAATTACTTGTTTGTAGATCCGGACAAACGGCTCGTTATTGCCAAACGAGGAACCGATAAATTGACGTGACCGGGAAGCGAGCAGATTAACGTGTTGATATCGCCGACACGCCCACACACGCACGGACACGTTTACTCTGACGGAAGCGGGCGGTAATGATCGCCGCGTTTGAAATGTAAATAAATCATAATCAATTGAAATGTACACGCGTTGGAGCCGGAAAAGCTTTCATCATAAATGAACCCAGTTCTCCGAATTCCCGATGGCTTGGTGATAAACTTTTATTTTTAACCGACTTCAAAATTAAAAAGGAGCAGGTTCTCAATTCAATTTTTTTTTTATGTCTGTCAACTCAGAACTTTTGACTGGGTGAACAGATTTTGATAATTCTTTTTTTATTTGAAATCTGGTGCTTTTCGTGTGGTCCCATTTCAATTTAGTTTAGTTCTGACAATGGCATCCATGAGAAAATCATATAAATGTTAAATTTGCATTAGGTATGTGCGCGACAAATGGACGATAACTCAACATCACGCCAACCGATTTCGATTATTCTTTTTTTTATTGGAAAGGGTGATTTGATGAGAGTTTGGTTAAGTTCTGACTATGGGATCCATGACAAAGTAACGGAACTCTTCAATTCTTTGGAGCAAATTAACGATACTCGGCCGAATCTTTTATAGGGTATCCGGATATTTGAGTCACCTACCGTAATGTCGTTATGTTCAAGTAATTGTTGTAGTCAAATATGATGATCACTTTAGCGGCTCACAGTAAGGGTGCGATCTATGAGCGACACGTTTAGTAGGTCTACCCATATTCAGACAAATTAGTTAGTCTACTTCAGATTGACTAAAAAAAGAATAAACAAAAATTTTAACAAAAAAAAAACGGACTTCGAAACAAAAACTATTCCAAAACAAATGAATAAGCACTAAAAAGTAAATATTCAACTTATTTTTTCTACACATTAATATGTAGGTACGATCTGTGTTTACCGCGCAAGAAGATCGATAGGTACCTACCCAGTTCAAATTTAACTCAACACGTACCTATGAATAACAAACAATGATCAAAATATTTTTTAGAATTGTCCTAAGTAAAATGAAAAGATAAATATTAAACTACTTGAAAGTCAATCAAATTATTACGATAATTAAAGGTAGTTACAATTATTGTTATTTTTGGAGTCTGTGGGAGCCAAGGAAAAAATACAATATACAGGTGAGCAATAGACATCACAATAGACATAATAGATAGCAATTCTTTCAACATAATAGACACATCTTTCAACACTTTCGTAATTTAAATGTACCTAGAATTCACGAAATCAAAGGGAATTCATGTTTTCGCTGGATATAGGGCCCCTATTGGAGCGATTGAAAAACATTTTTAAAGTTAAAATATAATTATTAAAATAGCATTTGACAGGAACTATGATGACTATTATATGCTGTACTGAACCAAGAGATAACGTAACGCGCTATCTCTTACGTAATGCACATATAATTATGAGCGTTGCCAGTTTTTTAAAAATGGGGTGTACCTTTGTTTGTTGAAATTGTACATAAGTTTTATCTGACTTAAAAATTTTCTGTAAGTGTACCTTCATAAAATACCATATACCATACCATTTATACCACAAGACTAAATGGTATTCTTGTGGTATTTTATATACGAATATACGATTTGATTATATACTGAAATAATAAATTACTTTACAGAGCGAATCTTGTTAATTTTTTTTTATTTTTGAGAAATTTGATTCTTTGTAAAAGTCTTAAAAAACAACTTAAAAATAGTACATTTTTTTAAATTTTAAATGAATTGTTAACATTTCCCACAAAACACTAATAAAGCCCTTTTCATAACGCAATTTTTATATAATTTCTCTTTTCTATCTTAATAATTGAGGACACGACACGGGCCTACTCTATCGCATTTTTATCGAAAACGAGTACCCTATTGAAGCGGTCGGAAAAGCACTATCACTTTTAAAAAAAAGAATATTTTATATAAAGAATTAAATAAAGAAAAAAAACCTTCAGAGGCTATGACGTTATCGTTCAATAACATCATATAAAATGCATGTTGCATTACGTTTTGTGATAAAGAGTTGGCAAAGAACGTTTGATAGCTAACTTTTTCAAACATAATATAACTCTCTCACGTATTTCATGAATAAATAAAATGTGTTTTCAGTATCAGTCAAGTGCTTTATTACTAGATGACCAAAGTGTAATTTACTAGAAAATCAAACTGGATTTTGTAAAGGCTCTTCTTTTTGCATTCTCTGAGAGGTTTCGTGAGGTAAACTACGTTCGCTAACACTGATCCTGTTCCTAGTAAACTTTGAAGTTTCGAATAAAATACAAGGAAAATGGAATATTTACTTCTACTTCAGCAAAAACTCAGTGTATCCGTTGAAAATCCAAATTTAATTAAAAACTCATTTGTTCTAATGTTTCGTTTTGATAAATATGCTTACATTTTCGACCCGAATTTCACAACTGAAACATTCTATTTTTGGGTAATTTAAAAAAAATACGTTTAGAAGACATTAATTAAAACATAGCACGAAAGAAAATACGTGAATGAACAAAGAAAACATTAAAATTGAAATAGTATGGAATTAAAATAGAAATACGACAAAATGAGAATAAAAAATACTCTGAGTAAAATCATTGTATTGTCACGATACTTTGTTACCACACGTACGTGCTCCAACTCTTTGAGACGACTTTTTACAGCTTTGAATGTTATGTACCCCACGATAGCGGCTTCTAGTGTTGTGTTATGTACAATAACGGAGAGACATTTGCATGCGACGGGATGTCTTATTCCGTTATTCTTGAATAGCGCCGTTTGTGTAAGCGTAAACGCCAGCTGCAAAGCCTCGTGAATACGTCAGGGGGCGTCAGGGGGCGCTAGGAGGCGATAGCGTCGTTAGCGTTCGCGCGTCATTCAAACGACGACACCTAAACGACATGAGTCGGCGTTCTCGCGACCCAGATGTCATAAATACGCTGAATACGATCAGCGGGTCAGAGGAGGTAATTATGATGGCCTATCTCGTTTGCTCGCATCTCGGATATACCCCCCCTTCAAAAAAAAATAGGCGCCACTGCCTGAATGGTTATGAAAAGATGAGTTGTGCAAGCTACGATACTTTTGCACTTTTCGACAGAACAAGTACACAGCGCCAAGTGTACGTAAAGTCGGTCTATTAAGAATGCAGTTAATCGATTCGTGACTATATATTTTCCTTTACTATAACATTTATTTATTTACTTTACAATTAACATTATAACTAAAGAACACTTGACGATCCATAAATATTTTTCGAATTTCCACAACGATAAACTTTATCTCATTCTCATACCTTAAATGCGATTTTCAGCTATGACAAACATTAACCATTTCAAACTGTTACTTTAAGAAAAAGAGTTTTCACACACAAATAGAAATGTACGTATAGTGACAGAAGAAGTGTTCCGTTACTCGAACGGTACGAGAATGCGAAACTTGGAAAGAAAACATTGTGTCGAGTATCTCAAATATTTACCAAAATCGTTGGACTGCTGTGGTAAAGTTTGTGATGTCGGACTTTCTGAAATCTGATTTCGCTTTAGTCGAGACATTCGGAAGCGTAAATCATAGTATTGTTCATATATACAAAATTAACGTTAAGGAAATATGTACGCAGAGAAAGCATCACCAATTAGGATTATTGCTCAGTGCATAAATTTATAAGTAACGTTTTTTTATGTAAACGAAATGTACTGTTTAGAATAGCAATAATGTTAATATTTAAATAAAGAAAGGATTATTGGAAAACAAATATTGATTAATATTCAAAATGATAGTGCAATATAAACAAAGTATGTTTCGCTTTTGTTCACTTTTAAATCTGTTGACGAGTTTGATATAAAAACAAAAGGTATTGCTTCAGATCCGGAAGTACTTATTTTATTGGGTTTTTTGAACTTTATGATAACGTAAAATAAAATTCTCTTTCAAACAACGGAAAAAAGAGAATATCAAAAATTAGGTCGCGAAAAAGGTTTTTCGTATCATTTTATAAAGAAAAAGTTGCTGTAAAATCTCTTTGGTTGTACTGTTTGTATCTGGCTAGTTTTGAACCATTAAATAGATGATATTTAAAAAACAGAAAAGTAAAAAGAAATACGGTGACCCGCCACTTGTTTAATGTAGAAATAAGAGTGAATCTAACGTAGAGATTTAATAAATTTTGAAATTTTAGTCCAAAAAAAGGAAAAATGCGATACAAGCCGCGAAAAAAAATGTAACGTTTATGGATCTAATGCAAGGTCGGTAAGAGTAGCACAAAACTAGTTCAAGCGTTTTCAGTCCGGCAATTTTGATGTCAAAGATGAACCTCGCTTCGATCGACCTGTTACGGATAGAGTTGATGTCATTTTGGAAAAAGTAGAGAAAGATCGGCATAGTAGTTGTTACAACATAGGTGAAAAGCTGGGGATAGACCACAACAGTTTTGAGACATTTGAAAAAATGCTGGATATACAAAAAGCTCGATACTTGGGTCCCATACGCACTCACTGAAATAAATTTAATGAATCGTGTACTCGTATTCATTTGCGATTTTCTAATCGACGGGCAAAACCATGAATTCGGATCTCTCTCTCTCTACTACCAACAGCCGATGAGATTCAAGCAAGTGGTATAGATAAAACAGCCGGAATTGATCAACAAAAAGGGTGTGGTTTTTTACCACGGTAACGTTAGACCACACACATCTTTAGCCACTCAGCAAATATTGAGAGATTATGATTGGGAAGTGTTAATGCATCCGCCATATAGCCCTGATTTTGCACCCTCAGATTTTCACCTGTTTCGGTTTCTTCATAATTCTTTAGGTAGTGTTAAGATAACATCAGCAGAGAACTGTCAAAACTACTCGTCGTAGTTTTTTGATCAGAAGTCCCAAAATTTCTACGGAAATGGGATTATGTCAGTACCTAGAAAATGGCAATATGTTGTTGAACAAAATGGCATGTATATATTACACTTAATTAAATATGAACAAAATATTACGAAAAATAATCTTGAATTTGTATATAAAATACGAAAATATTTCTTCCCCGACGTTATATATGCCACGAAGATCTCTCAAACGGCTCTAACGATTACGTTGAAAATTTTCATTCTGGAAATAGTTTGCTTTCTGCATTTATCTACATAGGTGTTTTCCTGGAAAAACAAGATAAAAGATATTTTAAACGATGCTTGAAAATGGCACTGCATGACGCAAATTATAGTTGGAATTAGGCGAATAAATACATTTTCTATATTAAATTCTATGAAAATTAATTTAAAGAAGTTTTCTCATGGCAAATCATCAAAATCCCGTGGCTAATTGGAAACACGCCAAGCTAAGTTAGTTTTCCAATGTACTGGGGTATTAAATGTAAAATCAATGTCACGTTAGATGTCCCAGATGTGTGTCACGTACCCTGCGATTTCAATCCATTGAATGGATCATTTTTTGAAGTCTTCCCGAAGATAAACTTGCTTAAAATTAAATACGACATTTGTTAATCATCCACATTATGCTTTAAGACCACTAACAAATAACTAGACTACTATTAAATAAATTCAGATCTGTTATTTATGGCAATTTTGTGATTATAAAAATTATGATGAATTAAATAATTTCATCCTACACATGAAACCATACGTATCACTTAGATTCGTGTACATCTTTCATATTTTTAGCCAAAAAAAGAAATAAATAAACAAACCATTGAATTGTCACTTGAGCATTTGTTTTGTACAAATAATTAACATCTTAATGGAATCAATGGTGTTTTAGTGGTATGTACCATACTCGAAAATCGCGAATTTGACTCCGAGCGTATACAAATGAAGTTTTTAAAATTTAATTATATTTTATATTGGCTTTATTACATAATATCACCAGTTTATGATAAAGGAATACTACATTTCGATCACTATTAGTTTTTACCTATTCTTACTTTAAAACATGAACACTTTGGAAACGTTGGGTTCATCTAATGTTATTTTACATCGGTTAATTTTGAACTTAACCATAATCATAAAGTTAACAATATGTAATTTTATTTGTAAACAATATGATTCTACAATCACTTATAACGGGTGTATAATCCGCACTTCGCCAGTATTAAAAACAATAAAAATATATTGGAATAGTTACTTATACAAGAAGATTACGACGTAAACAAACATTGTTTAACAATTACACGTACATCTACTGAAGATTAAGTAAATTCGGAATCGAGCGTAAAGAGCAAAGTTTACGACGTAGAATATATACATAGTGTACTCAGCCGTATCAAATCGTGATCGCGTACCCTCGTATTCGGCCCGTAAAAGTGAATTCGTAATTTTCTACTAACTGTTTAAAATAGCGCCACTCCGTGTGTTTACAAACACAGTTGACGCGAACATCTCGACTGTGTAAATAGCTAATGAGCGAGCCCGTTTCGATGTAGCTTGTTTAACATACATTCGTATTGTTCAATCGAATTGAAGCGACGTGCGCGACGGTTGCGCTGATCCTGAGTTAAATGAGTTGCTGAAATTGTGAAACAACAAAAATAATTCCAAAATTGGCAACAATTTATCATTTATATATATGTATACGCAGTTACTAAATTACACTGACATTATTTTAAATATTTTTATTTTTTTTGTTTTGGTTATTTTCATTTTCACTGTTCTCCAAGGCCGTGTAGAACATGAAATCCGCAATTTTGTGCCCATCTAACTTTTCAATTATTTTTGTGTAATAATATCAGGTTTTCAAACCTGTTATATTCAAAGCCTCCACACTCACATAAGCATAAAATAAATTCACATTCTTATTTTGATTTCATTCCCATCACGATACCGTTTTTGTGATTATTCCATTTATATAGTCGCTCGTCTCCTGCTCTGTTTCACTTTCGATTCTAGTCTTATCTAAATCTGATACCCTGACCCAATTTCTAATTCTAATACAATTAAGGTTTCTTTAGTTGATCCACGTCTGACGTGAACAAATAAACATCTAATTTGTCTGGCACATTATAACCAATTGAAATTCACAAATACTTCGCCTACGTATTTTGATATAAACAAGCGGAATACTATTCTGTTATTAATTTAATAGAAAGCTTATTAGGATGTTAAAATATTTGCTTATGAGCGTAGTTTGTTATAGTACTTACTATTTAATAAAGTCCTGTAGTTATCGGATTAATTTAATTTTTGGAAAATGTTATGGAGTTACATTTATTATGCTAAGCCGAATTATTTTTACAATATTCAGTTAAACGATCTATCCTTTAATTGAGTATAATTAATTTCAACCTGTTAATACACCTTAAGATCTACTTGTATCTCAAATCATTTTAAGTCAAAAATACATGAGAGGAATTTACAATAATGAAAACTTTCATTAACATTCAATATAAACAGGAGGGGGCTCGGAATTACGCCCTGTGGCATACAAGGAGTTAATAGTATTTGGATTAAACAAACATCCATTGATGTTTTCCCATCCATTGACGTGATCCCTTTTATGTTCTATTAATTACACAGCACTGAAGTCGCTTAAACAGTTCACCATGGATAGGATGAATGAAGTACATGAAGCAAGGTATGTTTAAAAGCAGTACACAATCAAGATTATTCAAAGTGTTGAAAAATTCAGTGCATAATAAATTAATGTGCGTACATTTGTCCATGTGCCCGAAATAAAAATAAAATTAGAAACTGTTTTCAAAAACCTTAAAATAATTCCCTTTTTTGAATCGGTGTTACTAAATGTGTTTCGGATGCGGTTTTATATCAATTTTTATAATATGACATAGCCTTCAGGTCAATACTTTGTTGAGATTTTAGTTATTTATATTTTTTTTTTTGAAAAATTATTTTAACATTTTTTAGTAATAAACTAAATTCGACAACAGGTCTTTGAAGGAAATGACACGGTTATAAATCTGTCTTCTAACAATTACGGACACAAATAAAATAAGACTCGAGTAACGCGATTTGAACACGGCGTATTAGAATTAAAATTCGTTTATAGCGAGAGTGCGCCTCATGATAATTTCAATAAGCCCAAACTCGACAAGGATTTTTTTAGACTGTTTTATTACAGAGTTCCAGTGCCTATCTTCCGGCTTCATTATCAAATCAGTTTCGTGGTGCCATTTTCATCAGAACCATCTATTTAGTCACAGTGGCTAAGTATAGAGATATGATATCGCCATCCGAGAAATACTCATCATTGAAGTTCCGGTAGCTACTTGTGCTCTTGTCCATCAGTTCCACATCATCAAATGATACTTTCTGAATGCAAATCCTTGACTTGTTGTTGAAAACGAGACCACTATATGAATGCCTATAAAACTTGAGGACTTCTGTCAATTCCTCGCGGATCCCATTATCAAAATTGGATTAAAAAAATGGGAACAAACTGAAAGTATTTCCTTTCAAACTTTTCGAACAATAAAAGAATTTTCTAAATCGGTTTATAAATGGCGAAGTTTTGATATAACATTTTTTTTTCCTAATTTTCATAGACTTTTATTGAAGTCGGTTAAAAACGAATAAATATAATAATTACAAAGTTTTTAAAGAATCCATGCTGTTAGATGACGCTGTTTTGAATATGTATTCATATAAAACAGGGACGAACCCCTCAAAGTCTTTAGATAAGGCTGAGAGTTAAGACGATAATTTTGAATATTCAACCATCGATCCATTTTTAAAGTGCGACATTAAGTATTTTCCAGGCAGCAAATCAAAGCACTTGAGGTATTTGCGGGCATATGAATTGAGCTGATTTTCCTGTTAGGAACTTGCAAAGGCTCACATGCAGATTCAAAATATCTATAACAGAAAAAAAAGATTTTTTTTAGCCAGTTATTTAATAATAGCAGAAATGTAATTCCAGAACTATTTTACGATTTTGTGCAGATCATCTTTTACAGTTCTGATTTATCTTCGAAAATAATTTTCAGATACTGCTTCAAATATTTTACGATATGGAGAAAATTCCTTGTAATCAATTTTGTTTTTATATTTCTCATTTTATAGACTTCCACCTATATCCAATCGATTACGACTCTAGTCTATTTTTGAACTGTTGTTTGTATGACGTAAATGAATATTGCATAGCATGTATAAATGAAAATTGTAAGCTAAATTTCCTCTACCTTAAAATTGTAAGCTAAATTACCTAGAAAGTCGCTAATGTCTATGAATTAATTTTAATACTTTACTAGCGATTACCCACTGTTCTCTACCCACGACAGAATTTTGCTCATGTCCCCACTTCCGTTTTTCTTTCTTTTTAATTCACATAAATACACCTTTGCTGCGGCCGTCGTCTATGAGCGCTTATGGAAAAAAAATAGGACTGAAAACACTTCTATATGTTACTTCAGAACGTCAAATATTGTAATTATATACCACTAAAGCAAAATCAACTTAACAATATAAGTGGTTAATAAAAATCAACTCTAGTCAAAGGACCCTTACGGATTATGTGTCAGCATTTCGATAAAGATAATACGTGTACAATATTTTAAATTTGACTTTAGACGATGCAATTATATTCAATTTATTTATTCTATGGCACGCTTAGAAACAAAAATGATGGACGAGAATTATTAAAACATGGCCTTGGCTTCTTAAAATGTTATTTATTTATATAATATCTACACTTCTTGTAAAAACCTTTCTTAAATACAATATGCAGATTTTCAAATTTCTTTATTACCTGTCTTACAAGCTAACATGAGGGAATTTAGTATCCAAAATTTCAAATTAAAGAAAGCCCTGAGAAACAACATTTTTATACAAATAATTTTATATGCTCCTCATGAACCTCTAAATATCAACCAGTCACATTTTAAAGCCTTTTTCGAGGACTCATTAATTCATCAATTAAAAACGAATTAAATTTCATTGAGACAGTCGTCAGTTATGAAAAAAACATTTAGACTGACGAATACATTCTATATTTTACGATAAACAGAGGACAGATATACAAATCTATTTTACCTAATATATAATATTTCTTAAAATAAAAAGAAAGTGGAATTATGCAAACATCGTTAATAGTTTATATTACTTTTCATTATTGCAGTAAATCCGAGCACAATATGTTCTATGTAACCACAACGTTCTTAGCTTAATTTTATTAATAAAGTAATATAAGATAAATAACTTACTTATACAAGTAAGTCATTACTCAAACTTATTATTATATGTGTAATCCGATTCATTAGCAATCTATTTAGTCCATTCCCAGAGCGCAAGGATCTTGTTATTCCAAAATCTAATTTCCTTCACCTAATACAGTAAATGAGGTCGAGGAAAATCATAGTCTAAATGTCAAATTAGATGAGTAAACCTATCCCCAGCACGAGCTTAATTAGATTTTTGTATGCCATATTCGATTTTATTTATAGAGGTGAACGTCACGAAATAATTTGAAGAATATTAGATGAGAATGAAAATATATATTGAGTCTTATGGTTGCTGCCTACCTGTTTCGCAAAATAAGCGAAAATTTATTTAATATGTAATATAATAAAAATATAGTACATTAAAAATATTATATTGTAATGAATGAACAAACAACTACATGTTTTTGTGTATTATATAAAATGGACCATTACAGTTTCTGTGGCTTTTGAATGCGGATTGTTATATTTGTATTTATTTATTTACTATCTATAGCTATATAATAAAATTGTAAACACGGCGTAAATCCTGTTGTATATTGAAAACGTTTATCAACAATTAATTTAAGCGACTTCAAAAAGAGGAAGTTCTCAATTCATCTACATAATTTTATACATCTTTTGGCTTTCGATATAAATTGATTTAATGATTCTTTTTGCGTTGGATCAGTGTAGCTCTAAGGTGGTGACTAATTTCATTGCACCTTGGACATCGAAGATACAGCAGAATCAAAATCAAATAGGAAATCCAAAGCGCTTGAGGTATTGTTATGTTTAAATGCTATACATATATATAGCAATTATACAATTATATTAGTAAGAACTGTGGTGCTATGGCCTATAATGATAATAATGTCTTTTGCGAATTATAATATAACGAGGAGATTAATTTGTGCACCCTGGTCTAACTTTACTACACTAACTAATGCCTCTAGAGTTCTTAAGACGTCGTCCAACACGATGGTAAAAAGCCAAGGTGAGGTAGACATTTTTGTTTAACATCTTTTCCTTTGGTGATGCACTGAGTTTTTTTGTCTAAACCATAGGATTGACGAGTGGTCTTTGAGACAAAATATGATTCTGTTAGCTAAAGTAATATTGATCCTTGTTCTCAAAATATTGTATAAAGCACAAAAGTCTACCGAATGAAATGCTTTTACGATGTTGAGTTGCAGTACATGCATGGGCTTATCTGCCTTCCATTTTTCATCCAAAATTAGTCTAACTATAAATATGTGATAGTCCGTCGAACTGCACCTCATAAAGGCCGCTTGATAATTGTCGATAGCTTCGATTTCTTCATCTACAAGTTTTAAGAGGTAAAAGGCATAAATTCTGCAGCCTGCATTGTAGACTGATATTTTTTATAATCATTCACGGACTGTGGTTTAGCTTTTTGGGGACTTGAATTTGAATTGTCTCCACTCATTCTTGAGGAAAGGAGTTGCTTTCATATGCTTTTCCGATGATTTTTGTAACTTGTTCTACAAATACTTCTGGTACATGCTGGTATAATTCAATAACAACTTGATCCGGGCCCAGTACTGTCTTTTTTCATTTGTTTGATAGTGTTGCAAATGTCGTCGGTAGACGGTGTTTTAATTGTTTTTTTGTCATTTTATGAAATTATGAAATCTGGACCTTTTACTTTAAATTTGAAAACGATAATTTAACGTAAAATGTATATGTTTGATTGATCATGTAACTTATTAAATTCTGAGGACATTACACAAATTTTGATTATTTGAAAATTAAGTACTGTCAACAGGAAATAGGGCCTTTTGATGTACCTACAGTGGAGTGAAACTAATAGAATTCCATTTTAGCCCTTTAGGTCTACAATTCTGTGAAAGGACAACGTCTGCGCTGGATTCGTTAAAAATTCATAGCACACTCAGCCCTATGCCGTGTCGCAATATTCTTGTTCTATATAAAAAGCACATTTGCGATATACATGTACAGTATTAACATCTAAGAAAAAAATAGTTAAAGGTGTGGAAATTTTCACCCTTTTTTTATTACATAAAAGGATGAAATTTCACTTGTCAGCCAAATATTACTATACATAAACGAAAATGTTGTTCGTCGGTAATTAAAAAAAATGTAACCATTATTTACTCACTCGATTTCAAACCATTTTGAAATAATTAAAATGATTTAATGACTGCCCATATTCGATACTGTCATTTGCAAAATTATTATACAAATCTCCGTTAAGTGTATGTATTAACTAGAAGATTTCTTGCAGATCCAGGACAGCAGGTAAAATTAAAGTGATATATATATATATATATATATATATATATATATATATATATATATATATAAAATCGATTAAGAAGTCTTGATAAACGATACATCGTAAGTAAGGACCTCTAAAATGACGGTAAAATTTATTATCAAAAGTCCCACTACGTATACGTCAAATAAGTAATAAAAATCTATCGAATTTATTTTGGAAAAAGAGTATCTTTAGAATAGACAACGAGTGTTCAACTGGAGAATAATTTATCTTAAGCGAATAAAACCATTATAAATAGGAATAAGTAGGAATAACCATAAAGAAAGAAAGACATATTAAAAAATGAAGTTGTATACAGAGAATGCCCATTGAAAAGAGCGGCAAAAGCGAACCTCGCGTCACGAACGGGACAGGTATTGTTTATGGTTATCTTTGACGTGCCGAGCTACACACAACTATTGTATTATTGTTCTGTTCGCGACGTTTAGATACAGCTTTTCTCATTTCTTGTCCGTCTGATATTATTCAAAAGCTCGAATAGAATTTTACCCTAGGAGACAATAATATTTTTGCGAATTCTTCTGTTCTATTTCAAAAGAAGTTGGAAGTGTACGTATACGGGTATATTCTCAATGAATAATAATAAACAAAAATTAGGAATAACTTTGAAATCGTCACGTTCCTTTGCTTTCAATAAATAAAATATGAATAAAATAATTAATATTTTATGTGCTAAAAGCTTTTCTTCGCGGAGATAATTAAAATCTCTTAGATATAAGCAATATTGAAATACCGACTGATACTAAAAATTATAACGTAAAGTATATAACTATAGAATAACTTCTATAGTAGAAATTCGCTCACCTAATTTTTCTGTGTAAAATAAAACATATAATGCTTTTTATTAAAAAAAAAGGTCAAAAAAAAAGCGATTCACATTCAAATAACACAACAGATACATAAGTACACACAATATCTAAAGTACCGTTTACAACAACACAGATGTGTCCATGTACGTGCATACTTTGATTGAGAGCAGTTAGGGCGTTTCTTTGGAATCGGAGGGTAACAGGGTCGAAGTTCAGTCACAAGCAAATTGGATTAAAGAGTTTTCAACTTGAATTAAGTCAAAACCTTTACTCCGTGCTTCCGGAAGCACGCTAAGCTGTCGATCGTAGGTAATGTCACCGCATTGATGACAAGGGCCGTTCATAGGGCCGGAGCGGAGGGATTAATTACAATCAGAGCACTCAATCTGAAATGATAAATAGAAGACCTGTGGTGGAAGACGTGTGCTCTTGCTAAATGATGACAAAAACCTGACAACCTTAATTATAATACTGAGCGACGCTTTACTTCTTTTTACAAGGACACAACTCTAACTATTGTTTAATTTATGATTATTATATTATACATTGTTTAACTTGTAAAGCAATGAGGAATTTAATAGACTGTTTATGTATTGCATGTATGCAACTGCATGAGTCGCATATCTTATTTTTAATTGCACAAATCTGTTCACAGAAATAGTTGTAATATACAACGTGTTAATAGCTTCCCTTAGAAATGCTTTACTGTATGATGTACTACTATATTGAAAAGACATAAAATCTATTATCGAATTTGTAACTATATTGTTTTTTCAGAAGATTAAAGATATTATTGCCAGCATGCGCCAATGGTTTCATTGCACTGATGATGACTGATTTGTCTGGCGTCGCGGCGTCGCTGGCACTATAAAGTATTTACTTCGTCGTCTGCGCGCGCGCATCTCTTTGATCCACTGCCGTCAGTCATTCCCCTTTCGGCAACCGTCGCCCACGTTGCTTTGCGGTTTTAAGACAGGAAACTTTTTAATTTGATTTGCGATGACAGAAGTTCTAAGCTTTTTTTTTAAGGTAATTTAATAAGAAAATGGGAAACGCGTTTCAGAAAGTGTATTAAGCGTTCAACAATTGAATGTTTTTTATTGACTTTACTAATAAAATAATTATTATAAAATGAAGATTTAATGTCATTTAAGTAAGTATTTCAATATTTGGTCTGAGGGTCCATAATAGATTTTTAACACATTCTATCTCAAAATAAATTAGGTCTAGGTGTATTAAAGAACAGTTTAGTGAAATATATATTATAACTACATGTGTGATACATTGGTCATTCAAATATTATCATACAAAATATATCGTCACATATCTGTGACGGGCTTTTTGTCAAAACGGATGAACTATTTTGTACAAGTGTATAAACAACTTCACAAGTTTTCACAAAAGTGCAGAACCAGAAAATAATTCTTGTTTCGCTGTATCAAAAACCGAAATATATACAAGTAAATAGTTCCTATATGTCGTAAATGCGTATTCTGAGATGTGATAAATAAGAACTTGTGACCATGTCTTGACTTATGCATACAAAGATTTTCTTCTATCATATATCCGGTTACGTATTCAAGAACTTCCACATGACGTATCTCATTAGCGACCATCTGTGAGGTTTACGATTCTGGAACCGATCTTCCAGCAGCGTCAGCAATTTATACAGAACAGTTTTATTTTACTTTTATATGCCATCATGCATATTATTATTGTTTATTTTTTTTGAAGATCGGTCAGGGTAATTGGTGTCCCTATTTAATCTGGTCGACGTTAAAACAGACATATAGTAGGTATACCCTTATGCAATAATAAATAAGTGCATTATTATTATTATATGTTAGTGCATAAGAGTTTTTCTACTGTTTAGAAATTAGAAATATGATTATTAATTGCATGTTTCTATTTAGTGTATTTAACTATGGATACATAGATAAGGGCTCATATAACTTTTTTTTTCTCTGTCGAATCATGAACAAATTAGACTATAACTGACTTCTAATATTTGTTTAAGTGTCCATACGAGTGTTAATATATTATAATACAAACGACCTCAAACATAAGCATTAACAAAATATGTAGAATTAAAAGCATAATGTATATCCAAATAATTTCGTAACTTGTTTAAATTAAAAATTTTATGTAATCCAATTTAAAGAGTAGCATTTCAAATAAAAGCTAAAGCAAGTTTTGGAGTAAGTACCTATTATTTTTCAAGTCCATTGATGTGATGATTTTAATCGTGGTAGAGCCATGCTGTGGTCAACATGGCTGCGGTACGGAAATAAGCCGGATCTCATTAAAATACAGGCGCGAAGTAACAGTTTCCGCTGTTGCACTTCATTTAGTGAGTGAGAGTTCCAATGGTCCACTCCTCTTTCTATCAAGTCACTATCCTAGTTCTATCCAAGAGGCAGACTTCTCTGAGTCACGAGACAGATTGCGAATGTCCATTGTCGGCTGTGGCCAACTACTCTCTCGTGGTGATAAACCAGCTAAACTAAACTATAAATAAAAAAAATTCCAAGACATAACCAAAAATTCCTCCTCCTTCGCAACATAAGCGATCTCAGTAAGAAATATTTCTCTATATGAAGTTCACTTAAATAATCGATGCTGTTGTCAAAATGTCTGAGACTAAGAAAAGAAACTTCTACGTTACGATATATAATGCACAAGCCAGGAAAGAGATATCTACTATGCATTACTATTCCAACAGAAACACATGCGTTCAAAAATCTAGCATTTCGACCGTTAGGGGCCGCGGCCGTCGAGTTTATAAAAATAAAACATGAATAAAAATGAGGCCAATACACGTTAAATCAATTTTCGTCCTCATTAGTTTCATTAGCGCGTGGTCCTAATAACGTAAAGGAAGACTTTTCCACCTCCCGTGGTTCCGTTTCTAGAAGTTGCGTCGTATATTTTACCCGAAAGCTAATATAGAATGCCTAATTTGCGGTCGCGCTCGAAGCGCTCCGCCTGAAACTTCTGCAATAACGGCAGGTTTATTCGGTCGGTGTTGCCTTCGTTTCAATTTAAGATGAAATATTTTCTTTGGAGTACATCGCATACGTTATGTGTTCATAAAAGTTTTCACGTAAACACAGAACGGAACGAGTTGCTGCACGCGGGTTCACCCGCATGCACGCGTATATTTTTGCATGTGAGATGTACGCACATAATCTTGAATACATAAATTCAGCGTGCGTATGATCAGTCACAAGACCTGAAAAGCAATAGGTTGACAGATTTAAAATTTTGACACGACGTCGCATTCGAATACGAGTGTGTTTTTATTATACTTACTAGCATTTGTTTCCGACTTCGTTCGTGCATTTATGCCGAACAATAATACCAATCAAAAATTCTTCCTATTATAGAAAACTACACTATAACCGGATAATATCGTTTATGTTTTATTTTGGTACTAACATTTGCTCTGGCTTCATAGAAATCGGAACCGTGAGTAGTAGAGGTATCGAAATTGAAAACGGCACCGAAATCAAAATTGAGTATGGAACCGGAAATAGAATAAAAAGGGTGAACGGGATCTTAATCAGGAACAGCATCGGGACCAGAATTAAAAAAGGAATAAGATTGAGATTATTAGCAAGATCGTTCAATATAAAAGATGAAGGAACAAATTCTATGTCCACGCGAGCGAAAAACTATATTAAAAAATATACATTATAATAGGTAACTTATATTTTAAAGAACACAGTTTCCCAGTGAAATGCGTGGCACAATTTGTTTTCTGTATAAACATTCCAATTTTCCATTCGACCGAGCACCGCAATAGCCCCCAGCTTCAATTAAGGCGCTGGCGTGTGAAACGCAGCCTTCGAAATGACCCATCCGCGGTATGCGCGGGCTGCGTGTTTCTAGGTCATGACACAACAGCTGCTGCACGCTGTTATAGAACAATAATCCATCTAGCTCATAAATTAATCACTAATTACACAGTCTTTTGTATTCTAATTCAGTAGAGTACGACTTCGCCTCCCTGAGAATTTATGATTGACGCTTAGATTTTACGTTTTTATGTCACGTACTTACTTTTGGTATGGATAAATAAATTTTAATCCTTCAAATTCTCCTTTCTTATCCCTACTTTCTTATTTTATTACACTATATGGTGACAAGTGCATATGTGTTTTAATTTAAACATAGATTAAATGCAAATGTTACATGCATATCACGGACAGATCTAGTGGAAAAAAAAAGGAGATGATATGCAAGGAATAGCTAGAAAAAGAACTGCAATTTACTGTCTATTTCAAAGTGCCTATTTCTTTACAACCTCATATAATATTGTATATTTGCGATGTTTATTACAATTTTCGCTGAAAAAATTCCTTAGATACATGTATTAACTTTGGATTGGTTTTGACTAATTTATCCGTGGCCGTTAGTGCGTGACGGTCATATTGGTGAGATGTATGACGGTATTTGTGTAGTTACTACAGTAATAAATCTGCGTTCATTATTTATTTATTATTACTACAACAAGAGTAATGACACTAACATTTTAATTACGATAAAAGATTTTTAGTTCAATACTTAGTTGTAACTGTAGGTACGATATAGCCATGAAATAACAAAATGGTAAAATCTACTTTTGTTAGCGGGAGATGACATAATCCTCAAGCCAAATTAAATCGATATTTATGTGATTTTTGTCCTGAACCGAAATTATGGAATACGGTCAAGTCCGACGTCATGGATGATTCGTTTGAATCAAACTTCGATGTTCGTTTAAGTTGACTTGCGAATGTTAAACTTGCACATGATAATTCATGACACCTGATCAGTTCACAAGCCGCAATCAAACACATTTGAAAAGCTCAATCTCACTTTTAAAAAGTATACCTACAGTTGTATTGTACTGTACAAACACTATGATGTTATCATACATTTTGAAAATAAAAAAAAATATATATGACTTCCATCATTGTATAATTGCTGCCGATTGTGAAAACCATAATAATGTATAATGCAGTGTTCAGTGATCCGTTAAATCAATCAATCATAGACTCAATGGTCATTCGTCTAATTAAATAAACTACGTAGGTGACATTGAAAAATTCTAGAACTGGCCGCTTAGAAACAGTAAAAAACATATTAAAATTTTAAAAGTGAAATTCTGCTAACCTTATTATGTATATTGCATTTATCTGTCACTTATTTTTATAAATTGGCAGTAAAAAGAAAATTGTTTGTCTAACGGCAACAACGCCAACAACAACGAATTTAACGCGAGAAAATTTTCATGCAATTATTTTCTATGATTTTCGTCGCCATTTAAGCCAACAAGGAAGTTGTAACAAACTTCAGTTGGTTTTTCATGATGAAGTTCCATCCCTTGCCACTGTTTAACGACTTCAAACGTGGTCGCACCAATCTGACTGACGATCTGCCAGAAGGACATACTTCCAGGGCCGGATCAACCATACGGCTTTTTGGGCTTCAGCCCAGGGCCCCGTGGATTCAAGGGGCCCCCGGCTAACTCAAGTCAGTCAAAAATAGATGGTATGCGAAAAAATAGGCGGGCCCCTAAGTAGTATTAGCCCAGGGCCCCCTTAATTCACGGTCCGGCCCTGCATACTTCTACGGCGACAACTGAAGACAACATCAGTGCTGTGCGGCTCGTGATAGAGAGCGACCTAACAGCAGATTCGGACAAGATTAGGCATCGCTATGAGTCAAGTGCACATTCAGCGGTCAGAAAGCTTTATAAGCGGTGGATAAGTCATAATTTAACAGAAGCTCAAAAACTCCGTCGTGTTAATTGGTGCCGCGAAATTATGCAAAGATTTACTGGTGGTGACTGAAGTGCTGTATACCACTTAGCAAAACAAAAACAATAAGTCAGTCTGCTCATTTTTTGATTTTCTAAGAACTTTCAGATCGGCCCACGTATAACGTCAAATTATTCGCTGTCTGCGAAACTAGCCCAATTACCTAATTAGAGAAATACGTGGACTTTCCTCACAGCAACCTCTCACAATTATTGGTAACGTTAGGTTCGCGTATTGAGTTAGAAGCAGACATTAGCCATAGATGTATTATTTTCACGTGGATGCTCCGTTCTTATTCAATAATACAATAATTTTGTTATTAAAATGTGATGAAGTTAAATAAAATGAGAGTTTAAGGAATGTTTATAGATCATGTTCTGAAAAAAAAAAAAAGAAATATTTCAAGCTATGTACCCGCAACAGGACAAGTAAACGATACACTCATGTGTGTTTTAATTTGATTCTTACTTAAGCAAAGTTATTTAATTTACGATCGATTTTATCATAACTTGATGCTATGCATACGGTATACATATTATATGCATTTACATGGGAATTTATAAAGAAAAATAAGTATCTCTAGAAACAGTAACACAATTATGGAGTAACGTCTAATACGCTTGCAAGAGAGAAGAGCGAGCGAGAATAATTTTATTACAAAGCTCATTCTACCTCAATGCCGGCGAAACGTGAAACAATTATTTTCACTACGTATATTACCAGGCGTCGCCCGTCTGCTACGGTGGCTGGTAAGGCCAGAAGCGAGTTTATTAATATAAGTAAATGAAAGGCACAATACAATATTGAAGATACAATACTGAATATTTAATTGTATTCAAAGATAAATCAGGTTTAGAGAGTATGGTTCTTTATGTGTCATATAATGGGGTTTCATTTTATCCTAAAATACCTAACTGTTTTATCAATTAAGAATTACGATAAACAATATACACAAAAGTACAACGTAATTGGCGCCACTCCACAAGTGCCGAGAAAAGATATATGATCAAATTTAATGATTTCAACAATCAAATGTTCAGATAAATTTGACATAGTCTATGGCATGGAGAGCTGATAAAGGTGATTACTGTCTACAAAAAGATTAAGGTGCCTGATTTCGAACACTGAATGGGTTTACTTCCTATGTTTATGCTTGGACTTTCACCTGGTGTGATGAAACCTCGGCAGTAGGTAGTGCAGACAGATATGTCTTAGCAAAATATTGCAGGCTAAGGCTGTCCCAGGAATGGAATGCTGTGCAATTCCTAACCGACGTCTGCGCATTAAAACATCAGAATCCAATCTTGCAAGGTTAAAAAAAAAGAAACCTAAAACGCAATAGACCGTGCCACTAATTATAACTGGGATAAAAGATTTCACTAATCATTTCTTTGAACAAAACTTTGCATTTTACCCGTTGCTTAGGAAGATTTCACGATTGAAGTTAATATTAAGCTGGTTATAATATTTTCTTGAAAGAAATTTATTTTTCACAATGCCTGTCCTGACGTTTTTCCTATAAGAAAAAGAATACCGATAAATTTTTGTATTTGAAGAAGTGACCTTCAATATGATACAAATGACAGAAAATAGATCAGTCTAATGAAGGATTGAATGATATAATAATTAGATACTTTGTCTTTTAGTTTTAATTATGAAAGCATCAGAATAATATTACGACATCTCGTTCAGAAGCTGCTATCAGATTACCTTTTAATAAAGGAAATTCAAATTTCTTAGTAAACATCGATGTTCATTTTGCGGTGTTACAGGCTGTTGTGAAAGTAAATAAAAAACAAAATCAAAGGATAAACAGTCTAAAACTGTCTGGAAGCGACTACGCGTCGAATGGTCAGTCCTATAGAGAAACGTTTAGTAACTTACTTATCTGATACCTGGACAAGACAATATCAATTTCATTTCGTTTACATAAGTATCTAATAGTTATTAATTCAATCTATTCCTGCAGCGGGAACTTGATCTGAATTGAGTGTAAACTAACGGTTCTGTGATTGAATTAGGAGCGAAATGGGTGTTTCGAAAGTATAATTGTAGACATAGCGAAGGATTCAAAGGTTTGGGATGGATACCAATTAGAATTCTTGTGAAGCACAGAAATTTGCATTTTCATTTCATTTTCGGCAAAGAAAATAATTATGTTCAGTAAATAAACTTTAAATATTATTTATTTTAACATAATTATACGTTGCGTGCGTAGATTTTGAATAACTTTTTTTATAGGACGATTATTTATCATTAATAATTTGAAAATCAGGTTCATACGGGAAAAAGAATAAAAAAAAAATTTGGTTGCCTGTAAAGTCGGTATACGGGCGAAAGTTTTACGTGACAACGACTTTGAATGGTAAAATCATTTTAATGTGAATATTCATTCGTATAGTAGGAAGAAGGATGAAATAATAGTAACAATTTAAAACATTTATTTATACAAAGAATTATATTTAAAACATTAATTTATACAAAGAATCTCGCACTGAATTTCATATTAACAAAATTTTATTTTTACCTTTACACATACATACGTATTTATATACAAATATACATACAATAACTTGCAATACATTTGCAAGCTATGCACTAATCTCTAGTGCTGCGCGCGCGGCAGACCGATCATAGTTGAGTGGGAGAGAGACGCAAGGCATTCGGCGGGCCTCTCTCTCGTTCGGTGACTCATCGTTACGTTACCGAGCGTTACACTTTTTCAAAGTGACTCCCAGCCGCAACCTAATTTAAGACGTTGTCACGTCAAAAAAAACCAACTACCCAAAAACCGAATTCAAAATATGCACACAACTTCATCGACTGGTTCGCGTTGGATACGACGAATATTTTTGCTATTCTAAAGAAAAACATGCGACACGTTCTCGACCACCTGAAAAACTGTCAAGGTGGACAAGTGAAGAAAGCTTTGAATGTTACAGTGAAATTCTCAAAGTTGTTACGGGTCCCTCCGTGAGTTGCAGTCGCCGATGCAACGATGCGATCTTTGTGTATCTCGGTGTATCCGCTCGCCCGGCGCCGCCCGTCGAGCCGCGGCGAGAACGCGCCATAAGGAAGGCCTTTATCCGCCAATTAGGCGCGCCGGTTGCTACGGCAGAATTTACGACGTGTTACATCACCGAACACATCTGCAAGGCCAATCGTACAATCAGACGATGTATACATTTTTCATATTATTGTATATTATATTCTACTGCTTGCTGCTACAAAACATAATATTTTTACACACACCTAGATATACACTTTTATACATATGAATAGTGTGTGGAAAGGAACAAAAACAACCTAATCTATTAAAACCTAGTGGACATTCGTTTTATTGCTATTGAATTTTTGTAAAAAACGAAGTGTTTAAACGAAATATATATGCAAAATATTTACGAATGTTCGACGAAATAGCGATCGACATAATTTCCACATTAGAAATCTTTGTTTACATGTTAGTTGATTACGTAAACTCAGCAATTAATTTAGGGGGTTTTGCGTGTACATGTTCAATATATAAAATTTACCTACACATAATCAATTTCCAATATTTATTAAAGAGATAATTACACAAATTCGGAATATTTACAGAGCAATTAATAACTATTGGCCTGACTAGTTCGGCTTCCTACAGGTTTGTTTCTTTTCATCTGACAACTACCTATATATTATGATTTTTATTGTATGTAATTAAATCGTGTTATAATCAAATAATATAATAGTTTTTTGCTTCTTTTACCTAAGGGAAAATCGTCTTCGCCGTAAAATTGTCTGGAAAATGGTACATTCTTAAAATATTACGATGCATCTGAAACCTTATATCATAACTTATAAAATAAATATATTTTGAAAATGGGGCAATGCTCAACGACTTTTATCTATTATTTTATTCATATCCCTCTCTTCCCTCCCTTCTACCTTGATGGCTCCTCTGCTCGTTTGCCCCTCGAGTATAGTAAAAATATTATAAATATATAGTTAAAAAATTTAAAAATATGTTGTCATAGGTGACGTTACAATTATTTGAGTTGGTTTTTATCATCTCGCTTCTGAGGGATAAACTCGACTTCATTTATAGGCTTGAACTTAAAAGCCCTTCCAGCTTGCCCGATAACACCTATAGTCGTCAATGCCACAGCAACGTCCGAGGCCGGTGTGAGGTGCGGGTGACTTATAAAACTTGAGCTTAAAACTCATTAGTTAATGTTCTTCTTATCAGCATAGGAATTTGGTACCTCCACGCTTAAAGGTAACGCCCTCGCCGTCCTATCCCTGCTGCCGCTATACTATATTTGAAAAAGTGAAATTCTAAATAAATATCGATGATCAGTCATCAGATTGCATAAGGTTTTACCTATGGACTACATTGTCGTGGTCGAACACGTGCGAAAATTTTCTTCAGAATACTGGCACATCCTTTTTTGACGTGGCTCATGCTCATTATCGGCTGAAAATAAACAGACTTTGCCCTGTTACAGCGTAAATTATTGCCGTCGGCGGCGAAACGAGACGAGGAAAATCATCGAGAAAAATATCCAATCAGAGATAAAAAAAAAAAAAAAACTACACGAGACCGATTTCATGGCGAAACCGAAGTAATTGACGATAATTAGTAGACGCGGAATACGCCCAGCTCGAATTGCGGGCGGCTCCAGCGAGTCGGGTACTGAGGCAGCCAATTCTTCAGTTGTTGACCAGCATTTATCACGCTTGCTATAGAACTGACAGAGGCTTTGCTTCTGCTATGAAAAATAAATTGTCTGGGTACAATAGCCAAAGTGCGTAAATAAACGCATCTTTTACAATACCGAAACCATGTACATACTTTATTTAATATTATTATATTCATTTGATAAAACATATTACAAATCATTTTGCGTTATAATACTTTGAAACTCCTAAAACACCACAAATTGACATTTGATATTTGTATGCGTATATTGAATACTAATGTTAGACAATAGACAAATGAATAATACTATATTGCTAATACTGAAGCCTATTGCTGTCGACTATATACAACGGAAGTTTAATACAAAATGAAAATAAAATCGGCAATGGAAAAAAAATATACGCGTCCAATATAAGATGTAGCGCGGAAGAGCAACGTAATAACTTCACTTTTCGTTAACACTTGATTTCGTTCCCCATATATTTACATCTCGGTTGCATGTGAAAATCGATTTATAAAGAAACTACAAAAATATGAGGCACGTTCATTTTAAATTGCCAATATTGACGTTTGTTTCAAAGTGGCAACTCACTCAACAGACTCAATGTCACTTTCGATTTAAGAGCTCTAATTAAAAATAAAAATGTGTAAAGCGGATTATAAAAAAATTAGTTATTACGAAATGACACTTAATTGGCAGTTGTTACGTCGTCGTCCTAACCAACCTTGATAAAGTCTCATCGGACACTGACACTAATTAATGTAAAAAGGGTATTTAAAATCCGAAATCACCGTCAATTTTCAACATTCACCTGTTTTAATTTCATTCATATATATATGAAGTAAGTATATGAAACAAAAATATCATAGAATCGTACAGAAAACACTTTAATAGACCAAGTTGCTAAAGTTCACAGTGACTAGACAAAGTGCCGATTTGGTAAAAATCAAAAACTTATGAACATCTTAAAAAATATGCGACTTCTATTAAAGTGAAATTATGTCATTCGATAGGTGTATTATTCACTATTTGACATAGGTACTTATTAACTTATTATACATTTTAAATCCAACGATAGGATATAAATATAATTAAAGCTCAACATACAATTTAAAAAAAAAGTAATAATTAATAACCAATTTTTAATATGCGACAACTTCACAGCAAAACAATAAATAATAGTCAATTAGGCGAATTCGAAGCGCGATTGAGAAAAAGGTACATTGTAAATACATAATTACAATTGAATTAAGCGTAACTTAAAAAAAATAAAGTATTAAAAAAAAGTGTAAAATAATGAATACATAATTCTATAACAACCTTCCTTATGTTTATATGGTAATTGAATTTGATAAGAATATCAAAGACAAACAAGAAACAAATAAAGTGAGAAACGATCATATGAATTATCAAAATGCTTAGTACACAATCAAATAAGACGCCGACTATACTCAATAATTTATTCGCTATTCAATCAATGGACGAGTAAGTATTTATAGTGTGCGTATCGTCATAATAATCAATTTCTACCAAAAGGATTTCGCCGATGATAAACAATGGCTAGCTCGAGATGCGCGTGAGTAATTCACAGGAGTCACACAGATAGAGTATTTTATTTCTAAACAAGGTCGACCTAAATAAAATATTTTAATAAAATAAATAGCAAGTAATAACCGTTTTTATTAAAGCAACGGGGTCACAGGGCAGCTGAATAATTCAACAGGCGCGCTCAGGGCACGAGTGAAATGTAGCTATTTACCTTGGTATCGCCTCCACTGCGACTCCTGTTTATTTTACCCTCCCTGGCATAGAGTACAATTTGGGATAGATGCAACCTCTGCCACAGTTATAAAAACTAGAGATTTGGTTGCACAAACTTTAGGCTTAAGTATGATTTTACAGATTTTAGGCGAATAGTAAGAAGTCTTATGAGCAGGAAAGCGAAAGCATTTTTTCGATTAATATTAGAGTTAAATTTTTATATGCTAAAAAGTGAAATGGTCAATTACACTTTTCGTTCATCAAATCATGCCATATTATTCATTTTTGATGAATGTGTCGTGATGTGATGACAAAAATATTGGCGAAAACCTTTTGTCATTCCAATGCAGAGCCACACCCTGCTACAGTCTTATTTAAAATTTATAGCCGTTGGGAACCTCTAAGGGCATTGTCCTCTCTGAAATAAAGAGCCAGTGGTGTAATTTCATTTATCACTCGGAGGTTAATTCTAGGTACTTGGTAAGCCGATATCCGGAAAGGAAGTTGTGTTCCTTACGAGACCGCCGCTAGGTAGTAAATCAAAAATGTGTTGGTCCATTCGTTTGTACGCAGTTTGTATGTCCAGCAACTCACTGACCTCTCTGGCGTCACTGCCCTTGAATAGCCCACCGCTCAACGATGATAGTATAAATAAAATTCTTATATTCCTTTCATCTCTGTGCTGGTTTAGGGTTATAGTTTTATATAATTTTTATGTAAATCGCAACCAAATAACACTTGAAGTTTGGTCGTTAAAGGATGACTGGATTGAAATTTCACTTTTTAGATACAAGTTCCTAAAAATTTTATTGAACACCTAAACGGGTCAAGTAAAAATACAATGACATACAAAATAATTTACTAAGGCTAGAACTTTAAAATTCCTCACGTCTTATGAAAAAGCTATAATACTCATTTCGTAATTTGAATTAATAGTTTCGAATATACTTAATTTTATAAATCCCGATTAGAACAAATTGAATAGTTAACAAAGCATGTGTATCGTCCAGAATGAGCGCTATCGCTAGAATGAAAAGCTTTCCAATAATTTTGCTTTTAATCTTCCTCTCATTTGAAAACCACAAACTGTTGTCATTGTAAAGTATCACACTTCCGTGTGATACTTTATACTTTAAACCGTATTTCCAAAGATGAAAAAATATTTTAAGACTATATATGTTCTATATATTTATAATACTGTAATATATAATATTCGAGAGATAGAATAAGACATGAGCATTAAAAACGGAAGCCATCTTTATTCTTTCATCTGGACCACCCCCCGACGCCATTACAGCCGCCTCCGCGCGTCCCAAATGACCGTCATTGGTGTCGGCATTGTTTGCCGGCGAAGCGTCGAGAGCGCGCATTGTTCAGTATCATTGCACTCCCCGGTGGATTCACCGGCGGGACTGGGGACGTGTGAAATGGATTCGGTGACTAAAGAGATTTTTCCTTTAGAATAGACACACGAGCTTCGTTGCGATATGCATCTGCTACATCAGCTTTTATTTGCAAATAAATGTTAGGATATGTTGGAGGACGATTTGCTAAGAATTTTTTGAAGTTCCCTATGAGAAAAATGAGAACTATCATTAAAAAAATAAATTAGGGAAGATATCGTTTTCAGTCGGATTTCCGAAAATACGTGCTGTATTTTCTACTGTACTGTACTGTACTGTAGATTTAATTTTTGAATATCTTTTGAACGGAAGAATCGATTAGAATAGGATATGTGCTTTCGAAGGATTTGGTCGAACTTTTAAGTTCTTTCGAAGGCATATCAATCGATTCTATTCCTAAAAAAACTTGGTTGAATGTCTTAAATTTAATCGAAATCGTTAATTTCTTTGAGAGTTATCTTGAATGACAATTGTTCATACAGATGAATTAAAAGAAATCGTTGTCGAAAAGTTTTTTTTTTTTTAAATGGCATTTAGATTTTTTCACGGATTGTTGTTAAAATAATAATGCTTTCTGAGCGAGAAAAACACATCCAATGCCGCAAGCTGCGTTACTTACTTCTGGGTTACTTAGGTCACAAAATATGTTCGGCAAAATGTTTGAGGAAAATTTTTATACTTCTGAAGAGAAATTATCAAGAAATTGTTGATAATTTTAAGGACGATAATGTGAGCAAATAATATAACCCACTCGAAAACATTATTGCTCAAAATACCGCGAAAAGTTTTGGGGCTCATCAGCAAAGTCAAACTTTGCTCAGATTTTATAAAATAAAATTCTGTTTAATTTTTTTATCGGCTATGAAATGAAAAGAATTTGATTGTTTCCACTAGTTTAATTGTTAAGTTTAACGATCTGAAACGGCAGCTATCATAATTTTATGTTAGACAGTTAAACGGATCATAGACATTACGAAGTCATAAAGATTTAGAGACCCATCATATAATTTAAAGGCGCCTCTACGACTGAAACTTTAGTAGTGTTGCCTGTTATCATCACAGTTCGTATTTCATGTGTATATGAAGATATACCTCTAAATTATCCATCTCAATAAATATATCGAAGTTTAAAAAAAAAACTAAAAAACACGCTTTTAAAGCACATCAAATTAATAACTGAAAAAGAATTCTTAATATAAGCTGAAAAAATAATGAACAATGACGAAAGATACTAGTGTTATTGTGGAAAAAGCGCGGGTTGCTCTATACACGAAAAATGTGACACAAAGCGCCACGAATTATTTTTCACTTTTTAGTTCAATTGATTGTTAAGAATTTAACAATAATTTTTAATAATACAACAATATTTGAATTAATAATAATGCTTATTACTGTTATTAAATTCTATTACAAAACAGTAATAGAATTTAGTAACAGTAATAAGCCACTTGCTCTCACGCAGACGATACGTGACGAAATTATTCGATCCTGGCGATTCTGATCAGGATAAGAGTATAAACTTATTAAATTATGGTAATTTTCACTGATTATTGATAAGTGTGCAAAGTGTCAATTAAATCTGTCCCTTCAAAGTGGGATAAAATCGATTCCAAAGGAGTCGGTTACAAACAAACAAGCTCATAAACTCGCAAACTTACAAACCCACAAACTCACAAACATACAAGTGAAAATAATAAGAGCGTGTTAAAAATACTCAACTATTTCTTTTGTCTCGTCGATATACATACGAAAAACATAATTTATAATAACGACGTATTTAAAACCTTATAGAATTTTCCTAATGTTGTACTTTCAAAATATACTCAGTTTCACAAAAGCCTTTTTTAACAAAACTTTTGACAAAAGCAAAACACCCACGTTTTTGCTTTTGTTAGAGATGCATCCAGGCGTCTCGCAATGAAAATGGAAGCTGGACACTTTTAGGAAATTTGTTGCGAATGTAAATAAATGTATAAGTCTAAATACGTGCGCGAGTCTATTGTAAAAGTCAATGGGAGAACTAGGCATTTTTCGTAATGTTAATTTTGTCTTGTCGTAATAATAATCGTGCTTCTTTATGACCAAAAAAAGTAATTGCTGAAAAAAATATAATTAATGCAAATGAACAATACTGAATTGGCTGTCTGTCGTCTCACAATTAATGTCTATATTTGAATGGGAATATCTAATTCATAGATATCTAAGCATGTTTTTGAATTTTTTTGGTCTGCCTCATCAAAACAAGCCATGAAATGGCTAAATCGATTTAGATGAAAAACATCTTTAACTACGATAGTGGTTATTTTTAAATGCAAGCTCAGAGTTCGATAGAAATGTAAAAATCGTAGCCATGACCGGGATCAAAAAACAGTAGGTATAGTGGTTTGGATGAAGGTCGAATATTATTAAGAGGTCATTCGTTATTAATATTCTTTATACTTTCTGGACGTAATAAAAAAAAACACGGCTAGTCCATATTATACTAGAATAAGTAAAACGATATCGGTATGCTTGCATCATTAGAAACAAGTTTTTACCTTTCTAAATTATATATAATTTAGAAAGACTTAGATTGCGAGAGAAAATAATATTTTGATACAATTCTACGAATTATGCAGCCTTAAGAAGATTTCTTTCAAAAGTATATACTTTTTGAAAGTAATTATTTAGAAGATTACTTTTGTCAAAAGTATACTTTTGACACATGAAAATCTTCTCTCCGGTATATAATTGTTTATTTTTGAATTAGTGTCGTAGCATAACATACATCACACTTTTCGAGAATAAAAAATAAACAAGTATTAAAGAAATATTTATAATTAATATTTTCGAAAGTAATCTTCTCAAGTCTGCATAATTCGTAGAATTGTATCAAAATATTATTATCTCGCGTAATCTAAGTCAATTAACGATCGAAACGAATTAAAAACGAAGATAAATCATACAAATAAGCAATATCTAAATATCAGGATATCTGAAGTGCAGCACAGCAACAAGGGAGAGGATATAGGAGACGACCCTTAGTAATCTCATGCATCAGTTTGATAAAAAGAACATCGCGACACTTGCAGCACTGGTGAAAGTTATCCCAGTATGTCCACGTAATGCAGTGACCGATGTTAAAATGATGACAAATGAATACAACGACCTTGGATTTTCCCTCTTCTATTCAGTCAAGAGGTATATTAAATGAACCCTAAGGCCCGTATTAATAGATCTCACTCAAATCATGCGCCATCTCAAGAAGTACCGTCATCAACTCGAATTTTCACAAATTGTATATTTTAGACCATCACGCAATTTATATGCAATACACTAATTGTGTACAACAAAATAGAATACAAGTACAACAAAATAAAATACTAGCATCATACAATTAGTACGCAAATAAGACCGGGCGCAGCTCGCACAATGTTGTAGGATTTTATCGGCGGCGACCCGACGACAATAATTTAATATTCGATCACGTTGGCCGTCTCGTGATCGACTCGCCATGAACTTGGTTTTCAACCGCACGCCCGAGTCGCTTGCATATGATTTTGTTGCTGTGTTAAGGCGCCGCTCCACTGCTGTCCACGCTGTGCGCGGAACGCAGCGCAGTTTAACCGTATATCCGGCGCGGGTGTCAACGATGATTACACTGTTGCGCACGGTATGTTTGCTCCACCGTAGTACAGTAGAACGCACGAAACTCTGCCGCTCTGAATTGCCTGCGACCGATGCAATGCGCAGGTACAACGCACCTCAACCTTTTCTTCTTCTCCCCCGCGTTTCGATTTTACGCCATTGCAACGCTTTCGTGACTAAATTCACAGCGGCAGATTTTCGTGCGATATATTGTATGCCATATTAAAGTCACAGACTCGTACTTAGTGTAGACGCGAGCGCCGCATCCGAACTACTGCTCCATAATGCTGACACAATATTTTTATAGAATTTAAAAAAAATATAAACTCTACGGGATCGCGATATATATCAAAAAGCGTTTACAGCAGTAACATGCGACGTATATGATAATAACAATATATATTTTTTAATGTTGGCAGTTTTGTTGCATTTGCTCTATTATTTTCCGTAAAATACAGGCATCAATTTTATGTAAATATACTACGTAAGAGAATTTGTGTAAGGTGTAAGAGAATACGTGCTCACCACCGCCCATGAACACTCAAAACCCTAATGGCGTCACTATTGCGTCGCCGGTCTTTTAGGGAGGAATAGAATATTTGGGCAGTGACAGGAACTGTTTGCGTTCCGTCCAGTGAGTGAGTCACCGAACGGAACACAAACAATGGAAGCTAAATTTTCTGTGAAAATGTTTGCGGCATAATAAAATGTTATGGAATTTGTTATACTATGTCCAAATCAGCCTCTTTTCCATTTAAAGAACATATATTTTCGACTTTTTATAAAGCATTTTTTAAAACATTATAAATATTTACGAAATTAAATATTACACCGATATTAAATTCATGTGTATATCAAATTAACATTACTTAAAATATCATTTTTAATTACGATCAACGCATTTACTTTGTAAAAAACCGGCCAAGTGCGAGTCGGACTCGCGCACCGAGGGTTCCGTACAAACCTGCAAGGTTTACAAAGTTCGTTCATTACGACAATCGAGTCATAACTATGGTATTTTTATTGCAAAATGAAATTCATAACATTACAATGGGGAAAGATGGAGGAGCATAAATTTAAGACAAAGATCTCTTTATATTTATTAAAAAATATATATTTTGTAATGTAACTAAAAATTTAAGGTTTTCGGAATTTTTCCTTTATGTGTGCTATAAAACGTTGCTTCATGCCAAATTTCAAGATTCTAGGTCGACTGGAAGTACCCTTTAGGTTTTGATTCCCTTGCGAGTACTTGCGAGTTTCAAAATATGCAGCTTAAATTGCTGTTTCTTTTGATTGCGTTGACGTAGAAGTTTGATTTTGTTACAGCTTAAAGGTATTATAGACCTGAGTATTTGGTATGAATATCAATTTAATACCTCTACGCGTTTATGAGGAAATGGGTAGTAAGTTTAAAATTATTAAAAAAATATATATTATGTGATGTAACTAAAATTTATGGTTTTCGTTATTTTTCCTTTATCTATGCTATAAGACGTTGCTTCGTACCAAATTTCAAGATTCTGAGTTCACGGGAAGCACCCTGTAGGTTTTGATTCCCTTGCAAGTGTCGAAAATTTGCGGCATAAACGGCTGTATCTTTTGATTGCGTTGGCTTAGAAGTTTGATTTTTTCACAGCTTCAAGGGACAGTAGACCTGAGTAATTGATATAAATTTCAGCTTCATACCTCCACGCGTTCCTGAGAAAAAGGGTCTTGACAGACGGACGGACGGACGGACGGACAGACGGACAACAAAGTGATCCTATAAGGGTTCCGTTTTTTCCTTTTGAGGTACGGAACCCTAAAAATTATCAAAAACCACCATCATACAAAATATCAGTAAAAGTAAGATTAAAACGGGATAATTCGGCGAAATGTGCCTAAGAAAAATTAGAATACGTTACATACGTCCGTCGCATTTCATCCTACAGTTGAGAGTCGCCCGCTCACATAGACTCGTCTCAAATTCATCGTCACGAAATAATTCATAGCCGACTCCTGCGTAATGCGTACGGTCCGCCCTGGCATATGACGGTTGTTTTCGAAAGTCACGATTTTCGTCTGTTGCTCAATACTTCAAACGTATTTCAAAAAACTTCTTCGGGATTGCTTCTCGCCGTCCCAATCTGCTCGTTGCAGAAGCAACAACGTTCAACTTCCTCTAGAATAGTTCATTCGCCGCCATAGAAGCGTCACCTTCCTCCACTTCCGTTCCTGTCCTTATATACGGCCATGAGGTGACGCACATGAAAGTCATCTTGTGCTGCAGGAACCGCTATGTTCATTATCACTTTGAAACCAGTTTACTTTAGTCTATGAGATAGCAATACGCAACAGGACACGAGCTGTGAGAAAACAGAGTTGTGGGTGATTAATGTTGCTAGTATTTAATACATGGTTTGTTTACCTCTGACATAATTTTGAAGCAAATTGTGACAGCGTGAATTAACTCTTGAACCTTCGCATGATAATAATAGGATTAATGCCAAGCGTAAATATACATATATTTTGCTTCCGTTTTAATAAAAAATGTAATTTAAGAAAAAATTAAAATAGAAAAATATTAAGAAATGTTTCTCACTAACTGCCCAAGTCAAGTAATTTATTAACATGTCTAACATTTTTATTAAAAATATTTAGTATAAAAAAAAACATCTAATTTTATATCACCTGTACATTTAAGGTGGACGTACGTACCTACACGTTTTATAATATATTTTAAATATTGTAATTTTCTAACCAAAACCTATATATGCTTTTATCAACGCGTATTAACAGGAATTTTTTGACCTTAATTGATTGTAAGGTTCTGTTTCTTAAAAGAAGAGACTGAAAACTTATGTTCGTCTGCCCCTCTGTTACAAAGATGCTTCTATAAAACTATGTAAGATAAGAAATTGATAAAGTGACAAAATAGTCTTGATGATGCGCACATTGTTATGTCTTCAGTCAACAATTAGAAAAAAATACATTGAATTAGGGGATTATTTCGGTCAAAAAAAAGTTTAAAGTAGTGCATAGTGTATGTTTAGAAGGTACTGTATATTTAATAAAATCTTTTTGTAATATTTGATTCAATGTTCAGAATGTTTCTCCTTTAATCTTCCATAGAAGTAATAGATCACAGAAGCCATTTCTGCACGAATCTTCGTAACGTAACGACAACTAAAGCGATGCCAGTACAATCATACGACCAAACAGGAGTATCAGGTATCAAATATTTAACTGAATATAGTTATGATCACAATCGACTAGTGTTATTTTGGTACTACCCCCTTGCTACGTTAAGATAAAACCGAATAAAGTGTAGTGACCCTATCTATGATTATTACACTGAAAAGGGATGCTGCGCGTCTTGTGTCGCTACAGGAGTACATTACTTCTTCTATTCTACTGTTGTAGTATAGAAGAAGATAAAAAATTCAGAAAGACATACACGGATAACGTTAATGTCCAATGTTTAACATTAGCTATTGTTTTTAGCTACGTTATCCGTAATCAGACGTTGTGTAAAACATAATAAATTCATCGTTGTTTGTCAATGTTGAAGAGTTTAGAATAATACTTCGAATCAACAATTCCGAAATAGAAAAACGGAAATCGTAACCTTTGATCCTGAAACACAAAAGAATAATCCTTTAATTAACGGTTAACGGCCGCAGTTACATTTCTAATGGCTGTTTTCGGCTACTTTATCTTAACAGATGCAGTCGTTTATGATACATACGAAGAACAATTTCTACCACATTAATTTTTGCAGTTTAAAATAACTACGAATTCTCCACCTTGAGACAACAATAACCTTGGTCCTATAGACTATAGTCTACCTCCTGCGAAATATTTCGTTCCAGACGTATTTCGAGGAATCTCCCCGTCTTTTATGTATCGATTACAGTAGGAGAAAATCTCACTTCTGCTACTGTAAGCCTTTCTGAGCATTCCCTTTCGGCTATTCACAACCATTTTAATAATATTTTCTCTTATATTAGTGTACGCTAAGCCATACTATATGTACATACACGTTATTTAAATCTATTTCATATTAAAAAAAAGGATATTTGAAGATTTTTGTAAGCAAAGAAAAAAATCGAAGGTCATACCGCTATTTTAAATGTCACATTTGCCCATATAAAACAGTGGTAGAACGTTTCATAACACAATAACGTGTTTTCACGTCTATTTCAAACCTAAAATTATTTTGATGTGTAGATAAAGTAGACTCGGTATTTCTGTGCGTATTGATATAATGTATTGTTTACCTATAGTCTATGAGTTTGTGATCTGTGTCTTGTGAGTTGTGTTCTGTCACCCAGAGATATTTTCCTGCTAAGTATTGATTAAATTATTTTGTATTCTTAGCTATGAGTTATTCAAAATCCTGCTTACATGTTCGGAATCAGTCTGATCTTGTGTTAATTTGTTAATTTTGACGTAGAATAATTGCAAGAGTTCAGTTACGAGTATGTTAACCTTAAAATTAAATATTTTTGTGATTTATCTTTTTGATATCACTTTTGTAATGTATTTGTATTACTTTTAGTAATTTTTTCAAGGAATGTATTATGCAACTTGATGATTATTGTATATTTGTTACAGTATGCCTGAAGAAGTTGAAAATAAATCAACGAAATGTTGCATTTTTTAAAAATATATTATCTCATTAATTTTGTCCACGTTCCTAAGATTTTTGATATAAAATATTTGTAAAACGTGGATGAGAATCTACACAGTGATTATTTTGATGAATAAATAAATTTTAAAATAGGCTATTTTTTATTCTACAAACGTCTTTATATAATTGTTCCTTCTTAGTAATTTGTAGACGCAAATTAATAAAACAAATGCGAAGACGCAACATATTTGAATTTATAAGCGTGAACCATAAAATCGTATAATACTCGTGAATTGGAAACGACGCAAGGGTCGAGGAAAATGATGTCGCAATGCTTGGGCTTTCACGCCCCGTTTACGCCTCTCGAAATTAATAATATCATAACAAATTAACATTTTCATTGTAAATATTTTGGATTCATCACAACAAAAGATATGGTATGAGTGATGACAAATTAGATGAAACTGTAACAAATATAAAATGAAAAAAAGCCAAAAATAATTAATAAAACAATCACTATGCTCTTAATATATTTTAAGTTTCATTTATTATTATTAAAGACATAATTCGCTAGAATATGATAAAAAATAATTACTCCTTTCATTCGCTTTATCTTAAAATTACTAGCCAAGCACACAATATGCGTGTGCCTTTTTATACGCACGTACAAAATAGAGCAAGCCTCTTCGTTCCGCTGTTGGGTAAACGAGACCACTTATCGAATATTTAAAACGCTATGGCCGTAATGAGATTATAAAATACATTATTTTAGAACATTTCTTTCAAATCTTCCGTGCATCTCGATCCGTGGAGGAAGCGCTGTGGGGCAGAAGCACCGGCAGATGTTAAATATTTAAATATTTATGGCCAGCACTGTATACACGATACTCGCCTTGAACTTCGTGCATAACTTTTAAACCATTTCACGTGTTTGTGAGTCATGTGCGTGTACATGTTGCGGGCAGACGTGGCGATTAGTGAATCAACAAAACATCTATTGTATCATCGTAACGATGAATTAAACAAACGAAACTGAAAATAATACTTATTAGGTATAAAATAAGGTTTGAAATATATACATTAAAATTTCTAGTACGTCGTGTGTACATAAAGTTTATAGACGGTAGACACGGTATCATTAATGAAATGCACTATAGTAAAACATGCTAAAAAGCATGTTATTGGTATAGAAATTTGATTCAATGGACATTACTATAATCCCACACTGCGTCATCGTGAACGTCGACGTCCGTCCGACATATTAACAGTGGTTACTTTTTATGATTGACTATGCTGTGACTTCATTTGCGTAATTTTTCAGAATGTTACGGACGTCTTGGTCTGTAACCGCTAAAACTACGTCTCTTATAGTAGTTAACACTTAATAAAAACGAATAATTCGATAAACTAAATTATTTTTTTCGTTAAAAGTTATGCAATTATTTTCTTAATAAATACAAACTTGTGACTGCATTTGTAACTCACTTTGTTCATCAATTTGAAAACTCACTGTACCTTCGGATCGCGTTTACTTAAAAAATGATCCGGGGGTGAGCATACACATCAATTTATCCTTGTAGCTACATACTATATTTGCAAAAACCGTTGGACGCTTTAACAAGGACGCTTTAAACATGCCAGGACAACATCGCGGATGTGCACTGTATATAATAGTTATCATAAACGAAAAGTTTAAGGAACACTTATAAATCCAAAAAAAAAAAGTTGAGTTTTCAATATGCCACTTTCGCATTATTTGAATACTTTAATACATACTATATTCTAGAATATGTGTCTTGTATACAGTGGCGACGGCTTCTAAGAACTCGATTCTTATCGGCTTCCCTTTCATAAAATATTTAATATGCATAATTCATAAATAAATAAATTATTGCTTTTTAGTATACAGACACTTAAAATTATTTTTAATTTTCAATAATTATTGTAAATAATATCCAGCCTTCTTACGTTAGTAACGTAAGCTCTATATAAAAAAACACTTCAAATAACTCGGAAGCGACCGAGTTATTTAGACGACCAAATTCAGAATGTTCGCAATCGTCGTAATCAATGTGAAATGTTGAGTCTTCCATATTCAGTTGTATTATAGCGTTATGGCGGGCGCCTCGAGTCCGCGAGCCAGCCGCGGGCGAGCGGGGAAAGGGAGCTTCATAACTCGGCCGATCGCGAGTTTTACTTCCACAACGAAATGACGCAATTGTAATTCGTGTAACATAATTTCACCTTTAACGTGAACTTTTAGGTGTTATATTCGGTTGCGGATTGTTGTGATATACATTATTATGTAAATAATAATGCGTTTCGATCAGCGGAGATTTCCGATTATACCCGAATAAAGAACGGTTTTGCATATAGCATCATTCCCGTGTCGAATTAAGTATAGAAGCGTTGTAAATGTAATTGAATTTATATAATACGAGTTAGTGTAGTGGTATTTAAGACGAATTGATTGTTATTCTATTTATTCAGTAAGTGTTTTTCTATTTTCGATTTTATAATGGCACTCTTAGCAATTGAATGCTGCACTACGGATTTTCTGATATAAGTGAGCCTCCACGAAGACGCCGACGTCTATTTAGCTCAGAATCAGACTTAAAACGTGAGTATAAACGTAATTTCATCGAAATTGTAGATAATGTTAAAAATCAAATTCAAACCAGATATAGTTCACTAAGCAATTTGTCGTTTTTAGATTTACTAAGTAAGTCGAAACATGATTTATTCGAACGTACATTTCCTGAGGATAAACTAAATAATTTAAATTTATTATTTCCTCGAATTTTTGACATAAATGCATTAAAAAATGAGTTGATGAAATGAAAAAAATGAGCATTAAATATTCGTCTCCCTCGCTTAAAGGATTAGATATGTACTAGTTATTTTTGCATTTACAAAAAGATATCTTAAAAGATACATTTCCTCAAATTTTAAGCTTAAGTAATATCTGTTTAACCCTTCCGATAACAATTGCGGCCGCGGAACGATCTTTTCAGCTCTCAATCGCATTCATACGTACCTCAGGAATAGCCAGACAGAACAAAGGCTTTCAGATCTCGCGTTGTTATCTATAGAAAAACATTTACTGTTGCAAATCAAAAGTAAGCCAAATTTTTATGACTTGGTATTAGCTCATTTTCTCAAGAAAAATTGTAGATTACCACTAGAATTTAAATAGCTTTTTATCTCATTTAATTCATTTATCCACTGCGCTGCTATAAATTCGACTAAAGGAAACTACTTCATTAGCTTTTTTCAAAGCTGCTTTTATGCATGCTCGAAGTCTTCCGTTTGTATTCTATCGTTGACTTCAAGTATGCCAAAAGTGGCGAATGAAATATCTCCGCGTTATACCAGAGGGCGTTACAGAGCTCGGTAAGTAATAGTTATATTTTTATTAATAATGTTTAACGTTGACAATTTTTTAAGGTTCGGCTTCCCTTTATATTTTTCTCACCCCTCGCCACTGCTTGTATATGTTCATAATTTTTAACATATTATAAAAGTACACAAGTGACTCAATCAAGGGGGTTTGCTTTTGCCATTTTCTAATCACCATAAATATATAATGTAAATTACATGGACAACAAAATTATAAATATCATTTTGTACTAAAATAATACACAACCAGTTATTTTGTGAAAAAACATCGCCGAGTGTTCGTCCGCTACATAGCGTACGTACGGATGGGTAAACTGACCTTGTCCGCTATATAGCAGCCTATCAGGTCCCGAGACAATTTCCGCGTGCCGCTGTACAATATTATATTCGACTTTAGGGGATCATCGCCTCTAATAAACGAACATTATATTTGAACGAAGTACGCTTAAGTGGACGCTGATGAAATTTGACTAGCTAATGGTACATACTCAATTAAAACGAATTTACCTGAAATGATCGTTTCGCTAGCTAGTTACGTTAACTAGAGCGTTGGTTACCACAATGTAAATGCATGAGCATCGACGACAGATCACTTAAAAATATATGTTTCACGACTTAAAGCTACTCGTATTAATTATTATAACGACTTAAAAAAAAGCATAGAATAAACGTTCCAACATGTTTTTGCTTGTTGGAACGTTTTTAAATCTCGTACGTGTTTAAATCTCACAAAACCTATCAAATTATTCAGACGTATAATAAATAATTATATTTTACAAGCAAGAAATATTTTGTTATTAGGGTGTTATTTCACGGAAATTCACCATTAGATGCTTGCCTGCAACTTGCAGTCAGTTACCTGATGTGACTGCGTTTGCCTGAAGATTTTCTGAATTGGAATGAAATATACGTACAAATTGTGTCTAATTAATTCGCGGCTAGGTAAATAGAAAATTAACAGTTGCTTAGGTGTTCGACATTGGTCAATCTTCTCGAATCAATATTCAATTTATTGGATAAAAATTCTTAGTGGAAGAAAAAATTCGTAGGACAGCGGCCGGTTGCATGCTAAATGTTACTGCATGTCGCAGGCAAACGTCTAAGCAAGAAACGGTGAAATCTTTTCTTTCAGAATCTATTTAAAGAAGTACCCCAACGTCACTCTGAAAACAATCCTAAGACAAATTTACTTCTACAAGCCCATATAAAGCCGACATGGGTTTGGCTCAAGAAAAGTATATTAGGCTATAACACCCAAGCTATATTGTGGGGCGACCTCTAACAAAGGCTTCTCATTTAATATATATATTTAGACGTGTGAAGTATATAGCCATTTTTTTTTTTTTGGTTAAAGATAGCATCAGTTGGTCACATAAAGCACACTCGTGTCTTATATTTTTCGTAAACTACAAAGGTTACAAGAGATGAGATACACTAAGCTCCAATTTCGTAGATTGAAAACACACAATTTTACTTTTAGCTGTTAATTTTTTAAATTTTTGCACAATAAATACATACGAATTATATATCATTGAAAAGGTGGAATGTTCAGCATTATATTTATGAAGTAAAAATGACGGGTGATTATATTACGTGATAAGACAAAATTTCGTTGGATATCATTTTCAGATATTATACTACTTAAAGGCAATATACTTTTTAACAAAAATATTAATATTTAGCAACGTTTTTATTGGAAATTGTTAATAATTTGTATGTGTTATAACGTCAAAAGAGAAATATTTTAAGTGTTTTCCCAAAGAGAATTGCTTTTCCTTGTCTAGTCGAATTCCTTAAATTACAGGCAATGACAATTATTTTTTTTTTATAAAATTAAAGTGTTGATAATTAATTATACGACGTTGAATGATAAAAACCAAAATAAGTTTTTCACTCACATTTAACTTTAATGGAGAATTGTTTGAAGTTTTGTACATACGAGGAATTAATAATAAGTAATGACATTTAGTTACTTAAAATTTAGTTGAATAATTTTTTCCTAAAAAAAATAGGTAATAGAATAAGACTCCGCTTTTTGATATCGGAATACGTAAGCATAGTTACTTACATTATTTTTGAAAATTGATTCGTTAGAATATTCGAGAAAAACTACACCTTTGTTTCTTTACGTCAGACGAGATACGTTTACGATTATTTTTTATAGTTACGGATGACTTAGGAAGTTAGGAAGTTTTAGATCACTTGCACACGAATACCGAAGTTCGACTGTCTGCAGTTTAGTTTCCTCTTGGCAACCAGTGCATTAATAAGTGCATAGTGCATTTTTGTATATTATAATAGAATTTACACCTATTTTTCTTAATATTTATTTTTATTCGTTATCAATCCTTGGAACCTGATGGTGATATACGGAAATAATAATTAATAATAATGTATGTTTAAAAATCAAAATTATAGGACATTTTACAAATATTTCTTTAAGTGATATTTAACATGCGAACGAAATAAAAAAGGAATAAATATGGAAAAACCGAAAAATATCTAACGACAATCTTGCACAAACACATCAATTTGTCAAAGATAAACTTTTTTTAAAAATTATAATTTATACTCATTTTTCTATATAATGTTATGATACAATTTTTGCTCAATCAATAGCCAATATCAAAAAAAAATCTGAACCGGAAATTCGCGAAAAATTGTGAGAAATAAACAAAAGTCTTATAAAAATTTACCAATAAATAATTAATCTTTAAACTACGTCATATTAAGAGGAAATATATAAGTAACTTTATAGATTTCGTATAAACTAGCTGTGCCCACGGATCCGTTCGTGTGGGCAATAGAATTGTCGATTAGGTTTTTTTTATAAAGTGGAATATTACTCGGGTATGTTAACTATGAGACAGACGATAATAAAACCAACATTTTTAATGTAAATTTAGAGGACAGACATATGCTATAGCGGACTTTTTTGTACCTAGGTCTTTTGAAGACCTACAATTACATTTCATTTTGACTTGTTATATCTCTTATGGTTTACTCAGTGCTAAGACATTTTTGCGCCCCGAAAGTGACTTTTTTTCAACTTGGTTCACCATTATCGTCACTGCTTACTTCGTACTTTACTTTGTTTAAGAAAATATATTCTGTAACTTAGCCAGATAATATAGTTTGAATTAAACAAAAGTAAGTAAATGGTATAAGTGGTTTTCGCTTAAAAAGAATATAAACGGATAGACAGACAGAGAGACTTTAAATTCTATAACACGTATCGATGTAAATTTTCCATTAATATCGATGAATGTTACCTTTTACATATTTTATTTGTTCGCTACATATTGTATGTTGTAGAATATCAAAACGCGATAATGTAATTTACTCGCTTTTCCCAGTTAATGCAGAACATTAGCGAATCGTTAAAAATAATTTTATAGAAACTTTTAGGTAGATATCATTGATATATCAATAAATACATTAATGGTAAATGCACAGAAATAAAAGTAAAATTTCAATGTTTCTACTAATTTTTAGTTTATTTACTACATAATACACTTAAAAAGAAGATGAAAATAACTTTTTTGTTTGTGGATCGATTGCAATTAAACAAATACTATATCTTACGGGAAGCTCGCTAAAATATATCAGTGGAAATCGCATTCAAATCGGTTAAGTGGTTTCTGAGATTAGCGTGCACAAACATACAGACAAACAGACAGACAAAAATCATAAAAATTATTTTTTGGCCGTTTTTACAGTTTAAACAGTATTATTATAAAGAATATTCGAATATTCTCTTCCGTTAGGTGCTTATGCGATACCCAATGGAGGATATACATTTTAATGATTTATAATTAATGCTCATTTTAATTAAACAGTATTTATTTACAGTATCAAGGTGTTTCGGGCGAAACAAGCAGGCTTGACCAAATAAAGAAGTTCTTAAAAGTTAGGCAAACAATTTCGAACAGCAGAAATGTATTATATACATGTAACTGAAAACAGAATAACAATTAGGTTTTTGAAAAAAAATTTTTTTTTTGAAAAATGGAAAGATCATATATAAGTTTTATAACAAAACAATTTTAATTTTTTTTTTCTGCAATAATTAAAACGCTATATCAAAATAAAAATTAATTTTTGAATCCAGTACCGAAGACGCGCCGACAACTCCCGAACAAATCCGAGTGCGTGTGACGTCATAATGTTAGTTGTCACTCGTAGTAGTATACGGAGATAATAAGTGTAGTGCTTTTTGAGTTTTGATTTATTTTATTCTGTCATTGTTAAATACTCAAAAATATATAAAAATGTCAAATCTCAAAAGTTACCGCTCTTGTTTTGTACCATTATGTACAAATACTACAAAGACAACTCCGGAAAAAATGTTTTTAAATGTTCCTCAAGACGAGAAACGTCGAAAAAAATGGTTTCAAGCAGTGCTCCGAGATAATCCTAAAACAAAATCGAACTTTTTTGTTGTGAAGATCACTTTGATGTAAGTATTTCATATTCATATTGCCATTAGTTACTTATAATAGCTGTAAACGCTGCACTGTTATGGAATTGCTATAACATTATGACGTCACAAGTATGGTGGCCAATCGTGGCGCGTTCACAGTCACGTGATTTTTTTTTAAATTTTATCAATTTTTAATCGCTTATAATTAATTGAAAAAATTGTTTTTTTCGTTTTTCTAATAACATATCAATAAAATTAATAATTAAGTTTTAAAATACATAAAAAAAAATAAATATATTTCTTTTTTCAAATTCCCAATTGTAAATATAAAGACCAATTATCCTACAGTCCCTGAAGAAGTCCTATTTCTAGAGGTAGTTCTGATACCTAGTAAATGCATAGGAATGTTTCATGCAATATGGTTGGGAGCGCATTTGTTGGTAGTTTAACTCTCCTGATACCTTGATAGATGTGACCATCTGCATGGCTTATTCTGAACGTGTTCTGATTTGGCATAAAGCATATCTAGAAATTGCATTTTAGTAATTTGAAGAATTAAGAAACATAAAAAATTAAGACCGACCGGCTTAGATGTTCGGTGTCTTTCCTCTCACATCAATATACAATTCGTCGGATCGGGACTCGTAATGGAAAAATAGATCCAAAGGTCGGCGCGGGATTGCATGCAACATGTTACTACATACAAGGAAGCGTTCAGTTCTAATACCGATCTGTAAATGGTGATCACTCGTTGTATAAAAATTAGATCAGAAAGGATACCTACATTGAAGTTTTTCGCTCACAAGTCTAGAATCAGTAAATCTTTCACAGGCGCACCGAAATGCGGCAATCGGCAAGACCGTAAACTTTTATCGCCTTTATATTCGTTACATCGCCGGGAACGTTCCGTGGATGCAGAACGCTTTTAAGTGAATTACGACTTCATAAATTAAGACATGAGCAATTTTCGGAAAGATACGACGCAGACTTTGTGCACGATGCCGGACCGAGGCCGGATGAATGTTATAATGTATGATTTGAATGTTTCGCCACTGCGAAATGGTATGCGTGGAATTTTCTGTCAATTTCTCTACGGTCCGAGATAATTTGATTGTCGCAGTTATTGACTAGGAATTGTTATATGTTTTATGATAGTAATAAAATACTCTCTGTATACGATTTTTTACAAACCGTTAAGGGGCTATTCGGATATTTCGACCCCATGAGATATAATATTTTTCGATAAATATAGTAACTACAAAAGGGACATTGAAAAAATAATCTATTAAATTATGTTTTAGATATAAGAATAAGTAATCCTAGATAGAATAAAGTGTCTTTAGAAAAGGAAAAACCAAATATTTTCTATTGAAATTTTAATTTTTCGTTTCGAATAACATTCCACGGGTCGGAGTAGCGGCGTACCTTCTATTATGCCGCTAAAAAGGAGATCTAAAACAGTGTTGTCTCTCGAGCGGGGGCGTGCTCCGCGTCTACGTTGAGCCACGGTCTCTATCGCTTATATATTAATATTTTCAAATCACATTAGTTATTAGAGTGGGCACGATGGAGAAAAACAGTGTTGCGTGTTTGACCTGGCGGTCAAACGTCCGTAGAAGATACAGAACAGTTCCAGCTCTGGTAGGATCGATCACCGAGTACTTTTCTGATGAGCATGCAGATCGAAAAGATTGATAACTTATTGTTTTGCTGATTCAGAAAAACATATCGATGTACCAGCAGAGATAGTGAGCTAGATTCTAGTATATTCCCTATATCGATCTAGCAGCCAGGACCTTCACAAGTATGTGAAATTCTCAAATCGCTTTATGCTGTCGTAGAAAGTACAACTTGATGGTCTCTACTCATAGTTGCCAGTAAAATGGGACCTCGCAATTGTTACAATAGTTAATGCATACGTTTGCGTTATCAATCAACAAAAATTAAATTTTTCCTCATTATAATATTTTTCAGGACGATTGTACTGTTGATAAAAATACGAGATACCGTTGAGTAATTTGTGGGCGACTACTATTGTTTAATAAAACAGATATATGTATGTAGAGCAACAAAAACGTAGTATTTGATGATCGAAACAATGTCATCATTACCTTTTCCTTCAATTCCTCCTTTTTAATCGTTATCTCAGGGCCAAGCTTGGGGTGAGGGATGTATGTACTTATTTGCGTAAAAAAAATTCTCATAACCTTTGAAAAGATTCATCGATTGAAATGTACTCAAAACAGTTTAACTAAATTTAGATTTCCTATAAATAATATTATATGAACCGTTTTGGTGCAATATGTACAGAAAAAAAATTAATAAAAAATGTCTTTATTTTAATCGTTGAATAAATTTTTTAAAAAAAATACTTTTACACTACTCCACCGACCGACCAAAATCTAATCAGCTTATCCCCAAAAACATTGTATCGAGTGGCGCAAGCAAAATTTAAATCGGTTGATTCATGCGAGATATCGATGCCGAAAAATTAAAAAAAAAAATCATTTTTTTAAATTACTCTCAAATTTGTAGCGGAATCGATTTTTTAAATTCTGTCCCATTTTGTTTTAAATTGTTGTTCTATAACCACAAATGAAACAAAAATGAGATTTAGCGCGAAAACGTGTGCAAAATAATCTGAGAAACAGTTTAACCTGCAGGCTACGCGTGAAACTTCCTGCTATAGTATTTATCGATGCGTTTTGGATTCACTTGAGTTTAAAAATACAGTTGTCTATTAAGTGTTTGAGCGTTTCAAGCTCAAAAATTCGAAAGACTGTTGGTTGACCCTGCAGACTATTGTTCCTGGAACTTCCTGCTTCTTTCCAGCTCAAAGCGTTCAGAAATATAAATAATGGTAAATTATAAAGCTCTTCGAGGTTAAAAGATCGCTTTTAGTGATTTTTTGAGTTCTTCAAATTAAGATTCATAATTATAACACATTTTGTGGTTGTTGAGTTCAAAAATCTAGACAGCTTAAAAAATTTTTTTTCACCTACGAAATATTTTCATAGCGTCTTTAGAATTTGATATTCTTTGCGGCGTTCGAGGCAGTTTTCAGAACGGAAAAAGGTGACAACTACCTAAAAGGAGATATTCGATAGAAACGTGCAATCAAACGAAGGTTTGGTAGTTGTACTGCTTTATTTTTAAATATATTGTGACTACCCTACATACATGACACCTAAAAAGATAATTCAATAACAATTTTAAAGTTATTTTGTAATTAGACTTTTTTGTGAACTTTTCTTAACGATATCCCTCGAACTAGCCAATTAATTTTGATGCGGTACGTAGGTTAATATTGTTTTTAAGAACAGCCGGTTAGATCTTGGAATTAATGGGCGAAATATTATAAAAAAATATTCTAAAGAACTCTTTATGGAACATTTTTCTTCAACGATATTCCGCGATAAATCAACCGATTTTTATGTAATTCACGGGAATCGATGCAATCGTTTGGGAAAACGAACCGATTAGATTATGGTATCAATCGAAAGAGTGGTATAAAAGTTATTCCAAAAAAGGATTTCTCTAAGTTTTATTTTTGTGACGTACCAAAATCTGCCTAGCGAAAGTATTTTAAATTTTCAGGAAATCTAAGTTAAGTGGACTATTTTCAAATGTCATAAACTGCATTTAGATCACTTAATCTGTTCAAAAGTTATGTGAGGATTAGATGCCTGCACTCACGCATGCAAGCACGCGCATACATACACATACACACACACGCCCGCACATACGCAAGAACTTTTCCATTTCGCTACAGTAGATTCGGACCAAATTGACTGTAACTGACGGACAGATGGACACACGAGGAATCCTATAAGGTTCCGTTATTTTTTTCAGAGTTATGTAACCAAAACATCATTGAAACGATTTCATATAAACAAAAAGGTTTACTATCAAATCTAACTTTATTAAGTTTTTTTCTCTATCGTCATAACTCTAACAGAATATGACGACATTGCGAGCTTTACCAAAGATTTATATTAATTCTTTTTATTTACAGAAAGTTATATGACTGCCTATTTGAATGCTATACAACGCTTACTCTCGGAGCTTACCAAATCTAAAATAATATTAATTTTAAAAACGTCGACTCTACATTCTATGTTATTCTTTCATGTATATAGTGATGCGCTCGTAATCTGTCAGGTTCGCGCCAATCGCCGGCCGATCGAGGCTGCTCTATCGCTGCTTACATAAAATAAACACGTCGTATTAATATAGATGACGCAGAATAATAACATTTAATGTCCTGAATACTCTAGCGCAATCTATATACAGCGATCTATCTGCACATAGATGAGAATCGGCTCACTCGAACGCGTGCGGGCTACGGGCCGGTAGAGCAGAAGTGATCTACATTACCATAAGCCCCATCGGCGGCGTGCGAGATGTCACTCGGGACCGTCGGCGGTATGTCGGATCCCGAGCCCGCGACGCGATAGACGGCCCCGGTGCCTCGCGGTTACGATTGAGGTGACGACACGTTTCCATAGAATGTGCGAACAACTGCGTAACAAGTTTGGAAATAGTACTCGATGTAGTACTATATTAATTGATAATTGAAGCATCTTTGTATCCGAAAGAAGTAGAATCCTCGTTGAATAATTGTAATAAAAACTGTTTCTAAAATTTTGTTGAAATTCTTCCCTCATAATTTTAATAACTTGGGTTTGCTTTTATTAAAGAAAAAAGAAAAATGACTAGCTAATTCTGAACGTATTGTTCACTTTTTAGAAATATCACTCATATTTTCTAAAATAATATAAATTTTGTAAAGAAAGTTTTCATTACGAGCATATCGCTTAGAGTAATAGAACTTTTTGTTAACTATCTAAATGCGATAATGATTTTTCGCTCAGTTTTGATACACAGAGAAAGTCAATTTCTGTTATTATTTTTTTGTATTATATCACATTAAAAACTAGTTTTTTTTCTAATTTAATAGTTATTTTTCTTATTTAATGTTTTGTAATATGAGAAGTATTCTAATGAAATGTGATATAAAGACGCCAATGGAGCGCCGTTAATAACCGATCCAATTATTTGAAGTGCAATATGATTTTTAGCCTGCATATAGGCTAAAAATCATAGTCAGTGCTAAATTCCTATCTATGCCTACAATATGTCAAGCACCGAAAACGAATTATTTAGCTACGTTTCCCAAGTCTGATTCCATAAACAAAAGTATTTTTTTTTTAATAAAGCGTAGATCAAAGGATTTCAGTAGTCTTAATTACGTATCAGTCATAGAATTCGGCTAAAGTAAAAGAAGCGACTTTACGTAAGCGTAATCTACTGTATCATTGTGGTACGTCTGGATATGAATATTTATAAATATTTCAGTTTAAGCCTTTCGTGACATAAAAATGTATTAATTGCAAAACGAACTCAAGTTATAAAAAATATATATAAATACAGACAAAACGTATTATCATTGTGATGTGTTCTGTAAACACTCTTGCGAACTGTGCTCATGAATTGCATAATTGAAAGTACAGAATAATTTCTCTAAAAAAATATTTGCAAATAGTAACCCTATATTTCTTATCTCTAAAAGTAAACAAATTCCTCCGTCGCCGCTGCCCAAGTATACATTTAAAATGTATTTTGATTGGTTAGATTGCAATAAATCTTGTTTGTTTGTGACAGACATGATAATTTTATAGTGATTTATGACTTGTTTACATTCGAAAAAGTTTCGAGATGGCTACACGAGAGATACGTATATCAGACTTCGAGTGCCGGCAGTCAGGTTTATTCTTACGATCATGTGTTCACAAGTCAAGTGTGACTAATTAAGAATTTTAAAGCGGTTACATAGTTAATACTTGTAACTCAGTGTTGTTGAATAAACACATTCTGATTTTCTACGTGTTTACTTTTCAGCCAGACTTAATCCTTAAACCTCCGATTCGGTTACTTTTTAACAATACACTGAAATGTTTAAATTGTAGTCTATTTATGTAATATTAAAAGGAAATAAACACTATTAGCTTACAAATACAATGAAATATAAAATTAAAAGCAAAGAAGCTTTGTTGCGTTAAAATAATAGTAATTAAGTTTAGATATAAAAAATCTTTATGATTTTGCCCTAAAGTTTACTAAACAATGTAGTTATGTAAGGTTTACAAATATGGTGTGTATCAACTCCGACATGCACTGGTGTTTGCTTCTTAAGATTTTTTTCGGAATATATTAAATAAGCAAAGAGTATAAATAAAAGCATCTCTTACAATATCTCATAAAACTGAAAGCATGTATATATCTTTATTCATATTTATTGACATTGGTTTGATAAAATATATCATATAAATTATGTTAATCAATAAAATTTTGAAAATCCAAACTCCACATAACGTTTAACACCATTCATAGCTTAAGTTATCTGCGTTAAAGACGAAACACCAATAAATCATCAATAAACGAAAAATAATCTCATTCAGTATAAGACTTGCGATTTCAAGGAAAACATTATTCACGTAATTACTCTAAAATTCTAGAGAATAGCCAAGAGAACTTTTAAAATTTAAGATGTAATATGTTCATCAACTACCTTTACAATCATCTTGACCGGTTACCAGAGAATCTTGGATCCTATAGCGTAGAACAATGGGAGCGGTTTCACCAAGACCTAAATATTATGGAAGAGAGCTAACAAAGCCGATGGCATTGGTATATGATGGCCGACTACTGCTGGAAGATGCAACGCGATTGTCCTCATTCACTAAAATCGCGAAAAACAAACTTTTTATGTACATAATAATGTAATACATGCTGTTTTTGGTATAAAATTGTTTTTTTTCTATACTAGTTAATATGTAGAAAACTACACGTAAGAAATCAAAAATTTAGGTATTTATGTAATAAGACCCTAAATTAAAAAAAAAAAACAGCTTCTTGGCTTCAAAACTAGTGTCGCCCGGTGTTATAGTTCAAAGTAAAATCGTGCCTACCATGTACAAATCTATAATTTCTGTCTACCGTTCTGGGAGAAGGCATGAATTTATATTTTTCTTCTTATTATTTAAATAGGTCTTCGCTGTGTCTAGTTCAAGGATGTAAAATTTGGACCGATGCGTAGCATTTCTTACTTTTCTGATTGCGAAGTATACGTCTCCACATAAACAGCAATATTTTAATTTGTAATATTTAACAAAATAAATTTTCAAAATCTTAGTAGATTTTGACGAAATGTGGGATCACAGGCTAATTGCTTATAATATTCTAAGCAAGATAACTAATCTGAACTTCAAATAAATTGACACAGACAACAATATTAGTCCGTCTAGGTACTACCTAGGCGTAACTTATTTTGATTAGAATTGTGTTAGAAACGAAATATATAAGTATGAAATTGAAGTCACGATTTAGTTCTAGACGCAGCTTAGAACGCAATAGAAGCACTAAAAGTAAAATTTATAGATATTCAATTTTCAATGCAATTTAAGTTTTAGAAGTCCCGTGAAAAAGTTGAGCAGTTTCGGAAAAGTCGAAGTTGTTTTTTTCATTCCAATTTTCAAGTATCGAATTAGTAATGTCCTAATGTCTGAGTATTTGTGCAACAAAACTTTTTATAACTTCTGTACGATTTAACCGCTTTAAGTTGACTTTCCATCAATTTAACGGGCTTGTTACCCATCATGCCTTATATAATTTTTTTAAGCGATCGGTGCATTAGGTTTATAGATTTATTAAACAATCAATAAAAAAATGTATATTTTAAAATTTTGGAATCAATAGGTATTGACTCCAAAATTTAATTAGATATAAAGTATAGATAATAGTATCAAATGTGGAACGGTTGATCTAAATTAGTAGATTATAACAAAAAAAAAGGAAAAACAATGGCATATTTGTTCATTTTTCAAATACTCGCTGAAGCTTGAGCTTATATAGAGCTTGGAGTGTTCTGATTCCTGTCTAATACATCCGTGTAAGGAATCATCTGTATAGGTATACGATATAAATTGCATCGTAGATGAGAACACATATCATTTCTCCTCATAATCCCATGATCTTACTCTATCTTCATAAATGACGTCATTGTAAATGAAAATATTGTCATCATCTGTAAACAGGTTTTTCTGATGGAAATTGTTGAAGAACAATTCATCACATGAAGAAGATTTACGAAGGATGTTGAGTTAACATTTATGACTATAGTCTTTTCAACGAAGCTATCATGAGGATCTATAAAGTTTCTTCTAAAATATTGTAATCACGACTGCTACATGTAAGGCATTGTGTCTACCGATCATGTTTCTTCTAGTGAGTCACAATTTGAAAAATCTATCATTTTCGGATTCGTGACCGATGAGGTGGATATGTGCCAACACACACGCCCTTATGACGTCGTGGTCCGTGGCAGATATAACGTAATATATCATGAAATTCTCGTTTCAAACAACATAGTTTTATAATTCATGCAACGAAGACGCTGATAGTGGAAAAATTTGGAATGTCACTGCTTTGACATGACACCCCTTAATATCCCCCCCCCCCCTCCCAATATTAGTACATACAGTATTGAGATAGATAAGTGATATAGTTGATGATGCGATGTAAACGAAAGTCAATTGCATAGCAATAAATTTATAAACGCGTCAATAGGTAATCGATAACTTTGACTGTAATATATGTTACAGTATAATAACTGTAATATATATTAACCAGGACATACGCGCCCACTTCGCCGGACGTACATTAAAATTTAACTAATATTTCCTTTTTATTCTGATTCAAATATGGCCACGGTATCGCTCGCGTGGGCATACAGTGAATTCCTGCCAATTCTCATCCGAATCCCAGATCTGCTTTCGTCAATTCTGTTCCATTGTAGAGATCGGCCGCGATCCAGCTCTTAATTCCAATACATATTTATACATAAAACGTATCCTATTCGGACTTATAATTATACCTCTGTGCTATTTGATTACACACCGGCCAACGGTCAGAGCCTGATGAACTTCCAAAAAGACGCTCTTACGACTATAGTATTATAAATAGTCTAAAACCATCTACAAGAAAATCCGTGTCGAATAATCAGTCTTTTACTGAAATTCGAACTGATGCCCTGACAAAGAAAAATCTTAGGTGGATGCGGGACAAGTACCTCAAAATGTATCGTGCAAGCAAGTACGGTATGGCAGGCGGGATGGTCTAGACGGCGCTTTATCCTGCACGCTCTTAACAAAGCACATGCAATGAATGAACTCAGCGGAAAGCGATCCATTTTAAAGCTACTCCAGTCTGGACGTACCACGCGCTAACTTTATACATAAAGTCTGTTCGATCGCAATTTGTATTGTCATACATGAAAGTTATGGTATTGTGTAACTTCGCAGACGTAGTGCGTTGTTGAGTGTTGCGATACGATAGATCTACGATGTGTGACTAGAAATAGACCACTCCATAGTTTGTTGAAATACGTATCTATCTAAATATCCATGTAGAAATGGATGTTTGTCTGTCTGTCTGTTCGAAGTTAATGGACTTCGACACCTTTTGACCGTATAACTGCATGTATTTTTTTTAACGAAGATCGGAGAGGGCTTTTACGCCTACTAGCATTTATCTCCGACTTCGTTCGCATTTTGTACTATTGTACTGAACTTACTATACCTATTCTAAAAATTCTTTCGATAATAGAAACCTACATATCTCAGTGCTATATAACCTATATTTTATTTTGCTAATAGCATTTGCCCCGGCTTCTTACAAAGCGGAACCGCGACCGATAACGGTATCGGAATTAAAATCGGGACGGGGGTAGTAAAATAAAACTGAAAACGGGATCGGAATTGAGAACGGGACCGGGGTCGAAATCAAAAACAGTACCGGGACCAAAAGTGAAAGATCTCAGGAGTATATATACCCTTTAGAACAAAAAAATATTTCGAATCGCTTCACAGTTAACAAATTTATCGTTGAACATACATAAAACAAACACAGACGAACATACAACCTCCTCTCTTTTTTAAAGTCGATTAAAATATGTGTCACTTTCTAAATAAATGTTTCATGACTATAGTAAAAGCCTTGAAAGCATGATAACAAAGAATGTTTTTATATTTAAAAACAACGTTTTACTTGAAAATATGCTATTGTAATCAACACATTTCATTTAAAACGCATACGTGCAGTTCCTCAGTCGAAGATCTGTAAATACATTTAGTTATAACCTTGACACATATTTTTATTTCGCGAATCGGTAGAGTGTAAAACAATAACTAAATTGTTAAATAATTGTGAGCCAAGGGAAGGCAATGACCTCTGAATGTACCGCTACTGCAATGTAATAAATTCTATTGATTAAACGTATGTCATAAACATAAAAACCAGTTCATAAATTATACACTCAATGATATATAGAAATTGGGATCTAAGTGCAGCTACTGTTTAGTTTAAATAAAATTAAATAAAAGATCTCGACTACTGGCGGGTGCTTATGTACTAAACAATATTATTTTTTGGAAAGTTTTTAGAAATGGCGTACAAAATACATAAAATCTATTTCATTACGTAAACAACGAAATATTCTGTATTCCAACTTCCGAGTGTGCGAGTTCGGACGACAGGACCCGAACTGATAATAAATACGCATAGATAAATATTTATTATCAGTTTGTCAAATATCTATGACAATATCGCACATAGTTCTTTGATGAATTGGTGGTAACATCATTGAAATGGAACATAGCCAAACGCTGCCGGTTCGGATTGAGTCACGATAGAGGTTGGTTTGCGTTTCATATTATTTTCAATGATATTTTTATATGTAATACACGTAAAAACATCGCTCATTGGCGACAAGCTCATATAAGGTAAAAATCGATTAAATGCGAAGAACGATGTATGGATTTCAAAAATTGAAAAACACTAATCAACCGAGTTTTGTTAATTAGGCTAGTCTTTTTGCAGGAAAAATCGCAAATGAGTATACCACAGCCTTCGTCTTTTGTAGTCTTCTGTGTTTTTAAGAAAATATAACCTGGTTTTAGAACCTTTATAGCGCGTGGATGTCCCCAGTCCAATGGCTCTGTTGTGTGACGTTAAGCAATCACTATTACTATACATTCATCCATTTGGTCTGATAATCGATTTATAGTATATATATATATATATATATATATATATATATATATATATATATATATATATATATATATATATATATATATATATATATATATATATATATATATATAGATTCGTGCGAAGTATTAAGATTCAGCAACCCAGGATAATTCGAGTTTAATAATAACGTTCATCACGTAAACAGTATATATCATGTTACTGATTATATAGTTACACTAACGCGTGACAATATGAAATACCGAGAGATCACACCACGTTTACGCGAGACTGAGGGCGCACGGCTTTTCTATGCTAGACTCTGTCTCTATAGACTTAAATTGTAAGCCCTTCTTCAAGATGAAAGCTATTTTCTCGGCAAAATTTCATGAAAGTTGCGTCAGCAGTTTGGCTATGAAAAGATAAGAAGTATACAGAAAAGCTTTTTATTCCTTTATGCTTTTGCCTATGTTTCCGCTTTTTGATTAGGTTTACCTTAATACTAGCTATCGTATTTTAACTCCTTTGCCCACTTACGAACCACGACAATGAAACCTCAGCCCCATCCTCGCTCCTGATCTGTTTCGGTCCGCTTCGTTCTTAAACAGACTCTATAACGGCTTTTGAGTGCTTTTTGCTAATTCCTCCGGAATCTTAAAGCAAGTACAGAACCATACACCATTCTTAACTCGTAAACTAATTACACTAAAAAATAGTCGTGATAACTTTTATTGTAGATAAAGATCAATATTTAACGAACAAAAGATACATCGACTTCCGTCCAGTAGTTTATGCGATAGATAAACCTAGCTATCATATTGTTTATACAGATAATACAAAAATATATTTCTTTAGCTGCAGCGCACCTATCTATAAAGTGAAATTGTCGCAACGTCCATGGAATGCATTGCGATGAGATGATACTTTTATCATTACACGGAAAATCCGTTTTGTATTAGGTCCATCTAGAGCCAGATGTAATCTAAATACGTCACGTGATCAAGTAATAACACTCCAAAATGCGACGTCATTGTTTAACTTGAAAACACTGTAAATATATATATATATATATATATATATATATATATTTATTATATTATTTTATAAATTGTGTCAATTTAAAGCCGAAATGCATTATTCGATTCCAATTAGTTATTACACGTCGTGAGAATCGGTATAGCGCATGAAGGACAGAGACAAAAAACATTGATCTTATGCACATAATGTGTTACGCAACCGACGTCTCTTTTTTCTATCTCTCATGTCACAATCTTGTACAGCAACAGATTAGTCTAATCTCGCGAGTCTAGAATGAAACTAAAACCCAAAATGGCGGTCGTTAGCCGCCATATTAAGCCAGACTACGAACGAAGTAGAAGTCGAGAAAATCTATAAGCTCGAACGTCGGTCAGTAGATGGCCTTTTTTATTTTAAAGAAACACTTAAGATTTGTTAGAAGTCGCAATTGTTGCAATGCCTTTTCCATTTACTATTTTAAAAACGTATATCCTGAATATCTAAAAGAACTCCAGTGTCTAAATTAAAATTCTGAGGACGGATATATTTCCACGAGTCTAAGTAGTATATAAAAGTATACTTAGTTAGAATTGTAGCTAGTTCATATTCATATTATATCTATCATGGGATTATGACTTCCCACAGTAATAGTTGCTTAAGTCCATTTCCAACAAATATATTAATATTATATAAATACTATGTAAACGCCTTTATCTATGTGCTTTATTTATTTAGTAAGTGGCATTACGTACTAGTGGCCGACATTGTTGAGAACTAATGGCATAGCAACAATATTACATTATTATTATTATTATTTCAACTTATATTTATCTTATTATTATCAGATTTATTTTAAAATAAGATAAAACATCTATATAGATAAATTTTAAAAGCAAATCTTTAACAATGTGCATATCTACCACGAAATCGTTGAGGCCGGTTCCAACATACATAAATATGCATTTATACATACATATATATATATATATATATATATATATATATATATATATATATTATATATATGTGTATGTATAAATATTTTATGATTATATATATATATATATTAGGGTGTTTCAAAAAAACAAACAATTTTTTTTTCTTCTGGTATTGAAAAGTTGAAAGTACATAAAAAAAACAAAAATTTTGGCACTAATTAGAGCCCTTAATATTGATATTAAGGTTTGCCTCTATTCATTTGTTTTTTTCCATTTAAATAACACAGGAAATTTTTTTTCTTATTTTTGAATTTTGATTACTTTAAACTGGTTCATTTGCTCGGTACCAAAACTTTAGGTCTTATAGGAAATTCAACGCTCTACAAAAAAGACCTGAAGGTCAAAGCTCGTCAGAGCAACCGCTTCAGATATTCGCGATTGAAAATAATACTAATCAAAAATTTCACATTTTTTCTATTAAAACTTTAAAAAAATATCTTTTGTTATTTTTATTCTATGTTTTATCTAAAATCACTTCAATTCCTTTAAATTGAAACTGTTATTTATTTTTTTTGCCAATTAATTCAATACGTAACATGCAAAAAGCACGAATACGTAAATATAAAGATAAAAAAAATTCTATAAATAAATTTTGGGTTTTTCTATAACAAATTAATTTTATTTTTCACTCAGTAACAAAAATTTCTTAAACAATTAATTCTTTATAATAAACAACAATATATACAAATTATAATAATTTTTTGTTGACTTTAAAATATTACGGTGTCACAAAATTAGATTTATTACAATTCGGATATTGTTTTCTGTGCTCTGTGACTACTTGCAACAAATATTGGAGTTGTTCTTCATCTTTTGTTAAGCAACGATTATACTGTTCTATCAATGCCACACCACGTTCTGCTACATCATTTACAACTTGAAGCTTCTTAAAATACTCCAGGTTTTCTAAGAAATTTTGGTTCTCAGGCCAGAGAGTAACATCTTCATCTAAGAAATCATATGATAAATCAAACAATTCAAACATCTTCACCGAACTCTTAGATACAAAGTCACTAAGATCTTTATTTAATAAGACCTGAAGTTTTGGTACCGAGCAAATGAACCAGTTTAAAGTAATCAAAATTCAAAAATAAGAAAAAAAAATTCCTGTGTTATTTAAATGGAAAAAAAAACAAATGAATAGAGGCAAACCTTAATATCAATATTAAGAGCTCTAATTAGTGCCAAAATTTTTGTTTTTTTATGTACTTTCAACTTTTCAATACCAGAAGAAAAAAAAATTGTTTGTTTTTTTGAAACACCCTCATATATATATGTATATACATATTCAAGAGTTGCTCACTTTAAAGTAATAAAATAGGGCAACAGGCAGGCCTACATTGACGTGAAAATATTCGTGGCGTTAAGAGGCAGTCTTGTTTAGCGATGCGATATTGAGCACGATGCAATCGAAGTTGCATCAGGCTAACAGAAGACAAATTAGGAACGAAGAATGTAGTGACTGAATGAATGAAACTTTTTAATGTGGAACGTAAGAAATATAAGCGGAATTTATTTATCTTAATTAATAAATGAAATTATTGCTCATGATTGGGTTATATTAGCTTTTATGCATTGACTTTTTTTATTAATCATATTCTTTTTAATATACTTCGAAATAACTTGAACACTATGAACACAATTAATCTCGTCAAGTACCTACTACATTTACTTATTTGGTTTAAATGAAAAGATTTATATAACGAAGCGACACAAAGAAGCAGAGGGCTGTGTCACGAAACGATCACTCGAGGTTACCTGCCGACCGAATGGGCCACTTGGAACTTCACTTACAGAACTAACTGACATTAAGACTGTTTTCGTGGGATGCCAGTTTCAATGTTAGCGGCGAAGGGAATCGTTAGTTTGGTAATTAATTTTAACTTGGGCTGTACAAGCGTCGCATTATCGTCTTGATGTAGTTTATGGTTGTCTTAAAAAGCCACCCAGCTTTATTAATTTACTAGCCTTTTGTCTCTATTATGTTGAGATTTTCCGCTTACAGTTGGAAGGTCTTATTTAATTAGCCCCGTCTTTTGTCTTTTACAAAATGAATGTCAGTTTAGATCCATTTTCCGTTTAACAGATTTCTATTTCATTAATTTAAATTCTAATTCTAGAACGTACGAATTGTTTTTAGAGATCAATTTCATCTTCGCCTTATCTGAGAGAAAATCCATTGATGATAGTGTTTAAAAATACCCACTCTAGCACACGCACAATTTATTTCAACATCTAATTAACAAGGTATACACGTATTCAAGATTCTGATAATTTTTAAATAATATTTATTAAGTATTTTTGTTCAAATAAATACAAGTTATAATAAATAATACATTTATTGAGAAAATAGGAGGTGGTGTAGAGTTTACAAGGTCTTAACTATGAGCAAAAAAAATATTTTTGACATTACAACCGTAAATATTAATAGAATTCGCAACACGAAAGTAATGATATTATTGGAGCTTTGAGAAATAAACTAAGAATATTGTAGCAGCGGATCTAGGAGTAGGTGGCATGTGAGGAGCCCGGCCTTCGTGGTTAGTTTTGCAAATGAGGGTTCGCGTTTGATTAAAAAGTACAGTACAATAGTATATTCGAAACCGTTCTCGCGAAGAACAAGCGAATAAGTTGTAGATAAAAAAGATAAAGAGAAAGCGGACAAGGGCCTGATGCCCGAGGGCATAAGCTTCAATAGCGATCGAAAAGTGCATTGTTATAATTAATCTAATAAAATATCGTATTGAAAGTAATAAGGAGAAATATTGAAGAACCGATAAATAAATATATTGGTTTTAAATAAAAATATTTTTTCATTTAAATACTTGAATCCTTGGACTTCATCGAATATTACCTACTACGAACCGAACTACGCCCTACAATGTATACTATTTTGTAGTGTTTTGGTTTTGACAGTAAGGGTACGCCCAAATGTTTGACATGAATTTACGGAAAATCAAGTACTACGACGCGGCGGGTGATCATCCTCGATAAAGAAATATCATGAGTGATGATACTATCGTGATATGATTTTTGTTTAGAAACTTTTATATTATGTATGTATATAATTATACCGATATTTGAAACACAATGTTTCATTACGCGAATCCATATTTTTTATTTACTATTTTACTATTATTGATATAGCGATTTCTTAATTGTTTTTTGTATTTTTACTTTATTCGAAACCTTTTTCGTATACTTTAGTAAATGACGTGACCAAAATCTTTAAATAGAGTGTATTTGTGGCATTTTCGCGGTATTTCAATTCGTCTGTATAAATTTGACGTGATGCTAGTGAATAATCTACCATTGGACATGTGTAATGGCAATGATATTGCCATATCGGGCTTGAATGTTGCAATGTTTCCACTGTAAACTGTAATATATACTTACTAAAGTATGTAATATAAATATTTACGTAATACTGGTATTCGCTTTTATTCGAGAGTTTATTGAGTCGTCAGAAACAAATACACAATAAAAGTTGCCTTCATAAGCTACATTCGTAATTCACAGAAAATATAGACAATATGTTTGAATGTCCATATATTGCCTGTAAGTCTTTATTTCATGTAAAGAACATATCACCAATAAAGGGTTGTATTGGGCGCTACAAATTAATATGTAATTAGTAGAATTTTAATAGGCCCAAAAGGAGTTGACCTACTGGACCTATAGTATAAAATTTCACAACATTCACAACAAAAAATATTCCGGATTGACGTCGACAAACCACGACCGCTTTATTGAAAATTTTAATCAAATCATGTTTTAAAACACAAAGCATATTTAAAATATCGCTGTCGCTATTTAAACAATAGTACTGTTAAACTAACATAAAGGTGCCAAAAACTTTCGGCACGTCGGACTGTAATAACGATAGCTTTTCCAGCACACGCATTGTAAGCCCTCTCGAATAAAAATAGAATAATAAGCTTTCTCTGTCAGTGAAATCGTTCCATGAATTCGATATTCACAGAAAAGTTCAGAATCCAGACGAAGGGCGAACTTATTGTCTACCTAATCACGCCTATTTGATGTCATTGCCCGCCTTCTATTCCCCTAGGGGAAGCGTAATATTTTCTTCGGTGTCAAAGTTCATTTACCGAGGGCCACAATAGAAATATAATTAACCACGGAAAGCAAGCGAGCATATTGAATTGTTTTTCTAGCAGCAATTTTACTCTCTAATTCGTGCATAAACAGAAAGAGAACACTACGGGTAGAAACAAGACAACCATACACAAAGTTCGGAGAAATAATAAATCCACAGAATTAAAGTTCTGTTAAATTGAAAAGTTGTTCTTAAGAGAGAAGAAGCTGGAAAACAGAAATCAAATAAATAATAGAATTCGAATTTAGATCACGAGTACGTTAGAATTAAAGGGAAACTCGAACTAAACATTTCAGAAAGCGTCTTAGAAACTGGATAACACTGTATTCACTTAAATTGCTTCTCTTATACGTTGTTTAACCCAGTTTCATCGAATGAAGGTTTTAGAAAAAGAATACGTATTTCGAGACTTGCACAATGAAAGCTTTGAAGCTTTCAATCAACCTATTTCTGTAAGCAATAAGGCCAGCAAGGCATTCTTCTTCAAATACCGGAACGCTTTTGTCTTCTCTCGCCTGAGGTGTTTTCTTAATTAAGCAGCGATACGTCGGCGTCATAGATGTATAAAAAAGAGAAGATGCACAGCCGCATACTATATTCAGGGCGAAAAATGGCTCAAAGTGTATCTGACGTCTTAGTCTCATATTTTATGATGCTCTTTTGCAGTGCCAAAGAAAAAGAAGTGAAGGAACACTATTTCGTCTGATATTTTAACCGAAATGTCGTAACGTAAGGTTTATTTTTAAATGCAAAGTGAACAAGTAAAGATCGTTTTGTTATTGGAATACAATAAAAGCTATTTATTTACAATTCACACGTGCTGTTCTAAAACACGGCATCAATGGTGCGGTATTAAAAAATAATAATATAAAATTCTAAGGACTTTTAGATTGACCCACATACCTACTAGGATTTATCCCCGAGTTCGATCATGTATGTATTATTGAACAGGACTACTTCACTGATTCTAAAATTCATTTACGATACGATTTCAATCGTAGGAAATATATTTACTAATGCTTTAGTACAATGTGGAATGGTAAATTGATTTTTTGGTTTCTGTACCTCAAAAGGATGAAAGGAACCCTTATTTCGTTGTTCGTCTGTCTGTCGAAATCCTTTTTGGGAACGCGTGGAGGTATCAAGTCAAAATTAATATCGATTAATCAGGTAAAAATATCAAACTTCTAAGTCAACGCAATCATAAAATACGACCGGTGATGATAATATTGTGATACTCGCAAGAGAATAAAAACCTATAGGGTACTCCTTCTTGACCTCAACAAATTTAGCAAGAGTCATAGGTCAAATAAAGAAAAAAATTTGAAAATCGTTAATTTGCGGTTATATTATATGAAATTCTTTTTACGATTACAAATTTACACTTGCAATTAACGTATGAACCTTGATTTAAACCAATACATGAGATAACATTTTTTAATTTACCACTATGAAAACCAAAGATTTAAAAAAATTTGCATATAGAAAAAAAATCGGTTTTTTCCAAAAAAAAAAATAGGTTAACCCTGTAGGCCAACCCTGAAACTTCCCGCTATTTTCGAGTTCAAAACACTCGAAAATATACGGGATTTAACGCGATTTTTTTAGTAAAAAAACGGTTTGTTTCGATTTCTTTCGACGACGATTTCTCGCAAACGAATCAACCGATTTTGACCCGATTTGCGGCAATCGACGTGTTTTTAATAGGTTAAGAGCTGATTAGATTTTGGAATTGATCGGTCAAGCCATTTTAAAGTTATTTTGAAAAAAACACTAAAAAAAATTTCTTAGTTTTTTGAAAATTTCTCAAAATCTACCGGTTCAAATCGACCTAAACTTTCAGGAAATCTAAGTTTGGTGAAACTCTTTGAAACGCCGTTTAGTGGGCTCGATTCGGTCAAGCCGTTTAAAAGTTATAAGAGGTTTACATACATCCACACATTCTCACACACACACACACACACAAACACATCCACACAGACTTACGGACATCATTTCCGGGATGATCAGGGAAGCTTCCTAGACTCTCAGAACGTCGAGTTCTGATGAGAACTCGATTTTTACAAAATGGGGTGAAACCAATAACTTCCCGAAAATTTTAGAAAATTTTCAATTTTCTTAGCGGGAAGTTAAAAAAACGCTTTTTGGAACTCTTGACATAAATATCTAGGCAGTAACGGTATTGGCAACGGACAAAAATCATCCAGACTCTTGACGAATGAAATATCTACATGAGTATAACTAATTTTGTAAGAACCCTCAGGGTGCGAGTTTTATTCGCACTTGACCGGTTTTTAGCAGATTTAAATACTCATTTAAACACACGTATAAAAAAGTATAGTAAGAATTATTGATTGCTCATCGTTATATTGGGAGGGAACAGTCATTAATAACGAATTCCCAATATGCATGTTTCGCTCTTGGCCGGTTCTTTTTTTAGAAAATGCCAAACGTACTTCCAAATGCGCGTAATATTTTTAACCGAGTTTCTTTCCATTTTATTCCCAATTTCTGTCATATCTACTCTATTTTAAACATTTCAAATACACGTACATTCTTTTCAGTATAGTTTAATAACCCTATTCACCTGGAACACTTTGATTCAACATGCTACAACAACTATTACAACAACACAATTTAAAATCATATTCTCCTAACAGCGTTTTGACGTTATGAAAGAGTTAATCTCCGTATGATGGGTATTGTTGACACAGACCGAATTGTCTGACAAAATTCGTCAGTTCGTCTGATTCCGTCAATTCCATTATATGTAACCAATAGTTATAGGTACTTTCATAATACTATTTGTGCTTTGACAGACAAAGAAAATCATTTGCATTGATCATATTTTTTATCTTGATAACCGTTTTAATATATTGTAACTGAGACTAGTAATCTATGCGATAGTAAAGTTCTATACTTTATATTTCGACATTTAGTTTCATGCAATATTTTTTTTTGAAGTAGTACAATATTCAAATTATGTTTTACAGAAAAATAAGGATTCATCGACCACGTAGATGCATTTCTGTAGAACGCTATTAACTCTATGTTATTTTAATTTGATTATCTACACGAGTCGTAATGGCATAAAATAAGCAATGTATGTACAATAATATATATTAATGCGCGTTTATTTGTGTGCAGGCGAGCATGCGTGCGCGCATAGCCAAATCTGCAAATTGTGTGAACTGATTATACAGATTTTTTTAAAGTGAGACTATAAAATCGCTTGAAAATGATATAAAAAACTTAAATATCTGTCCATTTTCCATTTATTATTGGAGAATACCTGACAGTAAATAAATAAATATTTATTTTATCTTTTTGACAATATCACAATACGTTATTAAATGCGTAAAAAAAAAATTAAACGTGTCACTCGGGGACTGCCGCGGTAAAGCTATTGCATAGCATTTTTTATCAACTTATGCAATTATAATTATTTATTTATTTATGCAGTATTTTTTTTCCTTTGATATTAAGTTTTTCATTTTTTTCATTAATAAATGCACTTCGTTTATTCATATTTAAGACACTTTATATCCAAATTTTACGCGTATAGCTATTCACCAGCAACTGCTATTCACTGTTGTACATAGGTACACCTATGTATACATATATACCTACATGTATACCTACGGGGCACATGCGGTGAGTGTGGCATTATAAAGATATGATAGATACCTATACACCTATATACTTTCTCACAAACAGCTGCTTACGTATTCGTCCGATTTCGGAGCAGCTCGTTTCGATCCGTGCGAGCTTCGTACAGTCGTACCATATACATACACGATAAGCGAACGCTCGGCCGAGCTACATGGTAGGCGGAGTGGGGGGTGTTAGGTTTTATTTTCGTTACGGAATTTCTTGATTCGGTCGCCGCGCTCAAAACCCGCGATAAAAGCTATGCAATAGCTTAAAATCTCCTTTTAAACTTACTTTAAATAAAAAGGCACTTTACTGTTTAGTTCTTCTTACTATTAAAGTCAACATTCGTTTCAAAAGGGACTTTTCGTTAAAATCCAATTTAAAAGGAGATCGTGGAAGAGACTAAAAGAGATTATTTAAAAACTTCATTCTTTCTTCTAAAATACAGTTTATTCATCATAAATAAACAGCTCTTCTAACTAATAATAAAAATTATCTAGTCTAACGCTTCCGAACACCAACAACAAAGTTTATCGGTCACGGCCGCCTTATCAAAAAATACGATACGTAAATTTAACGCAATAAAGACTGCGCGAGCGCACGTGCCAAATTACGCGCATGCCGTTCAAACGATATGAACAATATTGAGATTGTATTATTGCTGTGGAGAATTGTTACGCTATATTTTATATTTATGTAAACACGTATGTCATTTCAGGTGTGAGTTCATCGATCATATGTGAGTTTTGCAGTTAAATTAATGTCTTGATGTATTTTTTATAACACCAAAATACATTATTAAACGCTTCTTTCTTCTTTTAAATTTTGTCGAGAACAGGTTATCAGTTTCTAACACAAGGACTGGAAAGAAGAACGACTAAGCATATTAAGTGATGTAATAAACAAGCTAATTAATTCTAAAAGTATTTAAATAAACAATTGGTGATCAACTTTACAATTTTTTCTAATAACATGAATCCCAAACTGTTCAAAGTAGATCAAAGAACAACACAAGTATTTTATATCTTCTTATATTATAGATTTTTTTCCATAATAAATAACAATAATAACAGTAGTTAAGTTACATAACTGCAATAGTAATTATTGCCTTTTTAAAATTTCAGAGCACCGAATAAAATATTTAATATGTCAATTCACAGCTTGAAGCTTGCAAAACCAATAAGTTTTATTTCTTATAAAGGCATTATCGAGTCGAAATCAAACTGAATACACCAAAAAAAATCAGGAGATCCAAAAATAAATTCTTAAATAGATATTTGCAGCCACAAAATCTAAACCGGTGGTAGCGCTCCAAAGCTCGTGTTTAGCCTCCAAAATTCATCAGAATTGCGATTTGTTATTTTATCAATGAGGCAAACAAGAACATATAATATTGACAAGTGAGTAAATAATGGCGTCTGGCCAGGTCCAGCCAGCAGCCGAGCGTTGAAAGAACAATCACAGATATGGTCAATTTTATTTATAGCTATTCAGAAGCCAGCAAAGGTAGACACAAAGTTAGCAGCGCCTGGAATCCATCAGATTCTTCGAACGGTGACCGATACAGAGTGACTTCTGGTAGACAAAGGGTGCTGTGATAATTGAGGATTCCAAGTTTTTCATGAAGCAGTTATTGTGTTGTGTGGTATTTATTGCACAAACTAGATAACTAAAATTATAGACGAGATAAAGTAACTCAGAGTGCGTTTAACCGAAAAAGACGTCGGGAAAAAGAAGACAATCAAAAAAATTGCCCAAAATTCAATAGTTTTTGTTAACATTTTATATTTCCGGTTCTAATAATTCAATTGATGCCCACTAGGTTAATATAAACATTGAAGTATCGCTTGAGAAGCCTACTGAAGATAATACGGCAATATCTGCAATTGTAGAAGCTGCCGGGAACGTGTATAAAACACGACCTTCACATTTTTCTAAAATGTTAATATAACGTCTTTTTAACTTGCATATCTTTGCTAATATGATATTAAGTGATTAAAAATATGTGATTTTCGTATGAAACAATTACAGCCTTCAGCCATTCCGCCCTTTTCCAAAAGAATCCTAACTAAAACAAAGAGAATTATATTGGATTATAAATATTACATAATATATAAATTCAAATTTAAACCGTTTAATCAATGTTGGATACAATATTTCAAAATATTAAATGCTGCCTATTATCAAGTCTAGGATAATTATTTGTTTTGCGAAGGAATAATGTATGGTGTACGTGCAACCGAGACTGAAGGCATTTATGAGCTCTTGCTCGTCTTTCAAACAACAGTTTTTCGAGTGGTCGTACGAAAACATGTGTCGTGTATTAACTTTGGAAAAAACTGCTTACATTTCCATGGGACTAGAAAATTTAATTCACAATGGAATCATTTTAACGAGGAAAATGGTTCGTTTAAAGTTATCATATTTATCCTAAAAAAGATTTTTTGTGTTTCAGAGGATGTTGAAAGAAGTCGATTATAATTCTATTAAATTTTTTGTACTTCGTAGAGCTTATCGCCACATATAATTTTACATATAGTAGCGAGTTTTGTTACCCAAAACTTGCTACAATTATTAATACCCCAAAGCTTATTAATGATTTTCATATCTAAGAAATTGTGTTTGCGTTTTCTTTTATTAATTGCATTCATACACCCTTTGATAATCGTTTGTTTTGTGTTTTTAGGAACTACAAAATATTGCAAAATTCAAAATGAAATATTTGAGTGCTTGGAAATCAAATTTGAAAATCACCTGCCGGAACAAATGAAAGCGTCAATGTTTTTCGCCATCCATACCTCACGTGACGTATTTTGATGGCAAATCAGCTAAGTAACGTCGTGAGGTATGAGTTGACAACCGGACGGAAAATGAATGGTCAATCGATATAGGAGTAAGAGAAGGCTTGTAAATTTTTTCGGAAATAATATTAAACGTTGGAATTCATTATTAGCGATCTGCAATACATTGGCGAATGAGGAACTACTCTAAAAAACAACTAGACGGTTCAGTCAATATATAAAGAGTCAATACCAAATCCACAATGAAATTTGATATACTCATATCACATATCATTTTTGATATACTCAAAGTATATATCAAAAACATTTGTCAAGAGTCCCAGCAAAGACGACGGTAGTGCGGCAGGAGACATTAAGACGAAAATTCTGAAGTTCGAGTTCATGTTGCTTTGCGGCTTCATCTACCGAACTAGATCAAACAACTATCAATTATTCATCAAAAAATTTGCAAACGTAATATCCACTTAGACGAGATAGGTAGAGTTTTAGCAGAAATCAGAAGAACAAGACAATGAAACTGCAAAAAAAATATGAAACCCCATTTTCAGGAAAAATAGCAAAGGAAAGTTAAAAAAACAAAGATTTTGTTGATTTAGTTTTCGACTAACGATTTCAAAACAAAGAAGAGACAATAAAAAACACAATTTTCGAAAACTAAAGCTAGAAAGATTATAAACTAAATTTTTATTTTGCTACGAGTAGGTACGTCTGACCTTAATATAAAAACACCTTTTAGCTTTATCTCCTTTATTTTATTGCCTGATAATCCATATCACAAAATTGTAATATTTAGTTATTTTTTTCCTATTGTTTAATTACGTATATTAAATAACTTTGCTTTGGTATGTCTTGCAGTAGTGAATGATGACGAACCATTGAAACTTTAAAATCTTTATATTTTTTATTTGATAAAATGTAACAAGTTTAGATAGGGCCCCCAATTTTTTTGGCGTCCGGGTTTTTTTTTTCATATAGTTACACCACTGCAGTTGAAAATTGAGTATTATAAGTAATAAGTATAATGGTATTTGCAGCCGAAACAGAATTAAAATATAAAAATATACAAAATCAAACCAATAATTGATTATTGACTAAAAATAATAGCATGATGATTTAACATGCCCCCTCCCGGCCGCAGGTTACTATCACGATCGGTTATCAGCGTGAGGTCACGGAATGTGTAGGTGCATTTTACCTTATTTAATTTAAAACTACGCTCTTTTACATATTTACTATTCCTTATGTAAATTAGATACCTATCCTATTGCAAATCTTAAGCATAAAAATGACGTGACCATTAACCTTACATTACGCGACGTTAATTTAACGTTAGTTTTAACCTTGTAGTTGCGTAGGTAACTTGTAAATATGTAAGATGAACAAGGCCTATTATTGTATTCAGTAAAATTACTTAACATTTTTGCGAACATATTTTTTGAACGTGACTTCTATTTTATAGATAAGAATTGCAAATTACATATTTTTTCTTTAGTTTCATACTTGTTCTCGATTCCGTACGACATTATATATGATTATTAAACACAGCATAGGCATTTTGACGAGACCAGGCTCAAAGGACACTGGAAATAGTCAGTCCAGTTTAGGTTCATTATCAACAAACGCCAGACAAATCATTCGATCCATTAATCCGGTCTTAAATCGAGCGAATCGAATAGACTACGGTTGATGTTTTCGAGTGCCTGCAGCTCTCGCAACGATTTATCCTAATCGTAAAACGGACCGACCGGCCGGGCGATAAACCCGCCGCGCCGGTGTGCGGCCGAGAACGTTACAAAGTAGCAGAAGGCGCTGAAACACGGGCCCACCTACGGCCGGCGGCCGGGCCCGGCGGACCGGCCGACGGACGGAAAAACGGAGAGATTATGCGCCGTTAGCGAACGCGGCGCGGCTTACCTCGATGGTGAATTAACTCGTCGCCGGTGGACGGTAAACGCGGTCGGCGTCCCTCGTGTAGGTTACCCGTGCGTCGTCGCGTGGGCGTCTCGTCAGCGATAGGCGCAACCTCCAGAGCGCGCGCTGCGCTGTCGCGAACCGAACTGAGGCGGCAGTAGCGACCCGTGACACGCGCGGCGGCGAGTGTGCGATCGCTTTGCGCATGCGCGACCGACCGACTGCCGCCGCCAAGGCCGAGCGCGCCCGACCGGCCGGCAAACAACAAACGATACGCGCAGATAGGCGAGAGCTCATCTTAAGGCACGCATCACCTGCTTGCAACGAGCATCTCCGATGCTTCATGTACGAGTTGATAGGTGCAGGAAATCAATAAGATAAAAATAAACGACAGAGAATAAGTTTTTTCGTCTTTTATAAGTAAAAATTTGCAATAAAATCTCTGATTGTGCTGTTTGTATCTGACTAGTTTCGATACCATTAAATATATAATATTTTTAAAAAGAAAAATAAAAAATTATAACTCTATTCAGCCATTTTTTTATTGTTTTCCTGTCCACTAAAACAAGTGAACCTAACTTAGAAATTAGATACATTTTGAAGTTTCATTACAAAAAAAAAGGGAAATTACGACACAAGCTGCGAAAAAAGTTGTAACGTTATGGACTTAATGCAGTATCGATAAGAGTAGTACGAAACTGATTCAAGCATTTTCAGTCCAGGTAATTTTGATTTCAAAGATGAATCTCGCTCTGTTCACCATGTTACGGATAAAATCGATGCCATTTTTGAAAAAGTAGAGCAAGAACGGCATATTTGTTCTTATGACACAGCTAAAGACCTGAGGATTAACCACAAAACAGTTTTCACTCGTTTGAAAAAAAGCTGGATGTATAAAAAAGCTGGATGTACACAAAAGCTGGATGTACAAAAAACGTGGGTGTACAAAAAAGCTCGATGCTTAGGTCCCACACGGGCTCACTGAAAGACATAAAATGAATTGTGTACTATTTGCTATTCTCTATTGAAACCAAACAGTTTTTGAAAAGATTGATCACTGGCGATGAAAACTGGATTACCTACGACCTAGTAAAAACTCATGGTCAAAAGGCAAACAAGCTCCACAGACTACAGAGAAACCCGGATTAACTCGCAACAAGTTGATGATACGTGTATGGTGGGATTCGAAGGTTCACTATTCATTATAAGTTTTTGCCACCAGGCAAAACCATCATTTTTGCCAACAGCTAATAATACTCAAGCAAGAAGTAGAGAAAAAACAGCCGGAATTGATCAAAAGAAAGGGTGTTCATTATAATAACGCCAGACATCTTTAGCCATTCAGCTAATATTAAGAGAGTTTGGTTAAGAAGTACTAATATATCTACCATATATCTCTGACCTTGCACCCTCAAATTTTTACATCTTTCGGTCTCTTCAAAAATTTTTAAGGAGTGTTGGTTAACATCAAGAGGACTGTCAAAACTATTTGTTGCAATTTTTTTAACAAATTTCGCCTGGTGTCCCTTATATGCCAAAAAATTTTTTTTTTTGAATATCGAAATGCATACCCCCTATTTCTTTTTTAACTACCCAGACTTACTTAAATACAATATTTTATCTTCCTACGTCAATATTAAAGGGGGCGTTCATTAATTACGTGAGGTGTTTTTGAGGATTTTTGACTCCCCCCCTTGGTGAGATGAGAAGAGATGTTTCTTGACCCCCTCCACCCTTCCCCCAATTCTCACGTAAGACTTTTCAAAACTTGTACTTTGGGTACAAAAGTGTAGGATTTATTTAAAAAAAACACCATGTGCTTAAATACTTTTATTTAAAACTAGTAAGGTATAATATTTGCGAATATTTAAGTAATCTTAAATTACAGTGACAAAATTAATCGGCTGATCAATAGCGGTTAAACAATCGAAGAGCTGTTATGTTGCTCTGTGGCGTTCGGACAAATATGATGAACATAATTGTGCCATATTTTGCCATATTTTATTCAAGACACGTTTTTTACTTTCATTCAACTTTAATTTAACTAACTTTCACGCAGTTTTACACCATTTTCTGCTAAAAAGAAAATATGTGACACTTGCCAAGACTCCCCTCGCCCCCAAATGAGATTTAGTAAGATTCGGCTCGATCCCAGCCCTTCCCCCCGGAATATTTCACGTAATTAATGAACGGCGCCTAACCCGTGCCAACAGAACCCTTACGATTTGGAAATTGCTTTTTTTAACCCTTACCGTTATGTAGTTAAATAAATTGGTATATATGAATTTTATAAAATATTTATAAAAAGAAGATAAAATTACAGATCAAGCGGGATATTTTTTTTTGTGGGTCTCTTTTTTACAGTCTGGATAGAGATTATTATGTTCTTGCAGACAGTGTAGCAATAATTGCTTTTGTTCTTTCTTTGCAATAATCAAACCATGAAAATCTTGTATAAGCTTTACCTCTTTCAGCTGTATCATTAACTGCCCTTAAAGAAAGAACTTTTCTTTTTGCCTCTAAATAGGCGACATCTTCGTCCTACGTAGAAACGGGTCTCTGGAGTAAGTTCTTATCAATTTTTAATCGAGAAAATAAATTTGTGCTCTTGACAGACACAAAATCACTTAATAATTTTCCTGAACAAGAAATAAGACATTATTATCAGTTAAGCGAAAACAGTATAAAAATAATACCATTATATGTATTCCTACTTACCATACAAATAATCGGACATATCTTCTTTCGATGGAATGTATCACTTCCCAGAATCATCCAAACTCTGTCTTTGTAAATTAAATACAATGTTTCCCTTGGTTTGTTGATTAACTTTATCACCAAACAGTGGTAAAATGGTAACTTCTTCTGGCTAGTACCAAAGATGTTGACTAAACTTGTTCAAGGCTGCTTTGGAGATCAATTTGTCAACAGTTTCATATTCCTTAAGTCTCTTTAAAAAGCACAAATCTTGATTTGATGCCTTAACCGCCAAGCTACAACCAAGCCATGGTTCTAAATATGTAACCGCAATGAATAAACACACGCCTTGAAGTGCTCTTTTATCTGACGGATTTACCTGCAGGCTGAGTAGACTGGAGCCAAGGGCGGCAGATCTTAGGGGCGGCAAATTTGGGGCGGTTTCGGGAAGTTGAAGCTTTTGTAAAACATGAAAAAACATTTTTCATGTTTTACAAAAATTTTAAAAATACAAATTTAAAAAATTCACAAACAATTGAACATGCATGTTCCACTACTTAGATAAGTTTTTCTACAATTTGTGTGTTTTTTGCGTTTCTTTTACTCACTTTATCTTGCATTTGGAACGCAAGAAGACCGCAATAATGAATTATAAAACTTTTATAACTTAATTGAATTCCATTGACATGATTAGCCAGAATCTTACTAATCAATGGCATGTATTGTTTTTAAACTGTAAGTTAGTGTAATAAAAAAAGTCAGTTTATCCAGCATGATTGTATAATACTATTAAAACATACCTTATTCTCCCTTTTTAGTGGCATACAATTATGTTTTTATTAGTTCATAAATATATCCAAAAACTATTTCTCTACTATCTTAACTATACCGTGGATTTTAAAAATATTCTAGGAACTGACACATCGATCCCCTAGTTTACAATCGTACTAGTGAAGGGAAAAATGTGGTGCAAATAGGACGATAGTTCATTATTCATAAAGTTACAATTTTATTGATAAAAATAAAACAGTGGCATTCCGAGAGTGCCGACAGAATTTAAAAATTTGAGCAATTACGTGTGTACTTTCTGAATCGTCAGGATATATTTTATTCCGCAGGAAATATTTTTAAGTGAAGTGTTTTTAACTTCTTGCTAAGAAAATTGAAAATTTCCTAAAATTTTTGTGAAGTTATTGGTTTCACCCCATTTTGCAAAAATCGAGTTCTCATCAGATCTCGACGTTCTGAGGATCTAGGAAGCTTCCCTGATCATCCCTGAGATGATGTCTGTATGTAGTTTTTTTAGAATAACTACGAAACGGCTTTGCTGATCGATTTCAAATTCTAACCAGTTCTTGACCCTGTAAAAACACGTCGATTGCCGCAAACCGGGTCAAAATCGGTTGATTCGTTTGCGAGAAATCATTGTTGAAAGAAATCGAAACAAACCGTTTTTTTACTCAAAAAATCGCGTCAAATCCCATATATTTTCGAGTGTTTTGAACTCGAAAATAGCGGGAAGTTTCGGGGTTGGCCTACAGGATTAACCTATTTTTTTATTCATCATTATAAACTACTATTACAAGAATTATTTTACAATTTTCATTGAATGCGCTATTGTGCATGAAAAATAATGAATATTATTTTTAATATTCATTATTTTCTTTAAGAAATGAAGAATTAAATATTGAAAAGGATAATGCTGTTACATAATAATAAAAGAGCATTTTCTTGAGAGCTTTTGTATTTTTTTCATTTTTTTATTATTATATTGTGAATAATTACAATGTCTTCTAATAGAAAACCGCTAAAAATTAGGCTGGAAACACAAAGTTTATTTTTATATCAGTTTTGAATTGGACCAAATCGTATTTTGATTAAAACATATGATATCTCAGGTAGCTCAATAAACTTTGAGTTTCGGATACAACATTATATAATCAAATTAATTACTTTTGACCTCATCATCTATTCCTCTTAGCAAGAATACGTCATATTTCAAGTAACCCTGTATACAGAGGTGTCGGTTACCGTAACAGTGTCGCGAGTTCAATGTTTCATTTTCATCTCAAAAAATGCCAACATGCATGTGTATCTATGTACCTGCATATATAATGTATGTACATACTTGTATATAGAATTGTCGGTTGCGGTAACGGTAAGTGTTGCGAGTTCAATGGTTTTTTCCCATCTCAAAAATGTCCAACGCGCCCAAAATTTTCACTCTAAAAAACCAAGATAATTTATATGATTGTCAACTAGGTCAACTTGATAATTTATATGATAATTTACAATTGATACAAGTATCAAATTGTAAACTCCGTAGGGGCGGCAAAATATGAATAGTCTACAGGCGTCAAATATGCAAATCCGCCACTGCTTGGCGCTAATTTTGGACCGGAATTACAACAAACAAATTTTGAAAGAGTAAATAGCTCTAGCCGTCCATCTTGCTTAATGCATCGCTCTAATATTTAATTTTTTTTTTATTATCTCCTCCCAACAAAATAATGGATAGTTCAATCGGTTCCCAATAATCGTCACGTACTATGTTTTTTTTTTGCAATTCATGATTATAAAATGTCAACAATTGTTGTATTACAAAAATGTTGTGTGACGATATCGGTGTAAGATTCAATAGCAGCAGGATTAATAGTTTTTCATTTGTCTCTAAACTTTTTGAATATTGGGAAATCAAGGCTACTTGTGACTTGATGGATCTTTGTTCCGAACACACATTTTAAAACCAGTGTGTAAACGTGATAGTGACAAGTAAAGTGTAGTAATTCCCTGTCTAGTTTTTGTTCCAAATGTACACAAGCTCCTTTCAATCGCCCTGTATTAGACGCAGTTGTGTCATAGCACATTATTTGTACTTTGTCACCAAGGTTCCAGTCATAAAGTGCGTTCGGCACAGCTTTAGCGTAATCCTGGCCGGAACAGTTCTCCAGTTTGGTTTCAGCCAGAAGTTATTTATTTTCTCCAAATGAAATTAGAATTGGTATGCGTTCTTATTTAGAACTTCTCACGTCCTGACCAGGTAACGATTTCTCAACCCTGTGAATGGTCACCATTTCAGGCATATTATTGTAAAAATCTGATTTTATGGATTCCGCTCTATTTTTGCTACTCTGTGTGCGAATGCGTTGACGATTCGATAAACAAATCGGCGACGACGATTTGTTTATCGGGAAATCATCGCAATTAATATTTAGAGATTCTACTGCAGCCTGAAGTACATGGACAGAGTCGCTTAATTGACATCCATCTAAAGCCACAACGGACTTAGGAGTGATAGTTTTTTCTTCCTCTTTTTGTACGAGTAGTAGGTTCAGAACTTACTGGATGTGGAGAAGTGGATGGCAAGGGTTCCTCAAGGCTTTCATTGGAGCTGATAGGTTGATCATCATGTTCTTGCGTTTGTATAAAATCGGTAACGCATTTGTTCATGACTTTTTTCTCTTATAATAATTTTTTCTGTCTTGTCTTTTCTTCTTTTTCGGATAACTTTTTGTCTACACCTGATAAACATCCTGGACGCCTTTGTTATCTTTGTTTTCGTAAAAATACTTTATCTTCTTTTATTTTCATCCGTTCCAATAATACATCAGCGTGTGCTATATCGAATACATTATTTAAATTATTTTGTAAGTCCTCCTCACGCTGCTTGTCCCACTCCCTCCAAGCATGGTGAGGATCCACAAGTTTTTTTACACAGTTAAGTATATTTCTGGCAGGAATCGTAGCTTTTTCCCTAAATATAATGCACTCGCGAATGACTATTTTGCGCTTTCACAAACAGTTAATTTAAATTCTCGAATGTTATAAAAAGTACTGCAAGAACTTCACGGTTAGACGTTAACTTTGCGCCTGTTATTTGATAATTTATGTCACCGACTAAGAAAATATTTTTATATTGCTTCTTAATTTCACTGCCATATTTTAAATGTTAAAACAATAAGTATCAATCACGAGAATAACTGAGAACAAATGACTACCGCGAGTAGGCGTCGCTACTTCCGCAAAACTTGTATGGACATGATTCGATGCAAGTCGGCACGAGTTATCTTTATCCAAATAAGTTAAAAATTTATTTCCGAGTGTTTTAGAAGCAAATGAAAATAACTAAGATCTATGCGGTAGAAAATAAAAAGTGAAAAATAAAGGACAGCCTAATAATTATATTAAAGTAGATGTAAATAAAATGTAATGAAAAATTATCTTTAATTGGCGAACATGATCAAGATGTTGAAAGAAAAGAGAATGCGGGAAATAAAGTGAATGGGCCCTTTCTAGCTTTTATGAATAGCAAGTGATTCAAGATAAGCATGTTTGGCTATCCATAATGAAATTCTGACCTCTATGCTTAAGAATACTTTGCAGTATTATTTAGCTTATGCTAAAGGTACATTTGTGAAAGTTATAGGTATGGAAGAAGAAAAATGAAAGTAGAATCAATGCGGTGGAGATCTCTGCGTAAAATGTTTTAAGTGTCTTTGAAAGATAGATGTAAGAACGGTGATGTCAGAGTGGCGTGCTTTGGAAGATGTATTTACTAGAGTAGGAAAAACTGTATTGCGGTGGTTTCACCATCGGGAAAGGATGAATGATAGTAGAGTGACGTAGCAAATCTATGGCTCGAATGCATGTGATGGAAAGATCGACAAAGGTCACCTTAAAAATATTATACCCACCAAATTGATAACATTTAAGAAATGGGCCAAATTTTAAGCTTTGGAAACCGAAGAGTTTGCATGAAAAAGTTGATGGATGTCAGTGAGGAAAAAGAAATATGCAAAGATCGCACCTCGTAGAATTTCATAGTCTCCGCCTACCTTTCTGGGAAATAGGCAAGTGTTTATGTTATTATAAATAAATAATATCTAGTAATTACAAGTTGTGAGTGTTTAAGTTTGATTTAATGAAAACAATGAAAGTTATAAATTAATTAACAACCCATGACGGTTTTATTTCGTAGTCCAAATAATAGATTATATTTGTCTACACATATTAAAAAAATATCTATGTCGCCCTTTCCGTTTCCTAGTCTTTATATTTCATATATTTTTAAGGTATTTTAGAAAGATAAACGAGCTCGCCAACCACTAGCGAGTAGAAGGCCATCGCCGCTCATGAACTTTTGCAATTCTGGAGGAGTCACTAGTGCATTACTTGCCTCTTGGATGAGAATGCAATAATTGCAATGTAATATGGAGGAGAGAGGGGACCATTAGAACTCTCACCTACTGGAAAAACTCAACGACGGAAGCTGTTACTTCACGTCTGTATTCTGTGAGAGTGGGGTGTCTCGACAGAGCCGGCCCATTTTTGTGCTGCAGTCAAATTGATCACGACATGGCTCTGTGATATTAATTACATCTATTTATTGTGTTCGTCAAAATTGCTTTAAATTTTACTGCCAATGGTTAAAATATCTAATGAATAATTGTGTGAGCTGATTCAAAAAACAAAGAAGCGGATTATTAAATATCTGTCAATCGATCTTGAGACATAATATAATATAAGGACTCCATTCTATGCACTTTAAAATTATTTTTTAACCCATCCGTCGACAAGGCCCATCTTTTATTTCAGATAGAAGATATTAAAATATGCAGGTTGGGTTTTCCTTCTTTATATTCGACTGAGCGAGAACTCATCTCGGGGGGGGGGGGGTTATAGCAGCCACCTCTAATAGATATTCCATTCTTAGCCAAGAGGCAAACGGCGCACTAGTGACTCCTCTAGAGTTGTGAGTGTCCATGGACTACTTTCTATCTAGTAGCATACATGCTCATTTGCACCTCGGAAATACTAGAAATAAAAGTTGAAAACTCATTAGTTGATTTGCCTCTGGCCAGGTTTAAGCTAGTAAGTCTGAACTGATTCTTTATGACATTGAATGTATTTCTATAAATAATAAACTCCAGTATATTTATCTAATAACTGATAGTTCTAAACATACAAAAAATTACATGATAAGTATTCCAATTGATCACTTCGAATCATGGTTTTTCACTGGCGCTAATTGTACTAATAAGCGAAACTAGGGCAGATGGCTTACTTTACTTTTATAAGTTACAAGTTAAATGTTTTATATGTATACTGCCTACATAACATGTATCCGATGCCCATCGATAAAATATACTAGATAACGTACAATGTGAACAAAATCCCCTAAATCAAAATCCACTGCTTTATATTTAAATAGTTAACAATTTCGCGGTTAGTGAAACGACTTAATTAATATTCCGAATTTCACAGATAATTATGTACGAAAATTAACTCTTTTATAATTGTGGAATTTATATTTAATGATTTGCGCAGTACTTCATTTAGTACTATTAGGCATCGTAAATTATTCACACAACTACTCCTTACGAACTTCACAGCAACTAATCCATGTGAAATGTTGTGCCAAGCATAACCCCTCCTCTCACAATCTGTTTATTTATGATTGAGGGGGCACTTAAGCCTATCATTCTGATCCAGTAAGTTGGAGACTGTATCGCCACCACAAATGAATGTTGTCACCAAACAATGACTACTTGTGTCTGTCTGTCTAGACACAAGAAAACAAAAACCTGTTACAAGACTGCAATTTCAAATCTCGTCTTTGCGTCGCCAACTATAGAGCATCTTTTTAACTTCTAATTTTGACATCATGCCTTAATGGACTTTGAACTGTGCGATTGTGCGAACAATGTCTATAAACCTACTATAGGTATCCTCTACTGCAATGATCCCCGATCTTTTTTTTTCGGGCCTCATAAACATATTCATGGAAGTTTGTGGGTACAAAATTACTTGAGATAGTAATTACATAATTTAAAAACCGATGAAGCTACCCGCCAAGTGAATACCGGCAGCACGTACGTAAAGGTTGCGGTAAAAGAAGGTAATGTTCATGCTTTTTAAATTCTGGGGCTGATATGAGCTGTGTCACCCCACATATTATAGACATCAATATTGTTAGTGAATTATCAAACTCTCATGTTGTATTGATAGGGGTAAACGGGTCAATTTTACAATTTACTGAGAATACGTCACTTAACTTTCATATAAATGTATCCAAGTTTAAAGAAATATTTTAAGTTAAAATAGTTACACTTAGATTTAATTTTGGGGATGGAATTTATGAGGCAAAATAGGCAGTTGTATTAGATTATACCGAAAATGAACTAGTTTTCAGTAAAAAGGGATTGCATGCACCACTTGTATTTCAAACGCTAGCGCGCGCCGAACAGAAATTAGTGTCTGCGGTGATGACGTATTTCGAGGACTGGGTCGATAAAAATGAAAGATACTTATCGATATACAACCTAGCCCTCATTCCGATGCCAAAGAAGCAATAGAAGGTAGGTGGTTTGAATGTAAATAAAGAGTTGTCTGTCTGTCAGCGAGGTATACTGCAAGGGATGTTGTCAGAATATTTTGATCGTTTTGCGTTTGAGAATTAGCAATTAGGCAAGTATTCAAGTTTTGAAGTAGAAATCAAAACCCAAGGTGAAGTACCGGTTCATAAACCGTCATATAGAGTGTCTATGGGACAAAACGAGATTATTGAAAAACAAGTATAACAAATGATTGATAATGGAGTTATTCGAAAAGTCCTTGTGCATCTCCCATGGAATTAGCGAAAAAGCCAGACGACACATGTAAATTTTTCTTAGAGTAGAATTTAAACAAGTAGGTTATTTCAGATTCGTATCCTACTTCGAAATTAAGGATTTAATAATGTACAGCGAAACCTGGTTAATTGGGATCCCAAGGTACCAAGGATTTTGTATCATTTAAAAGGTTTTCATTTATCTAGTTTTCAATTAGACAGGTTTAAAATGTGGTTGTCTCATTTACAGAAGCCTCCGCTTGTAGAGGTCGAAATATACCGTTATTCCATTTATAGAGGTGGAAATTTTAATAAAATACGTATTTTGGTGTTATGAATTAATTTTAGGTATGTATGTATGTATGCATTTATTATATAAAAAATACAATACAGTAAAGTTTATGACTTAAATTAATCGGTTATGTTTCTTTGTATTTGATTGCTAGTTGTTGAAACCTGTTTCTCTATAAAAAAGTTATCAAAAATTACAATTAGAAATATTTTACATCTCAACATCTCAAAATACTTATGTAAAGTTTTTAAAGCTTCCATTGCCTTACTTTTTGAAATTTTTATTGAAGTCTCTTCACAGTCTTTTCTACGTGTTATTTACTTCTTACACGTGCAAAATAAATTAAAATGTTTGTAAACAAACGTGTCGAAACTTATCCCAACCTAATAAATTATCTCACGTATACAAGGAATTGAGCTACAGAGTCCCAATAATATAGGTAAACACCGAAAAAATTCTAGAATCAACTCTCATTTAACCAGGTTCGAAAAGTCCCATTGAAAATTGACAAAGGTAATTCGATGAAAAAGTGCCGGGATCACATTGAAATTTTCAATAATAGAGGTTTCTCACTTATTCAGGTCCCACTTAATCAGGTTTCACTGTATTTAATCAAAACTAAATATTTTGCTACTTCAGATTTAATATCAGGATATTGGCGGATGGTAGCAAGCGAGAAGGATAGGAAGGACCCCAAGGATAGGCCGAAAGGGTTTGCGTTTGTAGGGTTACAAACGCGATTTTCGGCCTATCCTTGGAGTCCTCAGGAATTTTCGAGTTTAACGTGGTTCCGTACAGATTACGGAGGAGTCTAACCAACTTTCAGAGAATGATGAACGCAGTCTTAAGGATCTCTAAATAAGATTAAGTATAGGAATGCCTTAGTATATGTAGACGACGTAATAGTATATGAGGAAACTTTTGAAGTATTTTATAATGCTTTGAGAGATATGCTCAATAGATTCAGAGAAGCGAATTTGATGGTATAATCATCGAAATGTGGCTTTGGTTATGAATAAGTGACAGTTCTGGGATATGAAGTTAGCGAAGAGGGAGTAAAACTTTTGCAGAAAGAAGTTAGATGCAGTTTTTAAAATTAGAAAGACCGACGACTACGAAGAATTTAAAATCATTTTTATGTCTCACATCCTGTTCTAGAAAATTAATTGGGAATTACGCGCAAATTACTTTTCCATCAACAAAATTATTAAAGAAGAATTGTAAATTCTATTGGTCAGAGGAATGCCAGATAGCATTTGAAATGTTGAAGAAATGCTTATGTAAAGCTCGAATATTGAAACATTTTGAAAGTAACGACGGTAGAGTAGTAACTGGGTTATTTGTAGATGCTAGCGGGGAAGCATTAGGTGCATCGTTGATGCAAGTGAATAGAGAATTGAAGAAAATTCATCTTGTAGTTTACGCGTCGCGAAAGTTGAGCGTTTTGGAAAAGAAATATTCAGCGACAGAACACGAATGCTTAGGAGTTTTGTGGGTATTAAAATACTTAAGACATTATGTTGTTCTGTATGAAAGTAATGAAGTAAATAGAAGAGGAAGAGATAGAATTAGACGTATATAGAATTTCGGCGGAAATTTTAATAGAAAAGCAAAGAGATGATAATTTTGTAGACGTACTGTAGAAGCGTTAGGTAAGAATGGAGGTAGGTATCGAGACTTTTAGTGAGAAACGAAATTTTATATAAGAAAATAGATTGGTTAGGGCATAGGAAAATGTGATAGTTTTACCGATGTGTATCTTGGATGACGTCTTAAAATAAATGCATGATAAACCATAGACTTGAAATAATTTTGTCAATTCATGGCATTTTGAATTGACAAAAAAATAGTTTCGTTAGATTTTTTTTCTCGAAGGGGGGAATGATGTAGTAGCGGACCTGGGTGTAGGTGGCATGTGAGGCATCCGACCTTCGTGCTTAGTCTCGCGAATGTGAGTACCTGTTGTAGTCAAAATTTAATTGTCGAATATTAGAATCCGAGTTGGCGTAAAATAAGAGAAGAAGTAGTAGAGAGTGTGAGACAAGAAAAAGTCGATGAGAGGACATGTCCAAGTCTAAAAGCCTCAATAGTGATAGAAAGTGGATTGTTGTAGGTAATGTAATATAGAGCGTACTGTAATTCGTAAGTATTGAAGAATCGACCAATAAACACACTGATTTTCTCCTTATCTTTTATTTGAATAATTAAACTCTAAGACTTCATCAAAGTTCCGAGGGATATACCTCCAAAGTTATGCTCCACAATGTATGTTAATCACGCTAGCAAAGAGGTAAAATAAAATGTTGTAAATATTGTTTTAGGATTCCTCCACCACACCTTAAATGGGATCAATTTTTTCCTCGTCCATTCTATGATCGTTGGATAGCTCATTCAAATATATTATGGGTTTGCAAAAAATATTTTTCGATGTAGTAATCCGTTTGCGGAATATTAAGTTTCAGTTTAAGAAAATTAAAAGAAAAACTATTATTTAAAAATAAAATTAGGTATTAAACCTTAGTTAGTAGTAGACAACCAACTTATAAAATGCTCTTGGAAGAGTACAAAGTAAGATTTCGTACAAATTTCATTGAAAATTACTTAGATGACGTTGTATGTTGTATTAAACAGATGTTAAAACACGTTTATGAACCATGTAAAAAATTGGAAATATAAAATCGTAGTATCCTTAACTCCCCTCCTATATGGGCCCGTTTTTAGATATTTTCAATTATTATAAACCATGAACTCAATTCATAGAAACAAAAAAACCCTTCTATATATTATATATATAGTACCCTACATTATGCGTGGCTCGACTAGCACTTGGCTGGTTTCTTTGTCTTTATTATGTCGACGATATATTTAAAAAATTGTGATTTAGGCTTAACAATTTCAGAAAAATTAATTTCCTGTGCCCTACATGTAATTCTACTTAAATGTTATCCAAATACGAATCGGTAAGTCAACTTTGGTAAAGACTTTAGCCTAACTAAACAATTTAACTAGAAGTATATATATGTTTATATATATATACACACACACACACAAACACACACACGCACACACACACATTTATATATATATATATATATACATATACAAAACATATATTATTACTTGGAAAAAATGTCAATATTTGATTTAACACACAAATTATAATAGACATATTTTTAATTCGTTTATTCAATAATCAAAAAGGCTTTTGAAGAGACTTCAACCCTTCTGTCAAAAGTGTCTACATAATATAAAATGAAATACCTTTCGCAGTTTGTTCGTTTAAATCTTTTATACTACTTCTCAGATTTTAATGCAATTTTCAGCAATGGATAGATTGATTGAAGGGGAAGGTTTTTAAGTACAATACATTCATATTATAGTTCAGAAAAGCCGAAAAATTCAAAGAATTGTAATGTAATGTAATAAACACATGTGCGCTTAAATTGCAAACGCTACGAGGTAGATCAAATTAATGTACTACAGAATTGTATGTCTTGAAAAGATTGTTGAAAAAGTTCGCAATAGTATATATTTAAATCCTAAGGATAACCCACAGTAACCACTTTTATCTTTTACATAGTACAAAAAAAGTACGAGTTATTTACCAAGCTACTTTATACAATACAGTATTATTTCTTATCTAATCAAATACAATGCATACGTTGTAGATTTAATGTAGATCGAAATTGCACTTTACAGCACTTCATTAAAATGAATATCTTAGATTTAAAATCAAGAGATTTAAAAAGCGGAGGCACAGCGGCTGGCGCGCTGTACATTTTGTCCCGGTTGGCTGCGGTCGGCAGGCGTGGGGTGTGCTGTGTGCCTATAAATAGTGCGTCTAAGGCCGCGTTTCGCCCAATAGCATTGTATAATTTGTAGCGATCGCACGCGTCTTTCGGTGTTCTTCAGCCAGTGAAACAAAAATACAAAGTGCTTTACAGCACGATGCTATGAACCGCAATTATCAGTGCGACTTTCAGTACCTTGTTGTATAAATAAGATTAAAACCCTTTTCTTTTCGAATTGTAGATATTAGGGAATGTAATGGAGGGGAGCCTTTGCCCAGCAGTGGGACACTTGAAATTAATTATCATACAATAATTCTAAAGTTTTCAATTATCATAGTTTAAAAAATTACTGAGTTTTTTTTGTTATTGATGATCGTTTTTTTTTTTGTACAGAAAGCAAAAGGTATTTTAGTCATGTCTGGAAGACGTCGTACTTCAAACAAGGTCATAGCACAAGGAATGCAAAAAGAATGCGTTTAGGTAGAGACAGAGAATCGTCAGAAAATCGTGACGCTCGCCTTAACCAGGATCGTGATAGACATAGAGTTCAGGGAGCTAGAGAATCACCCGCACAGACTAAATTATGGAAATATAAAGTAAATTCTGCCATGAATTACGATTCTTTGATTCCATTTTACAATGATCCTATAGTACTATGATAGTGGTATATGAACATTGCTTTGTACTGAACATTAGGGACGAATCGAAAGCCATGTGATGCTTACTAGGAAAAGTAAAATTAGATGAAATTTTTCCTCCACCCGAACCACTACACTCTTTCCTTCATCAAAAATTGAAAGAATTCATGTGCAATATATGTCGTTATTTAATTTAAATATCTGCAAATCTATTTTATCTTAGATCCAGACACACAAGCATCAACCCAGTGTTCAAATGTCGCACAGCCAATTGACAGCGATTTAATGAGATTTCTACAAGATATGTCACATTCTCATAACCGTTACATACAGTCTTTCAAAACTACGATTGAGAGTATTCCACTAGACATTCCCGACTTTAATATCGTAATTCATGCAAATAAAGTTACCGTTGGAGAACATAGAGGATGATATAATCCGCCATCCACGATTGAAATAGTGGTGGTAATAACTGGACAGCAAAAAAATTAAAAACAGAATAATACAGATCTTATGACAGCTTACAATATTCTTTAATGCTATGTCGTTAAGAAGACGGATATGCCATTGATGTTTCTCAAATTGACTCAATTAGTGGAGCACTTCTACGTAAAACGGTGTCATGTATGTACTACTATTGCTACCCTATAATGACAAGACGTAACAATTTCAATCCTTTACTTAGATATGGAATATTTGGTAGATTAATACGCGAAAATTAAATATGAGTGATTAGCTTATATTAGTAATAATCAAGCTAAATTGAGAGCAGAAAACTAGATTCATCTTCAAGATGTTTTACACGCAAATAAAAACAGTAACGGCATAGGACAATTAGTCAGTAACGTTCACTGGTGGACTTTGATATATACATGAAATATCGCAGGATGCAATGAGTTATGTCAGATGTCACGGTAAACCTGATGTATATCTGCAACTTGTAACCCAAACTGGACAGAAATTAAAGAAAATGTTAACACTAATTTATCTCTACAAGACAGATATGACATAGTGAATGGAGTCTTTCATTTAATAGTACGGAATCTCCTGCACCTCATAAACAAATCTCACATAATTTATCCGCCACGTTGTTACATGTATACTATACAATGGCACAAACGTGGTTTGTGTCATATGCACATGCTGGTGTGGTTAGTGAATAAAATTAGACCAGATCAAATTCACAGCGTTATTTCGGTAGAATTACCAGTTAAAGAAGAAGATTCTGTCCTGTATGAAATATACAAAAATATATGGTCCACGGACTTTGCGGGGCTTTAAACTCTAATTCATCATATAAGCGAGATACCAAATATACCATAAAATTTCCGAAGTCATTCCAAAGTCAAATATCCACTAGCGACGACGGATATCCTAAATATCGACGACGATCCCCAGAGCAGGGTAGACAAATTCTCACCGTGTGAAATCATAATATTGACAACCGGTGGAACGTTCCCTATAAATCGTTTCTTTTAAACATTTTGGACGCCCACATCAACGTGGAGTTGTGCAGTTCAATAAAATCAATCCAATATGTTACTAAATATATAAATAAAGGTAGCGATCAGGCCACTTTCAGGATACAATTTTCAAATGAAGTAGAAAGATATCAATCTGGACGTTACATCTGCTACTCTGAAGTAATATGGAAGATTTTCGTATTTAGTGTGCATGACCGGGCTTCCACGATTATTCATTTAGAAAATGAACAAAGGGTGTTTTTCACTGAGAACGATATTCAAGCAGTCCTCAATAATCTACGGGATACAATATTAACAGCATTCTTCAAGTTTTGTGCTCAAGATGATTTCGCCAAAACATACAAAACATTTTTTACATACCTGAGAAATGAAGAAGGTGATATTTACAATCCTTATCAAGCAACATGCAAAGATAGGGGTTTCTTGGAAGATGATTCTCACTGGGAAAACACATTATCAGAAGCTGCTATGTTAGTTCACCTAGGACATTGAGATATTTTTTTGCCATCATTATAGCGTTTTGTCAAGTGACCGACTCTATTAATCTATGGAATAAATTCCAAGAAAATGTGGGAAATGATATTCTGATTCAGCGACGACAAGAATTATTTCTAGATGATGTTTGAACATCTTTGATAAAGCGACATTTTAATTGAACAAAGTAGTGCAATTACTTTTACGTAAATCTCTCAAGGATTTTGGACAGTCGATGTCAACTAAGATAACTAACTCAGATTTAACCATTGCCGAATACACAAGAGAAATATCATACGATCAATCAAGACTGTTACAAGTTGTAGTTCAAGATTAACCTTGCTTGAACATCGATGAAAAAAAAGTATACACTGCATTACTTTCATCAATTGAAAAGAATAAAGGGGAATTATTTTTATTTGATGGTCCAGGAGGCACAGGGAAAACATTTCTAATCAATTTTCTTATAGCGAAAGTCAGATCTACTGGTAAAATAGCATTAGCCGTCGCATCATCCCGCATTGCAGCTACACTTTTAGAAGGAGGTCGAACCGCACACGAGACATTCAAACTCCCGCTAAAGATTACTATTGATGATGTTAACAATATCTGTAGTATTTCTAAACAAAGTTACATGGGAAAATTAATGCGTGATTTCTCACTAATATTTTGGGACGAAGCCACCACGTCGAACAAGACTTCCGTGGAAATATTGGATAGAACAATTCGCGATTTGCGCAGCAAAAACTCACCAATGGGTCGATATACAATTTTGTTCTCAGGTAACTTGTTAAATCCTATCAGTTGTGACTAGAGGTACTCGTGCTGATGAAATAAATGCTTCATTAAAAAGATCTTATCTTTGTCCACACGTTAATAAAGTGGAACTTAAAACAAACATGAGAGTTTTGTTGTCTTCACGTGATGAGAATAGGCTTTTTTTCAGAGACCTTTCTCAAAGTTGGCAATGGAGTTCCAATACAAAATAATGGAAGGATTAATCAAGACAATCAAAACCTTTGTGTTAATAAATAGCATTAAAGAGTTGGTCAACAGTGTTTATCCCGACATTGATAACACAAGTTGTAAGATTATATCTTGGTTCAATGAAAGAGGCATCCACCTTCCAACGACCAGGTAGATAAGGTGAATAATTTTATTCTTTCAAAGATTTATTGATGCCCCGACGAAAATATACTACTCGGTCGACGCTGTAGTCGATTTTAAAGAGGCTATTCATTTTCCCATAGAATTTCTTAATTCTTTGAATCTGTTTGAACTCTCTCCACATAAACGGGTGTTGAAAGTAGGTTCTGTTATTTTATTAAGGAACCTTAATCCATCTAAATTATGTAACTGTATGCGATTATTGATAAAGTCCCTTTAAACTTTTATAATAGAGTGCACAATACTTACCAGATGTAGTACTGGACAAAATGTTTTAATTCCCCGGATTCCTCTAATACCATTGGATTTACCGTTTCAATTTAAGCACCTGTAATTTCTGATAAAGCTATGTTTTGCAATGACCATTAATGAATCACAAGGTCAAACATTCAACGTTGCAGGCTTAAATTTGAGGTTGAGTATTTCTCACACGGCCATCTGTCGGGCTTTCGAGAATAACCTCTAAAGAAAACACGTTTTTACTGTCTAATAAAAATTTGCTGTAAATATTGTATATAAGGATATCCTGGAGAATAGACCAATCATAATATTATTAATCACTCCATACTGCCCCATATTAGTATCGACATTGCACCCGTGCAAAGTCGAGGCGCATCGCTAGTTTGTTTATAATTTGATATTTCATTCAAAATTATCAAAGAATGTTTTCTAAATAATATTTTATAAATTACTTCATATGCTTGCATTGTATATAACATTATTTTGTATATGCTATATAATATATTATAGATGATTTTGCATTGCGAACCTTGTGAAGTAGACATAGACTTTAAATTCAGTTTTGGTTTTAAAGACTTTTTCATAGACACAGAAACAAAGAAACATCTGCCAAGTCGCAGATTGAGTATTTCTGATTTTACAGTTTCGCATTAATATGAGAATTCGAAATGATTTCGAAGTTCAAGCTGAAAATTTTCAGGACTTTGAGTGTTGAAAGTTATAAGAGTAGACTTTATCCGACAAGGCCTCTCTAACTTACCTTTAAATTGAGTATGCCTTTAACAATGCAACGATCGCTAACGCTAAAACGTCCTTGAATATAGCAAATATTTAATGATATTTCAGCTTAATCGTCATAATTCAGTAATAAGCATAATCGTTAGTACTTTCCAATTCAAGGGCAAAGTACTGCGCTCTCAACCACCAAAATGGGACCACCTTACATAGTTTGGAGCCTTCTTAATCTGTATATATAAAAAGGCAACCGTTACTGATTGACTGATTTATCAACACACAGCTCAGATCACTGAACGGATTGCGCTGAAATTTGGCACGAAGAAAGTTATTATGACGTAGGCATCCGCTAAAAAAGGATTTTATAAAATTCACCCCCTAAGAGGATGAAATGGGAGTCCGAAGTTTGTGTGAAGAAACCAAAATTAAATAGGTTTTTTTATTAAAAAAAAAAACAGAAGAACTTCTGTAAATAAATAAGTAAATACGTGTTTCAGGCTTTTTCAAAATTTAACACCTAAAGGCGCGAAATGAGGTAACGAAGTCTAAAAATGAATATGAATATCATTTTTACAGTTTTTTGTATCTGGTTAGGAAAATAAAATACATTTTAATTTTGTATTAAGCACCTATGTTATATTTATTAGTTTCAGTTTGAGGGATGAAGTGGGAGAAAAGTCTAAAAATCAATATGAGTATTAGTAGTCGATAGATTGTGCTAATAGTATTATTAATATTAGCGGTACCGTTGTGATTTTTCTACTCTTATGTCTGTGCGTAAAGTTCTAATCCATACGGAGAGATGGCGTTAGTAGTATTTTAAAATGTGCTAACATTGTGTGGTTTTTGATCTCATATAAACCCAGTAGTAAAAAGAGCGCATCAACCTTCAATACATACGATACCTTCTCAACGAATTACGTTTCAGGTTTAGTTATTTTGGTTTCCATTTTCTCTTCTTATCTGTTTTTGAACTTGGAATTTGATTTGCTTGGTGTTTAGGATTTAATAGTTCGGTTTTGATTTTCTTTTTCGTAAACTCGGCTTTTGTACTTGGAATTATTATTTGCTTCGTGTTTTAGATTTATTTGGAGTAGTTTATAGTTTCGAGTACTTTTAGTTATATAAAATGACCATTTCATAAAATACGTATATTAATTTCACTTTACATAAATATGTTTTTATATAAATAAAAACATATTTATATAAAGTGAAATAATATATTCTCTTGTGGAAAATATAAAGGATTGGATGATTACTCTAAATACACATTAGGCTTGGCTTTTGCCCAAATTCTATTAATTTCATATCACGCCACATTTTTTTTTTTTCTAATACTATGTGCAATATAATAAACTGATTTGTCCTGTATCAATGTCACAAAGAAAAACCATAAGTAATGTAATTTAAATTGTACCCAAAGATATGTCGGAGTTTTTACATCAAAATTAAAAAGTGGTCATATAAATGTCCAAAAATAAATAAATAAAAAGTGGTATGAGAATTTGTTGACTGAAACGAAATATGTACAAACAACATCAATGAACCAGCCATCTGCAGATCGTGAGTGTCAAAACTTTCATAGCGTCAACGTCTTCTGCTATGCAGTTTATCGGATCTTCGCCTGCGCCCACGTATTATTGTGTCTACTGTAACCCTATATGGCCTACATGTATATCTACTATTTGATTATACATGTGTGCTTTAGCACGTGCGATCGTCTAGTCAATTAATTTAATAAAATTATTCAGTGCGGAGCAGTCTGGCTTTGAGTCGGGAAGACAAGTTCGACCCTTACAGGGTTCACGATCTGAACTTAGATTTTATCGGATTCCAGCGAAACTCCGCGGGCTGATTTTTCGTTTTGCATGTTTTTTACGCTCTCTGCGAGCGTAAAAAAGAGCTGTGCCCTTTTTCCGCGCTTACAGCGTCAGGGTGTTTCTCCACTCGTTCGGTATGTTGTGTACTAAAATGTAGTAGCGAGTAGGTCTGCAGTAGCGACCGTTAAGTATTTAGAGCGACCGCAGTCCAGCTCTGTTGAGTTTTAGGGTTCGGCGACACATTTTTGCGTGGCCATGTAAATTGCATTATCAGGCTCAACGAAGTCTCTCCAATCCATAAGATACAAACCATTAGAATTTCTGTGCTCAATATCAAGAATGAAAATATTTAATTTTTTGAGTTTTCTAGAGATTCGGTCACATTGCAATACCCGTATACAATAAAGTCGAATACTCGATATTTCTCAAGCACGCAACCTCAGAATAAACGTCTTTAGCACTAAGGCTATTAATGTAGAAGCTCAGTATGAGACTATTTATATTATAGCCAAATAAAACATTAAATCATCAAAGTATCAATTGGTGTAAACTCAAGTCTCAAATTAAACAAATAATATCAAATAAAATTACAATCTTAATAAAATCATCGCTTCCGGTATTGACCGGAATGCTGACTATGAGGTGACGATTGCTGGCAGGGTCGACTGCGCACGTGTCAGGGAGGAGATAATTGTTGCATAGCAGAATATATGGGATGAGGAGATGGACGTGAGCTGTACCGTTACTTTCCGTACGTGGCGGCTCGGTTTAGTTACGACTGGGTCGAGGAGGTTTATGAAACCTACCAGCTCCTTACGGGGCATGGGTGTTTTAGGAAGCGTCAACATGATCTAGGATTGAATGAATCGGGTGTATGCATGTGTGAACTGACGAATATGCACGGATATGCACCACATTCTGTGGTCATGCCCTCTGTACGACGATATTCGGCGAGAGATGTCAAGCGGTCTGGAGTGGATGAGTGTGGGACCAGTTTACTACACGGACCTCGTGAGGACACGGGCGAACTTCAGCAGATTTGTAGAATTCGCGCGTTCTTGGCACAGATTGCACGGCGGGTTGCGCTGAGCGTACCATTGAGAAGGAGTTAGAAGAGGTGAGAAGAAGCATCGGAAAAAGAAAAAAAAAGGAACTACTCGGCGACAAAGTTCGTTGCTGTGATGTATATAAGCCTTATAAAGGGAGAGTTGAAACATGGACATGGAACAGATATAAACAATAACTTGTAAGAAGCATGAAGAGCCGCGGGGTTACATTTATCGGTGGCCCACAGCGCTTCCGTGATTCGGCCCATATGACTTAGATGTCGGAAGGGCTATGGGAGGTAGTGGGATTGACCCATCCCGCGCTCCCGGATTAGCGACGGTGCATCCTACCATCGCTCGGTCGCGACCGTATTGTCTTTCCTTCGGTTGTTTTCCTAAAGACAAATGCCGCTTTCTCTCTTTTTTTTTTTCTAGAGACACTGACGCAAAAAGTCGCTTGCCATTAATTGTTAGATTTTTATAAAGAGACATGTTCACGAAACTTAATCTTAACTTACTAAATAAATATATAAATAATAGTATTCTAATTCACGTCATGAATTGAAATAATTAATTTTAATAAAATAATCAAATGAAATCAAATTACCTATCTACGAATATCAATGAATCAATCAAATAAATCAACCATCAAACTTAAACAGTAAAATAAAGCGATAATTTGTATCTCAATTAAGTATAAATATATCTATCATCAACTCGTCTTTAACCAATTAAATGATTGATACTTCACCTAACAATCTAAATCGAAGTACTCAAATAATAATAATAATAATAATAATAAGACCTTTTTTATTTCTTGTTTTACAATCGATACGTAATAAAATAGAATAAAAATAACAGTTATTGGTCAAAAAGAATCCCGGTTTGAGTAAAGGCCTCCTCCAAAGATGCCCATTTCTGTCGGTCCTGTGCTATGGAGTACCAGTCTGAGCCTGCTGATCTTTTGAGATCTTCTTCCCAGCGGGTTAAGGGTCTTCCCCCCCTCCTCTTGCCTGGTGGTCCTTTCCACTGGTTTACTCTTGTGGTCCATCTTTTGTCAGGCATTCTCGCTAAATGTCCAGCCCATTGCCATTTCCGCTTTAGAACAAAGGTCAAAGCGTTTGTAGCTTTGGTGATGCCTCTTATCTTTGTGTGTCGTATTTTATCTTTTTTCTTTATATTTAACATGCTTCGTCCAAACCTCTTTGACATGTATTAATTTTATTCATAGCTTCTGTAGAGAATTTTCAGGTCTGGCTTCCATAAGTTGAACTTGGTAATAGACACGTGTTCATAACTTTAGCTTTGAGAGTTATTGGTAGGTTGCTTTTAAATATTTCTTTTTGCTCCAATATTTATTCCAGGTTAGTTGAATCCTTCTCTCTATTTCTGTAATATTGCTGTTTTTCTCAAAGCTTACTCTTTTTCCCAGGTAAATGTAATTTTCCACATATTCTATGTGGTTACCATTGATAGTTATAGGTTTTATTCGTGAGTTAGTTATTATCTTAGTCGTCGTTAGATTCATTTCAAAACCCACTTTCGTACTCGCTTTTTGTAGAGACTCTATCATGGATTGCATCTCGTTGACTGTCTCAGACAGAAGCACGAGACCATCAGCGAACCTCAGATGACTTAAGTAGGCGCCTTTTATATGCAGTCTTGTTTTACTCCAGTCTAACCCGTTCATGATGCTTTCGAGGATGGCTATGAAAATAGTGGGTGAGAGCTGGTCCCCTTGTCTTACCCCTCTTTCAATATGGAAGGCGGGGCCTAAGGTTTCGAGCTTTATTTTTACTATATTAGTATTATATATATACACTTTTAATTATGTTTATGTATATATCTGGCACTTCATGTTTTATTTAAACTTTCCCATATACTTAAATGTGTGACGGAGTCGGTCACACTCGGTCAGTACTCAAATATCACACCATAAATTCAATTCATGAGGTCAGTCATAATCATATTCAATAATACAACTCGTGATATTAACCATAAATTGTCTCTATATCAAGATGTGAACAAACATGATAACACAATAGAGTAGTGAAGTGTGTATAAATTTATAATAAATCACAAATTGAACATTATTGGGCAGCCAAATCAAGGCTAATTTCTTATAGTATAAGATGTACTGTATACGTTCCCTTTATATATTTTTTTTTCGAATGGTCAAGCGTGCACCATGTCCATGACAATTTATGTGAACCGAAACTCGTCTTTCTTACAATGATTTTTTTTATGTACTTATAGAAAAACGTTGGAATCTTGAATGCAATTTTTCACAAAATGGTGGATACAGTAAGTTTGATCCGTAAACAAAAAGAATATAATTTCGCTGAGTAAGATATAAAGCTCATCAGAACCTTAATATATAACAGCGAGATCGAGCTAAAAAAAATTGTAAACAGTTCAGTCACTATTTTGAAAGATGTTAAAAGGGCACCACTATACACCAAAACACTGGCGTTTGTTTCAGCGTGGACTAAAGAAACGGCAGGTTGTTTAGGCATTATTTTTCAATGATACTACAATTGTACGGACACTCATGACCACAACATCACCGGCACCTGGATGTCCTACATTCCAGTATCTAACTAGTTGTGAAACGGATTCTTAGGTCAAGATATATTACGAGTTCATAGAAACGCCGTGTAAGTCATTTATTTAAATGAGCTTGTGCCGTTGAAAACAATAATAATATTAAAAAAACAGTCTTTTGTTTCTAGTAGGGGAGCCCAAGAGGGGATTTCGGTATTTACTCGAGCGCGGCAGATTAACATAAGGGGGCATGCTTGTACCCTGTTGAGTACCTCCAGCAAATATGAGCCCCATATATATCGCCGCCCGTCTGGGATAAGGAATCAGATTAGTAAAAAAAAAATTGATCATTTGAAATTCTCGAGCGCGTCAGATTAAGGTAGGACGAGTTAATTACATGCTAAAAAGTGTATATTCCACTAATCTGACAATTTGCGAGTTAAGTAAAGAAGTGGGAGGGTTACAAACTTGTAAAAAAAAACGTCATCTCGACATTCTCGAGCGTGGCTAAAGTTTTTTTTATTTTGTAGGAAATAATTCAAGGATGAGGAAAAACATATAATCTGACGATTTCCACAAGCCGAAGTAACAAAAATTCATCGATAAAGTTTAATGCGTACAACAGCGTCTTGATGTATTCCCCTCTGCGCGCCTTTATTCCCCTCTGAGGATGAAATAAATAAAAGTATTATACTTAAAAAAACATACTCTTTTATTTGCATGCTATTTCTTGAGCTTTTCAATTAATTACGTTCAATGATTTAAAAAAATTTTTTTTTTTTAACTATCACATTAGGCGAATCCCTCCAAATAATCGTCAGATTAAGAGACAGCACGTCTAGGTCGTACAGATGGACCATATATATCTTGACGCGCTTCAGTATTTCAAAATTGCGATTTTTTTTTTAGCACATTCTAATAGCCGCGCGTTTGCGTCACATCCAAATCGTCAGATTATTATACAAAAGCTTCTTTTTACGTTCACTTAACATCCCCTTAGAAAATCTGACGCGCTCGATAATTTTTTTTTTCATTTTCAACCCTTACGTACGACCACCCCCATCATGGAAACAGTCAGATTAATATACTTACATTTTTATAAATACGTAGAACATGGATGCTATCAATATCTTACGCGCTCGAGTATGTCCATGCAACAGTTTTTTACATTTTTGAAAATCTATAGCCGCTTCCCCCACCGATGAAAAGATATGTACTATATGACATTTTTTTCTTTTTATCATCTAAGCTTCGCAACCCTATAGGTCTCTATGACGCTCGAGTAAACCCCGATTTAGCATCGTGGGCTCCCCTACTATTCGGACGTGTTTCTTTTTATGTCGATTCGTATTCGTATTCATTCGTTCCAGTTCATACTTTGTTTAACATTAATGTGAAGTTGTCGATATGAGGAACTTTATTTTAAGGTTTTGGTCGAACCAACGATGTGAATTTAACATCTTATTTCATATTTAGATCAGATGAGAAAAGTTTGTTTGCTGCTTGGAACTGTAAACATTTTCCCGAAATTATATTAAAGTTGTGTTTAGACACGCGCCTTGGTGTCAGTGCCCCCAATTGTGATGCTTTCGTCTCACTTATCGATCTTCGGCTTGTCGCCAAGCGATTTTCATAAGGAAGCATTATGAGCGACGACGGAGGATGCTGACTTCAATTTTACTGGTGAAAGAACCAGCAAATCCCTTGCGATGCTTGTGCGCTGTTGTATAGCCAGAGAGCAGAAATGATCCAAGACGACGCTTAAAATAAATGTCCTTTTATTTCCTATACATGTTTTAACATAAACTACAGTCTTAAATTTTATGAAACTTTTCTCGATACAAGATTGTGATACAAACTGGCCTTTTGTGTTGATTCTCGTTCGATTCAGTCTATACTCATTTTATTAAGAATGTGAAGTTGTTTAAATGAGGAACTTTGCTATAGGTTCAGATTCGAATAGCCGATACGAAGTGAATATCTTCTTATTTCATATTAAGATTTGATTAGAGAAATTCACTGGATGATTTGAACACTGCACAATTACGCAAAATGTTTTTTCATATCAGTTTAGAATCGCATTTTGCTATTAGGACCTGCTATCGCGATGATTTCGTCTCGGCTATCGATACTTGCCTTGTCGTCAAGTAATTTTCATAAGATGCGCAGTGCCAGTGACGATGGACTTTGCCGTCACAAAGTTTTCGCGGGCGAAAAAACTAGCTCATTGTTTGCGAAGCTCTTAGGCACCTGCGGACAGAGAGCAGAATCGCATCGTGACGTCGCTTAAAATTAATCTTTTTTAACTTATTATGCACGTTTGAATACAAACCATAGCCTTTAATGTTATTAAACGTTCATCGGTGCAAGATTGTGCTACAGGCTTGCATTTTAAACTGATTCGCGTTCGTATTCGTTCGTTTCAGTTCATACTTAGTTTAATATTAATGTGAAGTCGTCGGAATGAGGAACCTTCTTATAGGTTCTGAGTCGAATCGTCGTTGTGAATTTAACATCTTCTTATTTTATATTTATATTCAATGTGAGAAGTTCGTTTGCTGCTTGGAACTCTGACCATTTTCCCCAAAAAGGTTTTACGTCTCTAATCAAGATCGCACTTCGCTATTAGAGCCCGCAATTGCGATACTTTAATTTCAGCTATCGATTTTCGTCTTGTTGCCAAACAATTTTCATAGAAAGAACATTGCCAGCGACCACGTACTTTACCGACATAAAGTTTTCGCAGGGGAAAGAATTTGTTGATTGCAAGCGAAACTCTTGTGCGCCTGTGACCACAGAACAGAAATGCACTGTGTCGAGCCTTAAAATTAATCTTTTTTTATTTTCTGTGCAAGTTTGAACACAACAAACAACCTTAAATTTTGTCAAACTTTCGTCGATGCAAGATTGTGCTACAGAATTGCTTTTTGAGTTGATTGGCGTTCGTATTAATTCGTTATAGTTCATACTTATTTTATTATGTATGTGAAGTTTTCGCAATGAGGAACTTTTCTTTTAGGTGTTTTTTTTTAATTTATAAAATATTTATTTTATAGAAATTCACATCGAACTATAGTTGTGAATTTCTATAAATTAGTATTTTATCGTGAATGTCTTACCAATTTCTTGAACACTCCCCCATCGTCTTCTTAAAAAAATATAATGTGAATACACAATTGTTTAAATATTTATTAGCTTAATTACAAATCCACTAAAGGTAGTTCAATTTAAATTCATAAATTATATATTTAGCATTTTACGTCGGAAATTTACTATGTAAAAATATAATAATTTGTATAAGTGCATTGAAATAACTAAATATGATGGAACGGTTAGAACCTTAGGATATGAAATTAAGATTTTTAATTGAATTATATAAATCACATTTTTTTTTGTATTCTTAACTTTTTCAGAATGGCTGACACAACTTCAGCCTTACAATGTATTCTGTTATTGGAGCATATGGAAAAGTAAGTGAAAAATCTACATCATTTAGTAGTTTTGGACTGATAGCTTTAAGCAATAGTTTTTATTTAAATGCTGAGGCTGATCCTTAAGTAATGTCAGTTTTCATAACTGAAATTCATATGCTTCTTTTTATACATGTTATAAGTTGTTACGAGAAATCTTTAGTTCTATATAGAGTACAATTCTTTCGCACTGTTTTAATGATTTTTCTAAGATGTTCAAAATGCATTGTAACGATTGTTTAGATCTAAGCCCAAATAATAACCTTACTAAGGTCTCGGAGAGTTTGCTGAACGTTTCATTAATGTCATAGAAAATGATGGGCTATACTTTGAATACTAAGGTATTTTATATTCTATGTTATTCTCTCCTAATTTATTTTTTCTTTTGCTGGAATGGTGACTTAAAAAAGCCCTTCGACACACCATGTGGGCGATTGACAAATTACCGAAAATGGGATGGACTAACTACACTTTTAAATGCAAATGTTTGTGGGTGTATAAAAACCATAGAAAAGTGGAAAAAGTAAGTTACAGTAGAAATTTATAATTTGCCTAACATGCTTATATTGTGTGAGGGGGCATATTGCAGCGCTTTATTTTTCATTGTTTAGATTTGGGTTGATCGAAAAATCAAAACTAAAAAAAGCAGCCATAATCAGAACAGAAATATCGTCTATAGGTGGTGGACTATCCAGAAAATTATTATTATCAGAGCAAGAGCAGCGGCTCTCAGCCATAATTGGAAAGTCAGCAATTGTGCGCCGTGGTTCTGAAATAGGATTTCAGAATATATGTTTAAAAGGCTGAATTTACGAAAGTTGCAATATGCAAAAAATAATTTGTATTTAAAGTAATTTATTGATTTTAAATATTGTTGAATTTGACCTTTGCATTTGTCTAACCAATTATTGAAGTAGAACAAGATTTTTGAATGTTTAAAAAATGTATATAGTTATTATTAATAATACACTCTTTTTTTACTGGCCCCATTTTTATAGATATATATAAGATCAGGGGTTCTTCATAAAGCACAACACAATGTGATTCATCTAAAACAGAGAATCGACAATTAAATGTTCATGCATTACTCATCTTATTACAAAACTTTACGTTTATTTTACTAATCATAATTCGGTCTTGTTTCTTTTCTCTTACAAACTCAAATTAGTGTCAATGTCAATGTCATTGTCATTGTCAACGTCATTATCAACATCACAAAGGTTTCATATATTTTGTTAATATATACATATAATATAGTAATAATATAAGGCATATATTTTTATTAATAGTTGAATTTCAACTAACTTTAAAAATCATAATTTTCTACAGTCGTATTTAGATGACATTAGCAGTACCTGTGGAGCAGGTGGCAGTTGGTAATGCAACGATTTCTACAGAAGTAGAAATAATTTATGGAGATGTAGAAACAATTTCTACGCCTTTAAATGTAGAAATAACCACCGATGAGGTTATAGTACCTGTGGACTGTTGTTACACACTGTAAATTAACCTCAACTACCCCGAAGTCACGCTCTAATAATCCTCGCGGCTAATCATATACCGCCTATACAAATACCGAAGGCGAATAAGATGCAGAGCCGCCAAGAACAGCTGGACGTGATAAGTTTGTCTATACCTACACTAAAATAAATAAGAATGTCTGTTACTAGTTTGATAAATTAAGCATTCATCATATATAGATAGCTGAATAGTTTCACTGATGTGTTAAGTCTTTGTAAGATACATCAAATTAATGTTACATGAATTAGTTTGTTTCAGGCCAAGAAGATTTTAGAGATGCAGTAGTACCTGTCGAAGAGCCAAACGAAGGAATTGACTTAAGAGGATTAGCTGTCCTTAGTAGTTTAATACCCACACATTTTCCGTAGCTCATTTATTTGTAATTTTAAAATCGTAATATGTTATTGTGATAATTGGTATCAACTCTTTTCTGCGAATATATGTTAAAGGAGTCCAATTATTTACGTTTAAAAATAGTTTTATGATTGGCATTTTTAATTTTAATATTTTTACTTTTTCAATTGAATTCGTTTGTTGACCTTTCCAATCAACCACTAAAAGTCTTTATTAAATACATCAAATTCGAAATTTGAAAATATCTATGTATTTATATAAATACATAAATATCTTATATTTTCAGTCGAACAAAGACAAATTCTAAGAAATACTCAGTAATAGGGATTTATTGATTATTATAAAGGGGTCGTTTTTTCTGGAGACTTCAATCAAATGGTCGATAGCGATATGAATTATGTATATTTGTTAACTTATCAAATGTATTCAATAAATGTGTATGACTTTGCTATGTTACTAATTACATCAATTTCCTTTTTATTACTCTCAGAGTTCATATCTTATCCTAAGCACACTTTGTCTATCCCTCTACTTTTGCTTCTCACAAATAGAACTGTCGTTTGAGCAACTCGGCACGCACAACTCGCAGCTGCCTATATACATCATAGCCCCCCTTTCGAAAAAAAAAATATTAAAACTACTTATTTTTTTTGTTCATGAACCCCGTAGTAACTGACAGTATGAGATTATATGTCCTACCTATAAGTGGAACATTATACAATACGAGTGGTGTGCTACGACCACATCATATCCGTTGAGCTGGCTTTCTAGTGGATTTCATTTATTTGCAAATGATCATATGTTTATAATTCACGTCTTAGTACGTGTAGCCAAGCTGTCGGGATGTGCCAATCTGTCGAAACCACTTTAAAAGACAGATGAGATGACTTCTCAAAAAAACTAGACATGCTACTAAGAATTTAAAAAATCAGTATTTTGCCCTCAAAGGCTTAAAAGGCTGCATGCAAGATGTTGGCCGCCGCTGGGCTGCTCGACCAACACCGTTCCAATGTCGCTCTGCCCTCGTGTCGTCTCAACACCTGAAACTGAGAGTCATGCCAGGATCGAATTCTGATCATATCGACTATAATACCTAAGCGCGGAGTCAGCCGCCCTGAGGGCCACCAATTCTCGCACAGAACATGCAACATAAAAACAAGACATATATTAACATAATAGGTTTGACCTAACATTCACAATATATAATTTTTTACTTATGGGATTGTAGGGACAATAATTATTAAAATCCGTACTTATTCTATCACTGTACGCTAATCTTATCTAATCAAACAATACTCTTAAAGTTTATGAAACTTTCGTCGGTTCAGGATTGTGCTATAGACAGAACGCGAACCAACACAATAAGTGTTGATTCTCGTTCGTATTCATTCGTTGTTTTTGCAACGAGGAACCTTCTTATAGGTCCTGAGTCGAAGCTTCGATGTGAATTTAACACCTTATATCATATTTAGATTTCATAGGAAAAGTTAGTTGGCTACTTGGAACTATGAACATTTTACCAAAATATTTTTACAAGTCTCTTTAAAATCGCACCTTGTTAACAGGGGCCTGCAATTGCGATGCTTTCGTCTCAGCTATCGATTTTCGGCTGGTCGTAAAGCAATTTTCATAGGAACAGCATTGCCAGGGATGACGAATGTTTCCGAATTGATTTTTTCACTGGCAAAAGAATCAGCACATCGCTCACGATGCTCGTGCGCGTCTGCTGCTAGAGATCAGAAATGCACTGTGACGACCCTAAAATAAATCTTTTATTTTATCGTATGTATGTTTGAACACAAACATTACTCTTAAATTTTATGAATCATTCGTCGGTCCAGGATTGTGTTACAGACTTGCTAATTGTGTTGATTCGTATTCGTATTGATTCGCTTCATTTCACAATTACTTTAATGTGAATGTAAATTTGTAGCAATGGGAAAAGCTAGTATCCAGTAGGTCAGAAAAAAAATGGTGGACAGTCCTACAAACAAATGTATTTTAGAACTTTTATACACATGAAAGCTAAGGCAACATTGATCAATCAATATTCAAATTATTTTAACTGTTTATCTCTCATATAATATTTCTTTTATGATCGTAGCTTTGAAATAATATAAAAAAAATTATTGACAATATTTATTTGTTATTGGTAACAGAATAGCTTGTAATAATTAAGAATGAATGAAAATTATATTTGAATTTAAAAAGTTAATAAAATATCAATGATGTGGTCTTTTAAAAAGCAATAAACAATCGTCTATGTCTGTTTTGCAAACATACATTTTAAAACAAAATTTTGAAAAATAGATACCTTATATCAATATTGCAATATACCTCCTCAAGATACTACATTTAAATTGAATTTGGTTATAAAATACATTGTGGTATTGTACACATCAATATGAATAGAACTATGGAACTGTATGTATAAAAAAATACCAATTCTATTTACATGAGATTGTCCTCTTTCCACATAGACAAACTGGCAAGAAATTACACTCTGTCACCCATTGCTGGCATTAAGGTAGTCACATCTTTAAGCAAGTCTAAAGCAACAGCATCAATTCTTGGGTCGTAAAATATTAAGCAATGGAGAAAGTTAAAAGAAGTAAACGGTCATTTATGTGAAATATTTGAAAATTGTATTTATGTATCCAAGCCACCACACATACTGCAATATCAGTAATTTTTGACATAAAAAAATGCCTTCATCATCCAAAATATTAATTATATTCAAATAGAGTTATGTATTTCGTTATACATTTAATAATCAATATAATAACTTTGACTTCGTTTAGTATCTAGTTATACCTAAAGACGCACTCATTGTAATGCGCTTCTTTATTAATAGGTTTTACTTAGTTTTCATGTTTCGCATTGATTTTAAATGCCTAGGTCTAGATATTGTTAACCAAATAAATACAATTATATATGCAGGTACTTACTGTTGAATAAATCCACCAAATTGAGTAAGCCCCACCTTATAAACACGTTCGACGTATATTGATGAGTCATTCGCTTCACAGTGTCCGACATGTATTGATCATTAATTCACGTGCCCAGATAATGGATCCCTCATTAAAAGTTATTGAAAATTGAATAAAATATTTGGAAAATCCAAAAGTGCACGACTCATAATGTTCATTAGTTTTTTGTTAATAACTATTAAACGACACAAATCAAGTTAACCATTTTCAATACCAATCTCCGGACAGTGGATCTCAAGCTATTAAAAAAAAATGGATCAAATTAGTTAATTAATACGCTCGCTATCGTGTCCGGAACGAAAAAAGTGTTGATTGACAGGAAATTTCTTTGACTATTTTGATAGTTTTTTCTAATTGTATTATGTTAAATCGATTTGAACCAGTGATAGAATTAATCTTCATTAAATTATCTATCAAATAGTGCACAGGTTAATAAAATTACATGAATTATTAATCGTGTTATTGATGAAAAAAGTTACGAAATTGAGGAAAAAAAATTATTCGTTCGTAGAGCACTTCTTAATGCTTCGCATTATGAGTCGTGCAAAACAATTTAACACAAAATGATCAAACGAAACAAAGGTATTTATGAAACTGCCGGGCTGAAGCGAAACTGATGTTTACGTTCAACGCCGACGTGCAAGCAGGAACCAATGCAGGCACAGAGTCCCGACAGAGGATCGGCAACCACAGGATGGAAAAAGAAAAATAGGAAGCCAGGTAAAGAAATGGACAGGTGGTATTGAGAAGACCGGCGGGACAATCTGGCCAAGACTAGCAAAGAACAGAAACGAATGGAAGAGGCCTATGTGTCGCAAGACACGCTGATCACTAAACCGAGAAATCCGTTGTTTTAAATTAAATTTGAGCTAGTCAATTGTGTAGCATTGTGTTGAGTACCAGCAGTATAGGCTTAAATAAATAAATCAAAGCTTATGAGTGTTAACGAATCCCCCATGAAAAGTTTTCGAAAATCGAAAAAAAAAACAATTTAACACAAAATACTCAAAGGAAACAAAGGCGTTTACGGTGATTTTTTCCGTTGAAACTGATGTTTTTGATCAGCGCTGACGTGCAAGCAGCGAGCAATGCAGGCAGGGCGTCCCAACAGCGAATCAGTGTGACCAGCGACAGAATATAAAAATACTACTTTAAATTACAAGGCAATGTCATGAAGGTTATTTTATATAGTTACTTTCAGTATTATATTCCAGACATAGAAAATAAGACTGAAAGTAGGATTTACAGTAAATTAGACTGAAATCATGAAATGGGATTGGTTACCAATGGTTTTTTAATTATGAATTTACTTTGAAAGGTATAAAAAAATCACTTATCTACATTTTGATTTTGGCCTTTCATTATTGTTAAAGTGATTTTTAAACAGATTCCTCAAATATATGACTATCTAAAGTCTATTACAAGATCGAAAGTAGTTTGGTCTTCTTTTGCTACTGTCTAATGTGAAAATGAAAGTAAAAACAAATAATATTAATTTCTCTTTTCTTTTCCTTTTTGTACATGTACGTTAAGACTTTTATACTTTTTGAAAAAAAATCATCCAAGACCCAGTAAGTGTTAATAAAATCTAGTAAATGTCAATTGATGATGTTTGTACACATTTTTTTTTTGGTTAAAAACAATAATTGCAATTATTAAAAAACAGCGAAACGTGGAATTATCTTATTTCATTTTTATTTTTATTAGGTTAAACTTAATATAGGCCAGAAAAAATAACACGCGATTCGTTGTACTCATTGCATATTGAATTCCTCTTACCGATGAAAGTTTAATATATTCTCTTAAGGCATTTCCGACGTAACCAAGTCGACAGGGCCAATTCATACAAATAGCCGTTAGGGATGGTCATTTTCGATGTACGTACCGCTTTATAACAGTGAATAAGGCTAATTTGCAAACCGTCTTAAGGTATTCTAAGCGTTCACGTCAGGCGAAATACGTGGTAACGTTTTATCATTTTAGACTAACTAATGCAATCGTAAAAAGGAAACAACCTTATCATATCTAAATTCCGTTTGCGTCCTTACCCTTTGATCTCGGAAGGAGTAGTTCGCACTAAGCCAAGAATCCATTTTTTTTTTCAGTGTAGCCTTTCCCGAACTAACAATGCCTTCAGTGCTATTAGCACTTTCCCCGTTTAGTGGGTAAAATTCCGCTCTCTTCTTTAAAGGTCCCGACTGAATACAACGTCCTTGGTTGTTTCTATTAGTCAAGTTAATTGAATCAACATCTGCTGTGTGATTTTTGTGGAATTATAATAATAATAGTTGTTTTAATGTAATCGAAGAAAAATTCCACTTTTCTTATTATTCAGTAGAATTAACATTCCTGAATTAAAGAGTAACTCGCATATAAACATATGTACAAATATAAATATAATAATAAATCATTAATGGTTGCAGATTTTTTTGTTTATATATTAATAAAGGCTTTGTACAAAGAGCATCGATTTCAAGTTCTCATAAGAACAATACAGCCAATATTTGTATTATAAATCGCTTATAAATTTTTCTGTTTCTGAATAAAACAAGGTTATGATATAAATAAAATCTTTATTTTTCTAATAGAAATTAAATATGCAACTAATTAGGTACTGAAAAGCTCAGTAATAAAAAAAATTGCAACACGATAATGGTCCATAAACATCTATCACAGCGCTGTATATACCAAAAAATGAATACTTAGTTTTTGCAATAAATGAAAGAATTTATAATTATTAATTTACAATCGCTAATTACTTATCTTTAACAAGTTCGTTTAAATAAGCTGGATTCTTTATGGACCAAGGTCGCGACTATCAAAAGATCAAACTTATTCTATTTAAATAAAAGCATAGCTTAAATAATATAGGCAACGCCACGTGGGCCATTTCTTAGAAAACATGCTAAATTCATGTATCTATTAAACATTTCGAATCTTAACACGCAAAATTAAGCATTTCAATCTTTAATTTCAGAGTACATTGCATATGTACCAATTCCACATATGTTAATTTAATAAACAAATAATATCTTATTTTTTGTTTCCGTTAAAAAGAATTTTCAATTTGCACTTTCGCTAAACAGTATTTTTGAAAGCTTACAAAAACCAAAAGGGTTAAAGTTAAATACTGAAATAATTAAAAGTAATGTTGGTAAAAAATTAAACAAATAATAAAACGGTATTTATTTTAAATGTTTTTGGAATATAGCATCTGAATTTGCGAATATAATTGCAAAGTTATTAAAAAAATACTAGAATTAACAATTAGAATTTTTTTTTATTTAACATAGAGATTGCTGTTATAATTTTTGCTAATGTAACAAATCTCTAATGTTTGCGGCAAATATGTGAAGTGAAAATATATGTAAATCATTTGTATTAGAGATTTATTGGAGGATAATACGTTGCTCATAGCTTTATAAAAAGCGTTTAGCCAAAGTGCTAAAGTAGGCTAAAGTTTAATTTGCTAAAATTTAATATTGGCGAAAAAAATAAAACGACACAATTCGCTTTTTAACCTTCACAAACATTAAAAAAAAAACTAAAACAGTGGTAATACATGATATAAATCAAATGTACTTGAATTTAGGCGTAAATAATGTAAACAAATGTGGAAAAAATAGGTAATTTTTACAAATAAAATAACATCCCGAATCGTAGAACTGAGTACTTTCAACCATTAAACTATTATCTACATAAAAAACTCCTCATAATTGAACAAACTAAAAAAAAGATGTTAAAATAAATATTAAATATCAAACATAAGCATTTAACGTAAAACTTTTAAAATGATGACAGCATATTAACATACAATTTAAGACATTTATTTATTTTCTAAACCACAAATTTATTATTGTCCGATCTTTCTATTGGAAATATCACTAAAATAAAGGTGAAAATGTGAAACACAATATTTGTAGCTGTGATTTTTTCTTTGATAAACATACAAAAACTTGATTTCGAATATGTGATAAGATTAAAAATTTGCACTATAGCTTATTATGATTGACCAACAGTATTAAATGGGCTAAAAAGTCTTATAAAAGGAATAAAATATAATTTTTATTGGCAATTATTGAGTTTGTGTGTAAGTTGTATGTTGCTTGTCGGTATCCGTTGCTTTGTCTATGCCTGCACCTGTGGCTACTATACTTGTATCTTTGCCTGTACCTGTTTGTCTGTTTGTATACGATTATTATGTTTGTGTGTATTCTGCGTCTGTATGTGTGTGATTGTTTATGTGTGCGAAAGACAAAATGAAAGATCGATGAAGAATAAATATCCATAGGGTTATCGTGTATCGAAATAAATAAATAACCTTTATTTCAAAAATAAATATCGTTAATACTAATTTGATCATAACAAGGATGACGGTCTTTATTATATTTACTTCTAAGTAATATCTATTAATTTCATAAAAAAAGCTCCTACGAAGAATGTTCAAATTAATAGGTAGAATTAAGTTTAAATATACTTGAATGTCTTAAAGTAAAAATATATCTTACTGTATTTGTAAATAATAAGTTACAGTTGGCAAATAAAAACATATACATTAAACGAGCAGCCTGAAATTTCATTTCTTACTAGCATACATTACAGTGTCGTGGATGTTACTGTAGTGACGTTTCAACTCAGAATACTTTCTGAACTTCTTATCACAGAATACGCAGTCGGCAACCATTTTCCTGACGCTATGCACGGCCCACTCTCGTGGTCCCACTTTTCTTTTAAAGATCTGAAATACTGGTGGCAGAGCTTACATCTGAACTGAGCGGTTTTGTTTCTGTTGTGAACTAATTTCAGATGCTTCTTGAGGCTAGATTCGAAATGAAACACCTTTTCGCAGTATTGACATAAAATAGGCTCCGTGTTGCTGTGATACTCCATGTGTTGGGCTATCATCTTCTTTGAGTTGAATTTTCTTTGGCACAAGTCGCATTGGAATGAAGGTGCACCGTGGACCTTTTTATGTTTCGAGAAGTTGCTCGAATCGCTAAATGATTTGTCGCAAAATTTGCATTGATACAAAGTCAATTTTGCGTGTTCCCTCAGATGAGCCTTGTATTTGTCGATCTTCGTAAAGGTTGCTACTTGGCATATCTCGCATTGCAAATGCAGGATACCATCCCTGCCGACCGGATTCTTCAAAAGGTTGGCCCTGATGACGTGCTCGATGAGGTGACGCTTGAGGTCACCGACTCGATCGAAAGTTTTGCCGCAAACATTGCACACCTAGAATTAGCAATAGATCTTAACAATTTCTCCTTATCTATATATTATTCTAAAATTTTCAGAAAAAAATGATTAATTAGTTTCATTATCAACAATACACGTATGGTCACCTAATAATGCTATTCTACAATAAATAAGTTTTACTGGTATCGGAGTAGGGTTACTAACAAACAATGAATATATAATATTTCTCGAGTGTATATTAACGTAATTAAGATAACATATAAAAATAAAATAAAGTTTATGAAAGACAACGTAATAATAATACATCACTGATTCTTTTGCTATCTCTATTCGTATAAAATGTGAAAAAAGAATTTACATGCTTTGTATAAAAAACTATTGAACTTTGATATTTGTGATTTGTTGTATTCGCTCTGTCATTTCACACCATCGATACTTGATTATTATTATTCCACTTCAATTTACAAAAAAAAAAACCACAGTAATTAATTGATTATCAATAAACTTAACAATATGAAAGACTTAGAAAATCCAAAAATGTACTCATAATGTTTCCATTTGATTTTCCTTTAGAATGAAGAAAAAAATTGAACTAAAGTGCCATCCAAAATACATTATTTCAACTATTATAACGCAATCTCTTCGAAACAGTTGGTAACTAAGAAATGTATTTACATACTACTAAAGGTCGCCTCTACTTTTGAGAGTTCCCTTTTGGTTTATTAATTTATATATTTTAATTAATTATAATTTAACTACAAATAATTAAACAGCCATTTTCAATAGGAGATTACTTGCTGTAATTCAAAGCTAATAAACAAAAAAACGGCTAATGGATTTTTTCACAGTGGATCGTGTTTTCAAGTTTTGCAGAGCCGATTGATTGGATCCGTCTTTTAAACTATTTGATGTTTTTTTCGTTTCTTTTGCATAAAATATTTTTTTGAAGCTCACAACATTAATCTTCACTAAACTATCTGTGCAATGGTATCAAAATTCCATTATTCGTGTACTAATGACAAGGGCGGCTATAGGTCCATATAGCGTCCGTGTGAAATCAATACTCTGGCGCTCTTTTGTAGGCGCCAGGAGATGTCGCTAACGGCGCTTGGAGCTGTACACCCTGCACCATAGGCAAAGCCATTCTTGACTAACGATAGTACAGCAACAGTAGGAGTTGCTAACGAGAGATGAAAAAAATTTTCAATCTTAAAGCGCTCTCAAATGCCTTCGCAATATAAGTCGTGTAATATTGTTAATGTTAGTATATCTGAAATAATTATTATATATGTTAGTATATAACGATTCAATTCAGGTTATTTTATGACTATCAATGCAAAAACATTTTTATAGTTGATATTAGTATTATAATAAGAATTACATTAAGGAAATTATCATTCTAACGTAAAAAGTTATTACTATTTTTCTGAACCTTATTATGCATTTTTTTTTTATAAAAGCATATTTTTCTTTTTAATTAACGTTAATAACATTAGTATACTACTCTTTAATACGAAATTACCTTATTATGATACTTGGACTTCTTTCCACTACGTTCCTTCAAAAAGATATCAGTTTCCAAGACTTTCGCCATCATTGCATCGGCTTCTTTTACATTGTCTTTTATTGCTTCAAGATGGTTCGAAGTGCTATTTCTTTGGATTGTTACATGGAAGTTTGACGTTAAAATGTTTTTCTCTTCGTTGGACGTAGAACTTATTTCTGCGGTATCAACTAATGTAATTGCTTTGGACAGTAAAGAATTGTTGTTTTCAATATCAATTCTAGTCAGGTCTTCTATTGCCCCAATGTGGTTTGCAGGAAAATTTGATGAAACACCATTCACTTTCGCGATATCATTATTCTCAATCGTACTTTCGTTACAGTTTTTAAGTCCACTGTCAATTATTAGGTTAGAATTCTGTTTCATGGATTCTTCTATTTCTTCGTTATTACTGCTTTCATTATCACACATGTCGTATTTATATGTGCAATAGTTTTTCATTTCGTGTTTTCGAAGTTTCTCCACATCCTCGAATGATTTGTAGCAAGTTTCGCATGAATAAGGACGCTCATGCAATCTTTTATGGTTTCGCAATGTAGCTTTCGTGGCAAAAACTTTGTGGCAAATCTCGCACTCAACTTCTGGATCACCGTGGCCGCGGCAATGCATTTCAAATTTGTCTTGATTCTTTAGTGTTTTTCCGCATTGTGTACATAAAAAACGAAAGTCGTCATAATCTCCAAGGTGCTTTTTCCCTCTTTTTGAAGAATTTTTAAGATTTTCCACAGTACATTTGTTGTGTTCTTTAAAACTAGATAGTTCTTCAAATACCTTATCACATTTTCCACACTGATATTTTTTTTTCATAGGAGAATCTGGAACTTTCTCTAAAACAAAATTTATAGTAGCTACTTAAATAACAAGGATATTATTTTTTTTTTCAATGATATGATTACATACAATAAGAATAAACGTACCAGAATCTACTTCATTTTGACTACTTTTATCACAATTTTCTGTGATACATTTTATCGTTGGATCAACGACTTTAATTTTTTGCACGGTCCGGCCGTACTTAGGATCTTCACCTTGAAACGTTATAGTTTTGTGTTGCTTCATAGTTTTCCTGATTCCAGGCGATAATAACTGTTTGAGCGCATCATTGTTTATTTCAATTTGTGCAGTTACACTTTTGCTTGCCAATATATCATCCTCTTCAGAGACTCTACCATCTTCATCATTTGTCTTATCGTTTTGATAAATGGTATTCCTCAATTCACAAACTAATTTACGACGTTTGGCAACGTATTTTTTGGATTCCTTTTCCACCAGAGTCAAATTTTCGTTTGTATCGCGTAGTTCACTAATGTCTTTCACTTTGATGTGACTACGCTTACCGCGAGGGCGTAAATTGTACCCTTTTTGTCTTTCTGGTATCTTACTATAAATATCGGGACCGAAACCCATCTCCATCATCATATCGATTTCGGTCGGGCAATAGTCTTGATCGTTCGGGTCGTCGACCTCTACATCCGAATAATAATCACAGTCAGCTGATGAAAAATTAGACAACATTAGAAAAAATTTATATTTACATTATTAATAATTAAGTATTTTAAGTAATTAAGCACTAATGAAGTATTTTTATGTATGAAAATCGTAATTTCGTCAATTTTTGATGTGTAACATCTTTCCTCTCGCTTTCCCGCAATGTGCGTGAGTGATTTTGTGAAAAAGGACACAAGTGAATAACAGGCAGCATGGGATGTGCACACTATTTAATTGGAGCAATGAGCGCGCGCGGCGCTAGAATTGGTTGTCAGATAATACATTTTCCGAGAGGTTGATACTGTCACCCAGTGTTGCCAACCGTAGGATTTAAATGGTATTTGTGCTACTTTTTCGCTCTTATAAGGTGTACAAAAGAGTATACGAAATCGTTCGCACAACATACGAGCTTTTCACATCTTAAAACCATAACAAAATAAAAATAATAATATAAAATTAACTTTGCCTTTTTAAAAAAAATAACTACCGACCTACTTCTTTAGAAGTTTCAGAAGAATTATTTTCATCAAGGTTGAGAAAATTACTCTTTGTGTTTATATCATTGCTAAAAGAAATGAATAACTTTTTAATGCCAAATGTTAATTGTTCAAAGTAACAATTGAAAAAAATTTTTGATTTTTTGCAATTCGTATTTTTACCAAATATAGAAGAAGATGGTTCCACTTTAAAAAAAACTGTCACTTTCTCCCTATGATTTATGTGGTGATTGTAAATTAAACTTCAATTCATCATAAGCTGAGCTGCTCATGGTTTTTTTTTTTAAATAATGACACAAGCTCGAAATAAACACAGATTGAAATGTTTCGCCAGCTATCAGTGTCGAAACATTAATGATGCAGTCTTTCAACGTTTTCAAATAATTCGAATTCACAAATAAATGTCTCATACTGTCTCAGATCTCCTCAAATAAAATAAAGATAACAAAAAAACTCTTCAATAAAAAATTGCGTTACTCCTAGTATCGATTCAATAAAATACAAATTTTTATTTAAAAGAATTATTTTTCGTTAAGAAAATTTTTTCAAATAAAATCTGAATTATTTTTTTAATGATATACTGTTAATATTGCTTATTAACAAAGTGAGATGTCAGATGTCACGCATCATATGGGATGACTGTAAAACTCGCTCGTGTTTTTCTACTGGTAACTAGTTATCGTATCACCTGTTCTTCTTTACAAATAGAAATACTTTAAAAAACTGGTTTTTCAGTATCAATATCGTAAATTTTGTATATATCAAAAAACACTATTTTAAGTCCGTTAGAAATTTTAGAAATAGCGTTAAAGTAACACCACACCATACCATATATAATTTTACGGCTGACGATTTTGGAATTACTAGCCGTAACAGAAATGCGCTATATTATACATAAGTTGCTTACAACAATAAATAATTAGAACAAAATTCTATTGAAAATGTTTCAAAATATTTCAAAACTTGAAAATCAAACACTAATTTCTACGTTACGCTTACCCTCTGAGCTTTCTTCAAGTTTTTCAGAAACGTCTCTGATACGCTTTCTTGATAATTCAGATTTAATATTTTCATATTTGGGCAACTCATATCTCGAACTTCCAGTCTCTCTCGTTTCCTCGCACATCTGTGACGACTCCACCGAATCAGGTAAATGCTTAAGGATCTCGCTGAGTAGCGGCTGTTCACTTTGTGCGTTCGCAATACCTTTTTCGAATTCGTCATTTTCCAACAAATGCAAGGTAATCGTGGTGTCTATGTTATGTATGTTATCTTCGATGTCACGCATTAGATTTTCCGTCTCTTCACTTGGCATACCCATCTGTTCGAGGCTCTCCTGTGTGCTGTTAAGTGACTCTGAGCATTGTGCCAATCCCGCCTGTATTTCGGACTCCGTGTACTGTTCTACTGCGCTGTCATAATAATAAATTTGTTCTGAAACAAATTAGAAAATTATGGGGTTATTGATCGCGTTCCAATTTAAGAAATAAAATTAAATTTCGTTACGTAACTATTGTCGGTGTAAAAAGGTATAGATAGTTCTAAGTTTGAATTCTTGACACGTGCTGCATCGCTTTCGTGATCAGCAGACGAAAGGTATGCGGTTGCTGCAACTCGATCGTCCCATATCTCTGAACACTGCAAGTCTGCCGTTGCATCTTCAGTGAGTACATCCCCATAATCGCTAATGACATCTGCAGGGGTTTCAACTAACGCATCCGGAAGTTGATTAAGAACTTCACTTTCATAAGAGCTGGAGAAATCCACATCCATTTCAAGGAATTGTTGAATATTTCCCCCTTCCACGTAGAGTTTCAGGTCAGCTTCATCGATTGCGGGATTTTCGTAGCCGCACACGCCTGCGATCTGGCTGTCTAAGTTATTTTGTACTTGCCCTGCATTGTTAGCGATCGAGTTGTATGGAAAATTTTGAGTTTGATCGCTCCGATCGTTGACCCATGACACGTTCTCAGAAGTGTCAGCTTCATAGGGATGCTGGTCGTTAAAAGCTTCAAATATACAAGAGTCTCCGTCCAAAGTGTCTGAAAAATGTATTCGTCAATCAATATACGACTCTTGGATTAAGCTTTATTATGATTGTTTTCTAAAAAATTTAAAAATACCGTGGTATTGTTTTTATGAAGGAATGATGGAAGGAATTTAGAGTTCATTAAAATTTAAATTATTTTCACTTCAAATTAAGCATTTTGAAATTTAACCTAATAAATATTCATCGAATGATATACGCATATATAAATTAATAATAATGATACAATTAAGCTATATTTACGCATTTATACGTAAATTCATATTTACTTGTATACAGTTCAACATTGACAGCGGTGAGCTTCAAACTCTCATTTGCAATAGTTAACTGTTAAGTGTTATAAATTAACATGTCAAAATATCGTCAATCTTACAGTTATTGGCGTTTGTGACATTAATTTCATGTCAAAAATGTCAATATCTTTAAGATTAACTTAGTACACTGCCAATTGTGAAGTTAAAACAACATATGTTCACGTAACAGTTACCAATTAATTATTTCAAATGAGAGTTTGAAGCACAACGCTGTATGAACATAATTTGCTGTAGCAATGTAACAGAACTTTTGACATAATCTTTCTCTTTAGAAAAGGACAAAAATCATGTTTTTGTGCTTGGTAAAACGTCAACATCATGAAAAGACGAGTAGTTTTACATTTGTCCTATCTATTTTATAATTTCACTTACATCATAAGACTATATCCATGCACATTTTTCAACTTTAAGTAATAACTTTAAGAGATGTTATTTCTAGCTGTTTGTTGACTTGCAATGTTTTGCTACACGTGAAATATCGAAAGATCATTGGTTTTCATAAACACTACAAGTAACTTACTCCAAAATTAGCAAATTAATAAGACACGCATCTGTAATCCTTTCTTCCTGGGTTGAACAATGCTTTTGTAGGATTTGTAAAAATAAATAAGCAGTAATGAATATTACGTGAATGATATAATGAGTTTGTTCTAAATTTTAACGCAAAATTTTAAGATTCTTCGCCGTCTGAATATACTAGGAACACACTTAGTACACTGTTTACTTCATACACTCTCATATTTTTCTACATTTAATTTAATATCAGGTAATTAATATATTAAAAATACATACGAAATCGTTGTTATTGCAGAAAAGAATACACGTATTTTTAACTTTGATGCATATAACACGATTAACAAAAACTACGGACTCGATTATATACTTATTTATGAATAACGATAAAATCTTCTGTATGAACTCAGTAATGCAGTTTTAGTTAATAACGTAAATATTATATTGAATGTGATTAAAACCGATTTCGCGTATTTAAACAGCATCATGCGTTGATATGAAACGAGAAAATTGGTTCAAATTCTTGCAACGAACACGCTTCCATAATGGCGGAAGAAATAATTCTATATTGCAAGTGAAAATTTTTTAACGATAATAAAGTTGATACGAATTAGTTACACTAACTCACCCAGCTGATTCCAAGTAAAACTGGAAGGGTTTAAAATATCCAAAATGTCTTTCATACTGTTATCATTTCAATTTTATAACACACCTTATAAAATAATACGACCCGTACGCAATCTTATAGACGAATGTACGGGGAAGATGGTGTTTTGATAAAAAATCAGTTATGTTCGGCAACAATTTATAACAAATAATTTTTAAAAGTCTCTATAGATATATAGTTTAGTATATAAATGCAAATTATTTCATTTCAGGTCGGCATAAGAAAGGAAAATTTGATGAATGAATTTAAATCAATAATGCAACATAAAAAGTATCTCAAATGATAAATTGTCTCGATCGGCGCAAGCGGTTCGCTGAAGCTGAAATGACGTTTGACATTTGTCATTCCTAAATCAAAAATGATCTTATTAGTTATTGTTATCCCTTGCGATTTCTGTGAAAATAATAATCTTATTTTAGTCGCATAATAATAATGTAATAAAAATTTCCATACTTATTTAATATTAATTACTTAAGTGATAACTAATCATATAAAAATAATTTATTTCGAGAAATTTTGAAATTAAATACTTCAAAATTTGATTGTTTCAGTAATAAAAATAAGGGGCTTTTTTTAAAACATCCAGTCATTAATTATGACGATATCAATGTAAATTGTAAATTATATTAAAAAGGTATATTGTTAAATAACGTGAAACACTTATGCGGTACCAAATTATGTAAACAACCTATAACAATAATATTATTATTTTATATACGCCAAATTACGAATCTTAAAAAAAACCCTTAACTCATTGAACTTATTATAACTAATGTAAATTATTATATCTATTGATATATGTTATATAAATACAGGGCAAATATGGAATTATACCTAATATAGTATTTCTATATTATAATCATATTGATTATTAAGAATTTAATTTTATGGATATTTATTAAAAATATTTCTCGACCAAATAAAAAAAAAATTGTAATTTCAAGAAAAGCATAAAAATCTTTTTTATTTGGAAGAAATAGATCAAAAATGAAATAACAATAAAGGTGACTAGAAAAGTTTTCAAACAATAAATAAAAGTGTTTTATTAATGTATGCTATTTTTAGCTATGAGCTATTTTTGACCAACTTCCGAAAAGGTGGAGTCCTTATTTTTTTTGTATTGTTATGCGATATTTTCGTCAATTGTGAACCAATTTCGGAAATTATTTATAAATAATTTTCGTATATAAGGTATTTGTCCAGTCTTTTTATTTTCGAATAAATAGAGGTACATAAAAATATCTGCCTAAAATATCAACTATTTCTGGGGTATCTTATATTAACTGTACAGAATAAATAATGATAAAATTCACAATAATTACTATAATATCTTATTTCTATCTAATCAATAAAAGCTATTGTTGCATGGGGTAAATAGAAAAATACATTTAAAAAGATCTCCTATCACAACTAAATATGTAATATACATGAAATAGGTAAAAAATTCAATTACGTATTTACCCTTATAAATTGTACGCTTGTAATTCCACAATTTCACACACAACTCACTACACAAAACTCGTAGTTGGACTTATTGTTGGAGACGGGCTATCATTACCTTAGGCGGTAGTTGATTTTAGCATTATAAATAATATTTAAATATAAATATTTCATCTACCTTCAACCTTCTATAAATAGATGAGCTAGATATAGAATAAATATCACTTCCCCTTTGATATATATCCAATAACATATGTGGAGTCTGTGCATTTTCAAAACGATGATTCCATATAGTTATCTTTTTGGCATAATATTTGCGAAAGTGCGAACTATTTGCACTTTTAAAGGCATCATTTCGACGTCGCTACTTAACATTGTTATTTCAATTACAAATAAAATTCATTATTTTTGGTAAATTAGAATTCGGCTCTTACTTATATGAAACTCATAGCGAAGATACAGTTCAAAAATTACCGCCTTACCTTTAGGTGAACACGTGAAACAATTTTATTTTAGATGTCACTAGTCGGTTTACGTTTTTAACCGACTTCAAAAAAGGAGAAGTTTCTCAATTCAATTGTATTTTTTATATTTGTTACATCGGAACTTTCGGCTGGGTGAACCGATTTTGATGATTCTTTTTTTATTTAAAGTACCATGTTCATGTACCAAGCACCAGGCTTGGTACATGAACATTTGTTTGCCGGAAGTTATTGATGAACTTCGTAAAAATAACTGTAAAAGTCATACCATCTTGCACCGTGACAATGACAGATTTCACACAGCCAAACAGACAAATAAATTTTTGAAAGAGAAAAACATAGAACTTATGAGCAATCTTGCATACAGTCTCGATCTGGCACTTTGTGATTTTTTTTCGCTAAAATTAAGAACCAATTACACACTCAACGATTTTCATCACCTGAAGAGGCTGTCGAAGAGTATGAAAACACGTTTCTGAGGTCGCCAGGTAGTTGTGTCATGAATGTTTCTAAAATCGATTTATTGGTATGAAAAAGTGCATTTATGCTTACGGAGAATATTTTGAGGAACTACAAATTTATTGTTGACCATTCATAGTTTTTTTTTTTTTCATTCCAGAAATTTTCAGTGCGTCATACGTATTATAATTTTTGAGTATCTAGTTTTTTTGGCATACCCTTCGTACAGACAAGCCAATCAACGGGTCAACTTCGTTTTATGCAGTTCAGAATCAGACTGAGTTCATCAATATGTACATTTTTCATTTTCTTCCGTACCACCTAATACATATTACATAATAACATTCTTAGTTGGTTGAAGGGAAAATAAGAATGCCCGTACTCAAAACTGAATCTGTAATAGTCCAATGAATGTTTTTTGGCCGTGTTCATAAGTTGTTGTATGAATGTTATATGAATGAATTCATAAGTGTAACATAACAATAATTAAAATTACAACAAAATTTAAAATAATGAAGAATTCTTCATAGTCCTTTCCACGACGTTTCAAAATAGGTGTAATGTCCCACAATAATTCAAGTATGGGAAGTTTTTATTGATATCGTTAAAGTACTGTCTAAAAGCGTTACTGTGGATTTGCAACAGTTATATATACCAGGAAAGTCGTGAAAATCGTGCTTGGGCTTTCCACCGTTATGACTCAGAAAGGAAAAGTCTACGTTGCAAATCATCCGAAATATGTCAGTATCAATAAAAAAAAAGTTGTTACATTCATAGATAGATAGATAGGTTAGAAATTTTTGCATAATAAGAAGTTTTTCATTATTATGCTTGTTTATAAAAATTTTATATCTGACATATTTCGGATGATGAATATTTTTTACCCTTTCATCTTTAAAAAAAAAAGTATTTAATTGAAAAAGTAGTAATAAATTTTAAAACTTCACAAACTTAAAATTGAAATATCTCCAGCAGTATTGAAGTTATCGATTTAGCGTCAAAGACTTTTTTGTAGGAAATTGAATTTCCCACAAGTTTTCCATTTACATTTTTTCCATAACTCTTGTCGTTTACGAATAGATGGGAAAAGCAGCAAATTTTATGGAAAAATCAGGTTTAGTGGCCCGTACTACCTCGCCCGTAAGAGTTACGACTTAGCCACCATCGACGCTTTTGTAAAGCGTTCAATTCTGAAAAAAACCCGACTTTGTTCAAAGTGATGCCATGCAATACCACTGAAGTATCGAGATTTAAAAATTAAAAATCAGAGTTTTCGTGTATTTTAAATGGAAAATCTGTACACGCCTTGGACCTGGACTTAAAATTAATATTAAGGGCTCAAACTTTCAGGGATTTTTTTTTGATATTTCCGGCGTAATTTCACGATGGGACCGAAAAATAAATAGTTCAAAAAAAGTACCCTAATTATATACATATATATATATATATATATGTATAGAATTTTAGGCTCAAAAAGCTTGCTGTATTTTTGAACTTGGTGACATTAAAAAAACACTAAAATAGATCTTTTGAACCTGACGAGCTCAATAATTTACTGCTTGTTTATTTTTAACCTCGAAAGTAATAAGAAGTTTTAGGGATGGTCTGAAGAGTCAAACGTATTTAAAAATTTTCAACTCAAAAACTCATAAACAATGTTTATAACTTAAAGAACTGAGAAACACATCAAGAAATATTATAGCGCGGAGATTCAGGGATGGGCTGCAGGGTCATGCAAGGTCCAAATTTTTTAAGTTGACTCTGAAAGGGGTAAAATAAGGGATGAAAGTGTTGTATGGGAAATCAAAACTGCTGGCGCTAATGATGTTAAAATTTATATTTAAATATTTATTACAAATGAAAAATCATGACATGCATCCTTTTTTTTTAAAGTAATGATGAAAGGGGTGAAATGTGGGATGAAATTTTGTATGGAAGATAGAAACTGCAAAAGCTATTGAATTGATGTAAAAAATAAAAAATCGGAACCGCTGAAGCTATTGATATCATTTTTTTATTTTTATTTTTGTTACTAGTGTATATTCCTATACATATAAACTTGTTGGGTTTGTATGTATATCCTTGAATTAAAGTACGATGAAATACTAAATAGATCGGACTTTTTAGTCTGATCTTCATTCTTGATCTCCCGATCAAAAATCTCGCTTCATTTTTGAAGAGAGATTTTTTTTAGAGAGAAGGGAATACGCACCCGTAAGAGGTATGCCCTGGAAGCGAGTCGATGCAATTTCGTTAAATATGTTTAGTGGTTTATGAGAAGACTAACAAAGTTTGTGTGTTTTATTGTAAATAATTTTATTGTGGTTTATGATAATTAATCATAAAGTACTAAACAAAAAATAACGACATTTTCCGACGACAGGTGAAAATCATCCTCCCTGATAAAAATATAACCTCAATTTTAAAATTCGTACAGTTAGAATTTTTATATACAACAAATGTAGATTACACATGTTTCTGTCTCTTACGGAAAAAATCAAAAACAAATCGGTGTACAATTTATTAAATATATTCTTTACAAATTAACTTATATTAAATAATTACTCTAAATATTTTTGTTTTCTAAGCAGCAGTTATTTCTTAACTAAAATTATTTTGAGCATGGTCGGGTATAATGTTTTTGAGTTATTACTGAAAAACTACACTTCTCAACAAAAGGACGTAAATGCCATAAAGATACGCTCTTTTGCTGATGCACTACAGTTTACACTAGTTTAATAGTAATAATCGATATACCTACTTGTTTTTATAGTAATAAGCGACTAAAGTGCTTATAACTGTTCTGTGCAGGAAACATGGAAAAGGTGTAACAACGTACTTTTTTCATCTGTAGTACATTTCTTTGTAAAAATGGCTTCGGAACCTTATAATGATCATGGTCCGAAATGTTCTTGGTCAGTCTTTTTAGATGAAATTCTTCAATTCAAACCTCTTATCTATGCTTCGTCAAAAAATATAGAATTGTTTTTGGACAAATTTGTAGCGGTGGTCACAAACCTAAAACTTTTAAACTTAAAAATGTGTCTGATTTTATATTATAACATTTAGCATTACAAAGGTCAGACCCAGACGCGGTTCCCACTTTCAAATCACTCAGGCAGAGTGATTCCATTCCCACATATGGCAGTTTAATTCATTATTTAAATGAACAATCCAAAATATTGCATCGCGCTCCTAGTACTTCGTCAATAAAAAAATAGCAATAATGATAATGAATCAAAGCATTCGAAATCTAAACACGTTTTTCTCGCTGCCGGAAATCCATGCATTTGTTGCGGTCGGTCTACACACACAAATCTATACAAATGCGATTCGTGTCAAATGCTGAAAGTAGGTAACTTAATTTTATTAAAAAACGGAACGGATGTACTAATTATCTAAGTTTATATCATGTATATTCAGATTGTAAATCGAATAGTCTATGTCGCAATTGTGGCAATAGACCTCATTCGTTGTTATGTATAAAAATTAATTCGATTTCGTCTAATAACATAAAACATAATTATGAGAGATCGCATGCTGAATCTGATAACTCGCTCCGCTCCCCTCACCCCCCGCGAACGCCCACCTCTATACAGGCGACTGCAAACCATTTTCAGGCGCAGACGCCGATCACTGAACCAGTGACTAGTGCTAATAACGTTTCTCTCTCCAATTTTCAGTGGAATAATGAACGCATAAATACTTGTTTATTAGGAACGATACAACTGGATGTAAAAGATAACGCAGGTAATTTATGCACTGTTAGGGGTCTTGTGGTCTCTGGTTCACAAAACAATTTTATAACGGAGAATTGTTGTAAGAAATTAAATTTACTGTGCAATAAAATAACGTGGTCAATCATTTAGGGCATAGGGGGATCCACGAATCATCGAATCATATTAAGGGCTTATTAATACTAAAATTATCTTCCCGAATCAACAGAAACGTATTTTTTTTCTATTAACGCTAATATCATAGATTGCATAACAAGTAATTTACCTACAGTTATAACAGATAACTTTCCGCTAAACTATTTAAATGATATTAAACTTGCAGATGAAAATTATACAATTCCAATTCAAATCGACATACTTTTAGAGGGTTCAATATTTCCGGAGATTCTGTTATCCGATCGAGTGGACCGCCGGGCACGCCCACCGCATTTGAGACCGTGTTTGGCTATATGGTTATAGGGAACATTGCAATCGAAAATGATTTAGGTGTTACTTCTACGTTTTGAGCAATAACTGATCCTTGCTTAAATACGCTTTTACAACGCTTTTGGCAAATGGAGGAGATAGACGCAACACCGCCGTTTAACTCCGAAGATCGGGAGTGTGAAATAATATTTCAAGACACAGTTTCTGGCAATAAATCGGGAAGTTATAGCGTAGCACTTCCCTTTTCTCGCGATACTTCGTTTTTAGAAAATTCCTTTGCAACAGCAAAATAATCAGTATTTTTCTTTAGAAAGAAAATTAAATACTTCCCATCGAGTATAACGCCGTCATCAAAGAATATTTAGATAAAAGTTATATTTCACCAATTTTTGATGATATTCCTGACGGATTTTATATTCTCCAACACGCTATCGTGCGTCAGGACAAAACGACCATAAAATTACATGTAGTATTAGATACGAGCGCTAAAATCGATTTGGGTTTATCTCTTAATAATATTTTGTACACTGGGCAAAACTTACAAAACTATTTATTTTCTATATTATTGACTTTTCGACTTTATAGTATCGCATTTTCTGCAGACATAAAACAAATGTATACTCGTATTCAAATATTAATGAAGATCATCGCGAATTTCAAAAGATTTTATATATATCGACCCTACGAAACCTCTAATTACATATCAGTTTAATCGTGTTTGCTTCGGCTTACGATCTAGTCCATTTTTAGATATGAAAGTTATTCGCGAATTAGCTGATGACGAAAACGCTACTTATCCCCACGCCGCCTCCCTCGTTCCAAATAGTCTGAAGTAGTACAATACTTCTAGACACAATATTGATAAAATTTATTGCTTTACTGATTCTATAGTTACTCTATATTGGATACATTCATCGTCCCATAGACTTAAAACAAATGTTTCTACGCGTATATCTAAAATTATAGAAGCCATACCATTAAATCATTTTTATCACGTCGACGGCTGCCAAAATCCAAGTGATTGTCTCTCTCGTGGTTTGTTGCCGCATCACTTATTTCGATAATCAACTATGGTTTAAAGGACCCTTATGGCTTTCCTTGGATCCCGAATAATAGGCATTAAAACTTGTCTAATGCCTATTAATACGAATATATCTGAGCCTAAAGTAATCGCTTTCAACGCAAAGGTAGAGAAAGAACGTCAACTCTCTTGTATACGCTCTCACAACGCTTTTTTTGTATTAGGCTTTATTACGCTGTATACAGCGTAATTCTTATCGTGTATTCTTATCGCTTCCTCAAAAAACTTCCACGCTCCGATTTTATTTCTAATACTGATATATATTTCGCTGAGATTAAATTAATAGACATATTACAAAATCAACATTTTTTCAAGAACATTAAACGTTTATAAACAAAAATTTTAACAAAAAAAAAATACCGACTTCAAAAAAAAAACTATTCCAAAACAAACTAATATGCACAAAAAGTAAAAAAATAATTGCGTATTCTTCTACAACTTAGTAATCAACTTACTTTTTCTACTCATCAATATGTAGGTACGATCTATGTGTTTACCACGCAAGAAGGTAGGTTACCTACCTACCCACTTCAAATTCAACTTAATACATACCTATGAATAACAAACAATGATCAAAATATTTTTCAGAGTTCTCTTAAGTAAAAAATATTAGACTACTTAAAAGTCAATCAAATTATTACGATAATAAAATGTAGTTACAATTATTGTTATTTTTGGAGTCGGTACCAGCCAAGGAAACACTACAATATATGTAGCAATAGACACCGACTCCAAAAATAACAATAATTGCAACTACGTTATATTATCACTATAATTTGATTGACTTTTAAGTAGGCTAATATTTTTCATTTTACTTAGGAGAACTCTAAAAAGTATTTTGATCATTGTTTGTTATTCATAGGTACGTGTTAAGTTGAATTTGAAGTGGATAGGTACCTACCTACCTTCTTACGTGGTAAACACAGATCGTACCTACATACTGATGAGTAGAAAAAGAAAGTTGATTATTTAGTTGTAGAAGAATACCCGATTATTTTTTTACTTTTTAATGCATATTTAATGGTTTTGGGATAGGTTTTATTTTGAAGTCGGTTTTTTTTTATTAAAATTTATGTTTATTTTCTTATTTTTAGTGAATCTGGAGTACATTAACCAGTATGTCTAAATATGGATAGGCCTATTAAACGTGCTGCGTATAGATCGCCCCTTACTGTAAGCCGTAAAGAAGTTCCATTGATCATCATATTTGACTACGGCAATTACTTGAACATAACGACCTTATGGTAGGTGACTTAAATATCCGGATAGCCTATAAAAGATTCGGCCGAGTATCGTTAATTTGCTCCAAAGAATTGAAGAGTTCCGTTACTTTGTCATGGATCCCATAATCAGAACCTAACCAAACTCTCTTCAAAACTAAATTTGAAGTACATCCTTTCCAATAAAAAACGAATCATCGAAATCGGTTTGCCTGGATTTTGAGTTATTCATCTATTTGTCGCGCATATACTTAATGCAAATTTAAGATTTACGTGATTTTCTCATGGATGCCATTATCACAACTGAACCAAATTAAAATGGGACCACACAGGAAACACCAGCTTTCAAATAAAAAAGCAATCATCAAAATCGGTCCACCCAGTCGAAAGATTTGAGGTAACAAACATAAAAAAAAATACATTAGAATTGAGAACCACCACATTTTTTAATTTTGAAATCGATTAAAAATCCAACAGAAATCGTTCACCGCAGATACAAAAATTAAGTCCATTTATCGATAATAATGATTTGTTACGCGTTGGAGGACGTTTGCATAATGCTAAATTAACTTACGAACACTGACATTCTTATTTATTACCAGGCAAAGATCATATAATAGATCTAAAAGTAAAATATCATCACGAAAGGCATTGCCACACGCACCCACAGACACTTATGACTATATTAAGGCAGCATTATTGGATTTTTTCATGTAGAAATACTGTACGTGAAATTATTAATTAACACAACTTTTCTTTAAAGCTTAACCCTATAAACACCTTTCCTATTATGTCTGACCTTCCAGCTTGTCATGTGCAAGAAACTTCAGGTTTTACGCATACTGCCGTGGATTACGCAGGTCCGATCAACGTCACACCTATAGAAAACCTGGAATTAGTTCTATAAAATATTACTCATGTATTTTTGTTTGTTTCGTTACACGCGCACTTCATATACAAACTGCCTTTGATTTAACTGCCCCGCTTTTCTTTGGGCCTGCAAAGGTTTTCTATCAAGATGAGGTTTTGTTTTCTGTATATACTCGTTTAATGGGACTACATTCGTTGGAGCAAAAAATATTCTTAAGGAAATTTATGATCTGTTAATTTCACCGAATCATAAGGCTTTCATGTCAAAGGGACTCGCCGAAAATAGGATCTCGTGGAAAATGATACCTCCACTTAGCTCTAACTTATCTCACTTATTTAAAATTCATTTCTATCGCGTTATAGGTTCACAAATATTGACCTGCGAAGATTTGGTAACGATACTAGCCCAAATAGAGTTTGAATTAAATTCGCGTCCACTAACACTTTTAAGCTCGGATCCGTCAGAGCCGATGGCTCTAACACCATCGCACTTTGATATGTCAACGCCTCTAAACTATTTGCCTTTAGTAGATGAATCAGATACTTTATAATTTAGTGAAAATATATAAACTTTTAGATGATACGGTTCGTTATTTTTCTAAAAGATGGAAGTTTGATTACTTACATTTTTTACAAACCCGTCCGAAATGAAATACGCCTATAAAGCCAATCAAGGCTGGTACTGGTACTTGTAATGACTGATAATACTCTAATACTTTAATGACCCTAGGGTGCGGTAGTGTCTATCTACCCAGGTACTAACGGCATAGTCCGTGTCGCTGCACTTAAGATGGTAAAGCAGATTTTCAAGCGTCTCGTTATACGTCTCTGCCCACTTTCTACTCAATAGTCTACTTTCTTCATATCCTTCGTGCGATTGAAGCCGAGTCTTCAACGGCCGGAGGTATGTTCGCGCCGTTATTCCCTTTTTTTTATTCTACCCGTCTTTGCTTTCCTTATAGCTTCCTCTGCCTTCGCACTCACGATACATTCGCTTATCGCAACATCGCTGTAACGGATGATTTAGTGTTCGCTATAATCTTTATATAAACTATAGGGTGCCACAAGTTTTAAACCAATGTAAAATAAAAATAAGTGTTCGAGAAACGAGTGCCAGCAGACCTAAGGAGGGCCCCAGATTACAGCCGCCAAAAATCAGTTATCGTGACTTCCTATATATCTCCCATACACCCTTTCTCACATACAGTCCTCTTCGCTTCCCACAGACAGGTTCGAACGAGAAACTGTGGGGCCCATACAGTAAGCAATAATAAATTCTTTGCTATCTCTTTCTTGCGAAACATCATTTCACACGTATTTTATATAACTCTATGGAAGCCTGACATCACAGATTAATATATATAATAATTACAGGTATTAATAAAAAAGTAAACAAAACTTAATCAATCATGGTTTATTAACATATTAAAAATTCATCAGCAATTAAAAAAAAAATGTTGTAAGGTTTTAAACCAAGTTCTGGTTTAGCCAGTCTGTGAATCCACTGATTCTGACGAACATGTCTGGGGCACCGCGGGCACAGGGGAATCCCCAGGAAACGATACCGACTTGTCGACCTGAATTTTTAAGGACCAGCGCGCTGCCAGAGTCACCCTGAAAATTTAAACGCTGTATTATTATCGTGCATCGAGTTGGAAATATAGAATATTTAAACCTAAAGTCCATTATATTTTTTCCCAAAGTAGAGGCAGTTTTAGAGGATAATTTGTAATATGAAATTTGAATTTGAAATTTTAAATTTACTTCTTCATTTTCCGAGATATGTATATTTTTTAATTTTTGTATCGTAACATTATAGATTTGTTATGTAATTCTAAAGTAATAATAGCTAATATTTGTAAAGTCATAGCAGTTGACTATTTTAAAAAAGAACGTTAATTGTCAAAAGAGTCAATATGAACATTAGTCTGTTGTAGATACGTTGATGAACAAAAATTTTAAAAAAAGTCTTTTAAGTACCTACTGAACAAACCAAGTATTTTAAAAATTCAGGATATTAATACTTTTATCCAAAACTGACATTTTCAAATAAAATTTTTGTCTGAAATCTAACGTTTTGAAATTGTAGAATTTTTTTCTGATTTCCTTAACAATATATACTTCCTTTTGCATATGAAATATGTATGTGTTCGTATACGACAATAAAAAAATATATAAAACATTAAATATTTCTGTCAAGACAAGTCAACAATTAATGGTAACTATTTTCTTCATTTCAAGAAGCTCGAAAATACATAAGTATGTATATATTTTCAAGCCTTCATACAAAAAATATCTGTAAGTTTTGCGACTGTCTACATGGTCAACCGTTTTATACATTATTATTGTCAAATTTTTGTCACCCCGCTGCAAGAACATGTCCTTCCACGATCTTTTTGGGTTCTTACATTTACGAAAAAAAAATACTATAGCAATGAAAATGTTATGCTGCACGTCTTTAAATTTATAATGCGAATGGCCCATACAGCAGCGGGTCTGTTTTTATTTTGGGAAAATCAAAATAAGTAACATGACACATGCGCAGCCTGTTTTCGTTAGATCCGTAGCTAATACAGAACGCATGCTCACGTTGCAAGTTCCGCGTCCCGGAGAATGGAAGGTGCAGATCTCGATGTGCGGCTCCACGGGCGGGGCGTTCATGTTGAGGCTCACCGAGGCGGCGGCCGCGTCGGCGACGCAGCGGGCGCCGTCGATGGTGTACAGGTCGATCCATTGCAGGAGAGCGGCGATGGCTCCGCCCGCCTGAAGACAAACGCTTAAGCTCACTCATACACTCCTGTTAATATAACAGCAGGCCTAGGCGAGCGGTTTTCTATTGTCGGAAACGCTCGTAGAATAGAATGATAAATGTGTGGGGTTGGCTTTAGTTAACGAAAAGTCACGTGGACTAGGGATTCGAATTATTTTTTATATACGAATTTGTAGAAATAGAAACGATTTGCTACTTATCTCGGGCTGCGCAAGTGGTCAACACGATATTTAGAAGGAACAGCAACCTTGGAGTCTTGAAAAAGTGCGAATTACGACTATTCTAAAATGGACTCCACACTTATTTTGAGCTCTTAATAGGGTTTTAATCTCACGTGCGTCGGTGTATAATATCTCTACTCATGTACGAGTATAAGCTTCATACATATTCTTAATATTCTCAGTAGAGCGTCTTTTTTTACAGAATCCATTGATTGACCAAGAATGGGACAGAACTCTATGCCAAAGTTTTAATTTTATTTTTAATTTTAAGGAAATGTATAATTAGACGACAAATTGTAATTGAACTTGTTATGAAACCATAAAATAAAATTAGAATAAAAAATGAGCCTGAAGTATCTTCATTATCTAGATCTTGCCTATCTGCAAAGCTTCAAAACACGATGTCTGCAGTTAGTTTAGAAAGTACCAACAGTTTGACTTCGTGAACTTTATGCGTCGGTGCGATCATCACCCTCCCTTGGCTTAAAACAAGCACACCCAGCACCATCAATCCATTTGACAGGCATTTTATTCTAAAAAAATTGGCAAAGATGGCTTACTATCGTGCGTCCCCAACCAGCGACCATGACATCCTCGCCGCCACCGACGTAATCGTAGTGCAACGGCACCAACGCCACGTTACCGCCGAGGATAACGTTCGAGCTGGTCACCAGGAGGGAAATGTCATTCTTGATAGTTGCTCTGACGTAGTGGGGGTGTGATATGTTGCGGGCGAAGGCGAACGAAGTGCCACCTACGCTCCAACGGTTGGTGCCCACTGTACCGCGAAGGGAGCTGTAAAAAAAATTTTAGAAAATTGTATGTCGATACTGGCCAGGTAAGTTGTAAATACAGAGTAGGATTCTACTAAAGATATTTTATTTACTCAGTTATTAAGACAATGGTTATTATGATGTAAATTGCGCGGCACTGTGCAAAATAATCTACCACGCGTTATTATTTAAGATATAATACTTTTAATTTCAGTATTATCGATTATTTTACAGCTGACGTGAAAAATCAAATTGAATAATAATTGAATCAATCCATATGTAAAATTCATGAACTTTTTAACGATATTCTTTTCTAAATATTACGCTCAATTTGTACTAAAATGAGGATTACATCGTTTTCTGCAAAACAACATTTTTAGTGTGTTCATTTCAAATATGAAAGTGTGTTCTACATATGGAACACGAAACAGAAGTGAATATTTAATTTTTTTGATTTCTAGCGATCCGATTTGTTTCCTATATATAGTTAGAATTAGGGCCTATGAGATTGCAGTGGTGTTGAAATCGGATAGGGATCCGAATCTGCGATGGAATAGGTTTCCAATTTAGAAATAGACTATATTTTTCTTCATTTTTATTTATTTTTATTTTATTATATTTTTCTATTTTATTATCTTTATTATATCTTATTATACCAATCTCAACCCATATGTGTTGCGAGATTAAGATGCGATTTGGTTAATCATTGTAATTGGAATCGAGATTCAAGTTACTAATTTAAAAAAAAACCACACCGAAACAATTATTTCTCCATGTAAACGACAGAAAGCGTTAAATCTTTATGTGTATGTGACGATTTATAATTAGAGTACCTGCTGAGTGCACCCCAGCTGAAGACAGCCTCGGTGCAGTGAGCAGCGGTAAGGACGGCACGCTGGGACACCAGCGAACCACCGCACACCAAGCTCCTGATCAGTAGACCGTTCGACAGGGCGACCATGTAGGGCACGGCGCCTTCGGGAGCCGCCGTCCCCCCGACTATCCGGGAGCCGACCGGGGCATGGAAGAACGACACGTCCACATCCTGGGTCGGTATACCTGAAGGGCGAGACGTTTGTGTAAGATTATTTTTATATACGTCTTTGTTACGTAATGAACTCGATATGTATTTAAATTCTTATCGAAGCTTACTGACAATAATGGCTTCATCGTTACTGATGGACGTATTCATTACTTTATTTATCCATTTAGCTTTCCATACGAGAAGTGGTAGAACTATGCTTATTTACCGACTTAGTCGGCATCAGACACGAAATAAATAGAAAATTTATTCAAATTAAAAAAAATTATAAACACGTCTACGCATGGCACCGGCGAACCGGCTGGTCCAAGTACTACCAAGTATCTGGAAAAGTAGAAATAACAATATTTGAAGATACATAGCGATTTAAAGTAACTGCAATTTGGATTTATCGCAACTTACAGGTGTAGTAAGCGGGACAGGCTGCCGACACATGGGACAAGACGAGCTTATCCCATATTATGAGGAAAGGAAAAAAAGAAGAATAATATTGTTTTAAATTTAAATTTTCTATAACATTAATTAACAATATTATAAAGGCCGTTTATTTAATAAATGTCTGTTAAATAACGACTTTAAAATTGTGACATACGATACTTTAAATACCTAATATACCTAAAGTAATAAACAGATTTTTGCTATTAAATAGATATGCTTTATGCATCATAAAGTATCAACTCATACCATTATCGAGTTTTGTTAAAAGTCATAATCCCCACAGATGCTATAAGTAGTGGCTAAAAATAAAATAGACATTTATGTAATATGATATAAATATTATATTGTATGAAAACATATTGATTTTCACATGTTAATTCCAAAATATAAATCGTAATGACATAAAGATATTCAACGAAATATTCTCATTAATACTATATAAAATAATTTCATTATTTAGTTGTGACGACACTACATTTACAAATGAATGTCCAATAATTCATTTACATCAATCACTTCTTTTGACTTTTGGCCAAAAGGATGTATTGTATTTATTATGATGTAATAAATACATTATAATAATGCATTTATTACGATGGTATTTCCTTAAAATTTAATAATTACTTTTAACCTCTATTAAATCTTATAAACATTTTGTAAAAGCGTGATTCCCGAAAGAAATAAGCCTAATCACGCTTGATCGATAACAATTTGTAAAAATTGCGTTCAAGGTTATACTGAACTGATTAATTATCTTCGATTAAAACGACAATCTCGAATAATATAAATTCTGATTACCTTTATCACGAAAATACTGTGATTCTTAAAGCATGAATGACGTACTAATCAATGATAATGCCGATAGTGACCGTAATGCTAAATATTGTTAACTTGATTGTGTACACTTAGTTAAAATTATTTTCATGTAATGGTAATTCGCTTATCAGACGTAGACTACTTTCAAAATACATCAATAATTCCAGATGAGCTCTTCGAAAAATTTTAAAACTTCACGAGTATTATTCATATTTTTACTTAATACGATAAGTAAAAGTCTTATATTGGAAAAATAATTTAATTAAGGTATCATTTAGTATTTTGAAACTAGAAAAACTTTTTTGGTAGAAAAATTAAAGAAGTACTGTTTTTGAAATAAGTGTACAATAAAACTACAACTAAATACATAGTTTTGGTTCGCTGTTTCAATTTCAAGAAAACGTTTTAATTGATGTTCAATTAATCGACAGATAAATATGTTTCTAATTTTAATTTTTATTATTTTATTGTGAGTTGTCATGCCGGGCGTACTATCTCATTGTTGTTGTGTCGTGTAAAAAAACAAGTGAGGCGATCGCGCATTTAGAGCAGAGCACGCTCTGCGATAGACATTTGAAACATTTCTGAAGCCTCCTCTCAATGGAGTTATATCCATCCTAATTAAGTAATTTGGCAGTTACTTAATTAGGATGAACATGCCCAATATTTTCATAAAACTTTTCCTATTCTCTTCCCCGCCCCCAATTCCTGATCACCTTTCTGGTAACGCTTTTGATTCTTCTCCGTCTCGCACTCAATTTCGACCCCTTGTCCCGTTCTCGATTTCTCTAGTTCCGGTCCCGGCTCTCGATTCTGCTACCCGTTCCGCTTTCAAACTTAATACCATTACCAGTCATAGTTTCAACTTGTACGAAGCCGGAGAAAATCATATAACAGAATAAAATATGAACTATATTACACGTATATTACTCTGGAATTGTATAGCTTTCTACTGGTAAAAGATTTTTTAGAAAAAGATTAAACAATACAAACACGTGGACGAAGTCGGAGACAAATGCTAACATAGAATACATCAAAACCTTCTCCATGGAAAACAATTAGATGTGGTAATTTTGGCACTGGGCTTATTCACATACACGGTTCCCATGCCCGGGATGCCGATAGAGCGTATTCAAGGAACAGAGAGCGTCCTACAGGCTGAGATGCGGCTGCGAGATTACTACTTTCATCAAGTTCATAATCCAAATCTAGTTTTTACATATATTTGTATGTAAAATAGAATATATTTTTTCCAAGTTGCCTATTAAAATGTGGCTACTAGTTTTTTTTTTTTTAAATTATGTTAATTGATTTTTTAGAAAAAAAGTTATTCACTTCTTTTTTAAATAAAATATAATCCACTTCACAGTAACATATGCAAAGAACTTGAAAAGTGATGTTGCTACTGCGCGCTTGGCCGCGACCTCCTTACAGCCAGGTGTGAACAGGCATTACTTTGTTACACTTATACGTTCATGGCGTTTAACATTATTTAGATATCAAGCTAAAATATTTTTTTATATGTATGATATATTACCTCTGCCTACGTAAAGGGGTTGCCAGCTCTTAAAGATATATTACACTGAAAGATAACTTGCGCGCAACATCTCTTCATCAGACGGAAATGGTGATCGCCGGTTGTACGAGCCTTTTGATAGGCAACTTGGTAAAGATATATTCCCTTATTCTAAATTTATGTAGAAATTAGATTTTGATTAAAAAACTAGATGAACGTAATAATCTTGCAGGTGGATCTTGTACTGTTATGTAAAACACGCCTTAAGAGAGATCTAGATCCAATAATGGTCTCGGTTAGCTGCCTCAGATAAGGAGAAGTAAGGAAAATGATGGACGTCATTAAAAAAAAAATTAAAACTATCCAGAATTTTCTTTTTGATTGAGTAAACAATTAAAATTGTTATTTGTGATATATTTTTTTACCCATAATCAAATATATAATAAATTTTAAATACAGCATGTCTCACCAATAGCTCCGGCGAATATAGCGCTCAGCAGGAAAACTGTCTTGGTGCCCATTTTGGTTGCTCACTAGACTGCTAATGCCGCACAAAATCTTTTATAGTAATTAGTTAGATAACACAATAAATCATTATCGACGTCGATAGAAGCTGATAAATATTAGAAATAATACTTATTGTTAATTATATGAACAATTGTTTGTACAACAACATTAATATGAAACCTTAAAATTAATATCGGGAAACACTGAAACACGTAATTGGAAATTCCATAACAGTTTCTCAACTAATTTGTTTCGATGAAAAGTTTATACGATACAGCGGGGCTAGACCAACAAAGCTAGCTCGCGAATGCTTGACAATAAAGAAATCAATAATAGCTAGGGTATAATATAAATAGGTGTCAAAACAAGAAAAACGAAAAAATTCAACGAACGGAAGATTCGTGGACATAAACATAGCTAGCCTATTGAAATTATAATGTGGAGTGGAAGCGAAGATGATGGACGATTGTAAGAGGTTGTCCAATAATCAATTGATTTCTTTCGGTAAACACCCCCCTCCTGGTGACACATGGTGAAACTAACCCCCACCTCTTCATCCAAAATCACATGTATTTTTTGTTACAGAAATAGAAAGAAATCATTATATTAACTTTCAATACAGGCACGCCAGGCAGTTGTCGCGTCGGGTGGGTAGAGAAATCGTTACCTGGAAATGGCGAGTAAACGAAAAAATAAATACACGTAATACCTCACTACAAATGTGATATTACGTGATTTTTTTCCAAACCTGCTCGCCCCTTTCGATTCTCAAGTGAGTCACATGATTCAATTGTATTCAATTGTACTAATTGTAATTATACTAATTGTAATTGAGCAATTGTATTCAGATATTAGAATGATAATTGCGTACATCTTCTTCTATAGATGACTGACTGATCTGGCTGAACGAGATAAGGTAAGTGGTTTGATAAGTAAATCCCCCTTTTGCGATGTACTGTCCACTTCCCGTTATTGACGATAACTTCAACTCCTTCACCACTACCTGACTTTATGATTAAACTATGAGATCGACGGACGTTAAAGAAATAAAATCTGCAAGAAAATGTATGTGTATGTATGTTTTATCAAAGGGGGTGTATTTCTGACGTATACAAGAAGTCGATAAAGGTGAGAATATTTGTAACCAACTTTAACCTAGAAAACAACCGCCTGCACGGAAGCCTTGGCCCACGAATCAGATTCGAACTTGTGCGGTTTTTCTTTTTGTATTTCATTTTTGCAATAACGGGTTTATGTTAATATAACCTTAACTTTCACGAATCTGAAGTTTTTCTCATTTTTGTCTACCTGGCTCAAAAACTAGCTACGGTCCATTGTTGGATACTAAATTTATCCTAAGAGATGCTATAACTGGTGAATCGACCAGTGGCAGATCCAGAGAGATAAAGGGGTCTTGACCCCCTTGGGTTGGGTCTTGGCCTTACTGTTGTAATCAAATTAGAGCCAATCCTAACTGAACCTCGTATGTGTGACTCCTCCCCTGTCACGAAGGCTGGATCCGTTCTTGGAATAAACTTCCATTTAATACAGATATCAGTTAAGGATCCAGCTTCAAAGGGAATAACATACAAAATGTTGTTCAGAGACATGTTTTGTGAAACTTAGCATTCTTATTATAACTCGAAACGGGTATCGGTATTAATTCTAAGGTCCTTTTTCCTCTTTAACAAGTTTGAAATAATGGTATTTGAATGTGAAGACGTCTATAAAATGTAATTCTATATAAGCTTTTAGGTAGCAATTAGCTTTAGGTCGAAAGACCTAACAATATCTGCCTGAATTGTATGCTGCTAAGTTCCTGTTACGGACAGCCGCGCTCTTAGTATTTCATTGGATGATATATACTATTTTGTTTTGTAAAAACGGACTAGGTTATGAATTGTTTACTATTTTATCGTATATTTGTGTGTTTTTATTAAATTATTTTAATAAAAACACACAAATATACTTGTGTAAAAATTGTATATTTTGTAATGTTTGCCTATTTTCGTATATTTTTTATGTGTTTAGTATTTTTTTTTTTGGTTCCCCTTGCGACGTGGAAGGAGTAAAAAATGTCTGTCCCGCACACCCTCGCGCCCGTACGCGTGGATAGTGTGGGCTGAAACCCATTAAAAAAGTCCCCCTGAAGGTGAAGGAGTAGGTTCGGCTATGCTATATAGTCAAGCGACGAGTCTGGCGACCGGTCGGGCGATTTCTATAGCTTCACCGAGAGCGGCCGGACGGCACGTGTGAGTGCCGACGGCGCGTGACATGCTCTATGGACAACTCCTGAAGGGTGTCGCCTCGGCATAGGATGTCACCGGAAACCGTCACGGGTCGGTTCCCGTTCCTCCTGCCCGGCCGGGAGCGGTCTGCGGCGGCCGGGTGGAGTAAGGGAGCTCAGGTTGATGACCTAACTAGCGGATTGACCTATTCTAAGTCAGTCATGGGTGTCGTTGACGTCATTAAGGCTATCAACTGCCGCTGTAAGAGCGTCAGGTGGATCGAACAGACGTTCCGTGGTCTACGGGTAAAGTGGGTGGAGGGCGGCGGTTGACAGTCAACCGCCGCCCGTAATAATTATACCGCCGCAACGGTATAATTATTGTGCCACTTGTCTTTCAGCAAAAGACTATGGCTGTTGGATAAATGTTACACGTCACTTATTATTACTAATTGTAATATATATTTTTATAGTGTAATACATTATAATATACTATTGTATAATAAAGAGTAACAGAGAATAAACTTACTGACTGATATATCAACGCACAGCCCAAACTACTGAGTCTGGAGACTTGAAATTTTGTAGAGATTCCTGGTATAAGTAAACCAACACTAAGAAAGGATATTTAGAGATTAAATCCCGTTCCATTGAAGCTACAGATATTAAACTTAACATTTTTGTTACAAAAATAAAAAAAAATCCCATTTTTTTTTATATTATCCTTGCAGGGGATAAAATAGGGGATGAAATGTTGTACGGAAAATCGAAACCGCTTAAGCTGTTTGTGTCAAAATTTATAAATACTTAAGCCAATCATTTTTGACAAAAAATAATGATACGAATCGTCGTTAAGAATAACCCTTGAAAGGTTGAAATCAAAATTGAAATTTTTATATTAAAAAACGAAATCGCTTAAACTATTGATAACAAAACTTGTATTTTATATGCTTATTCTAAATGTAAATAACGACATATATTATTTTGGAAAAATAGCTCTAATAGGATGAAATAAAGAATGAAATATTTTATGGAAAATTTAAATCTCTATGTGTCTTTAATTCATTTTTTTCTTAAGTCCTTAAAACATTTACTAAGTTACTATGACACTAGCTACATGTTGTACTCACGTACAAAGAGTTTCCAAAAAAAAATTGACTTCTTCATAACTTTTCCAGTAATAAAGATTGTAAAAGTTCTTTAATTCATAGAAAGCTAGACTATCCTCGATTGATATTACTCAAATTTTATTTTGATACGACTAACATTTGCTACGTTTTCAAAATCTCTAAAAATTGGGGATGAAATAAGGGATGAAATGTTGTATGGAAAATCAAAATCTCTATTTATGTTGAAATTTGAAAATTAAAACCGCTAAAGCTTCTGATATATTTTTTTATTATTCATCTATACTACACAAATCTGTTGATTTTATCTATATATACTTGAATTAAAGTAGGTTCAACCTCTAAATCAACCGAACTAAAATGAAAGAAGACTCTTAAGAAAGTCGTGTCCGTAAGAAGTAATAAGTATGCCCTGGAAGCAAGTCGATGCAATTTCGTTAAATAGGTTTAGTCGTTTACGAGTAGATAAACAAATTTTATATCTTATATTCTAAATATGTTTATTATGCTCTATGGTAATTACTACGTACTAAATAAAAAATAACGCCATCTTCCGGCGAAAAGCAAAAATTGTCCTTTGTGATAAAAATATAACCTCAGTTACGAAATTCGTAGAATTAGAATCCCTTTATAGAACAGATGTAGATTCCACATATTTCTATCTCTTACGCAAAAATCATAGATGCCTGGCGGATGCGAAAATGTGAATACGATGGTGGTTGAAAGAAATTATGACTAAAAAGAAAACAATATATTCATATGAATAAATTAATATGAAGCAGCTAAATAAATATCGTTACCGATTTAAAATATGTAATCTCAGAAAATAATGTTCTTTTGGGAAAAAATATATATTATTTTATGTTTGTAATTTTACAACTTAAATTGACCCTAGAAACCTTCAGGGGTTGCGAGTGTCCATGGGGGTCTGCGATGACCAGCCTTCTGGTGGATCGCCTGCTTGTTTGCCGCTCGAATATTGTATAAAAAGTATTGTTTAGTAGTAACATAATTTTTTTTTCCAATGATGTATAAATGTTATTTGATAATAGTTCGAAAAAATATAAAATTATTATAGTTCGATAGAATATAGAATGTAAAAACATTTGGAGACGTAAACAAAAATTAAATGTTGAGTACAGTTTTGTAGTTATAGGAAAATTTTGTTTTCCTGTCATTTAACGCGAGTAACATAAGAGATTATTTCAATGAATGATTTTTTTATTAATTAAAATTTCCTAAGTTCTATCGATTAGTATTCGCTGGTCGAAGACTTATCTTTCTACGATCACTTGAACGGCACATTTCAAATTTCGAGAAGGACCTGTCAGTGCATAGTATGACGCATTTGAAAACATTACACGCTGGCGTCATGCCGTTTTCCGTCACGGTATACGAATCGGTCTTACCTCTCGCGACGCGCCAATGAATGTTTCACATTGAAAGGAATGTATAAAATTTATTAGGTGAAGTAATATATTTTGTGAAAAGAAAGTATGTTGTTATATTAATAAATTCCAATTTATTTGCAGTATTAATTTATTTGCTGTAATTTTAATTTACAGTATTAGATATAAGAATTAATGTACTATTTAAAATCTAATATTTCATTATGGTTCCAAAATTAACGTCGCTTATTTTTTATTTCAGCGGTCGACAGATTGTAAGCCAACAGAACCAGCTACAATAGAATACCTAGCAGGTGTACCTCGCTTACCCATACCAGAATAATATGCTTGTTGTTGAAATATACTATAAGCCGACTAAATGTAATAAAAAAAAATGAAGTCAAAATTAAAATTATATGGAAAAATACGAAATCCAATCCATGAAGAATTCTTTATTAACTCTATAGTAGTATATATGTGGGTAGGTGGAGTCAGTTTGCAATAAACCTCACAATAAAGCAGACATGTAGTTTTCATACATAACACTATATTGCAAAAGATAATTTAACATGTATTTTAAATTATCTTTTGCAATATAGAGTTAGTAAAGAATTTTACGCTATTACACTCTGATGTAAAAGGTTAATACAATAATTAGGAACATTAATAAAAAAATAAACAAAACTTAATCAATCATGGTTTATTAACATATTAAAAATTCATCAGCAATTTAAAAAAAATGTTTTGTAAGGTTTTAAACCAAGTTCTGGTTTAGCCAGTCTGTGAATCCACTGATTCTGACGAACATGTCTGGGGCACCGCGGGCACAGGGGAATCCCCAGGAAACGATACCGACTTGTCGACCTAAATCTCTCAAGACCAGTGCGCTGCCAGAATCACCCTGAAAATTTAAACGCAGTTTTATTTTGTTGATCGAGTTGGAAACATAAAATATAAAGTATGTTATTTTTTTTTCCGAATGCAAAGGCAATTTTAGGGGATAATTTGTAATATGAAATTTGAATTTTAAATTTCAAATTTGTTTCTTCATTTTCCAAGATGAAGTTTCCAAGATTATTTTTTTAATTTTTGTATCGTAACGGTTTGTTATGCATTTCTCAAGTAATAATATCTAATAGTTGTCAAGTCATAGCCGTTAAATATTTAAAAAAAAACAGATTAATCGCAGAAAGAGTCAATACGAAAGACGATTTGTTTGTTGTAGATATTACATAAACAAAAATTTTAAAAATCAAGTATTTTAAAAAATTGAGGGAACTAATATTTATCTCCGATTTTTTGAAAGTGGTTTATCATCAAATGACAGTTTACAATTCTATAATATTCTTCTGACTACTTTTAACATTATGTACTTTTGTTTGAATATGTGTATGTGTTCCTATGCCAGGATTGTTAGTGTGGCATACAATTTTATATAATAATAAACAAACATAAATAACTTTGTTAAGAGAAATCGTAAATGATTGGTAGCTATGCTCTTAATTTGAATGAGCTCGAAAACATATATGTATATATCATCAAGCACTCCATGCCAAAAATATCTGTAAGTTCTGTGACTACGTGGTCAAATGTTTTTCCATTGTTAATGTCAAATTTTTATAACCCTGCTGTAAGAACATCTCCTTCCACAATCTTCTTATTTCTTATTGGGTTCTTAGATACATATACCAATGAAAATGTAATGCTGCACGTTTTTGAATTTATACTGTGAATGATGGGCATTCATGGTATAATTTTTTTACAGCAGCATTTTTTGTTTTATTTCGTAAAATATAAATTACGTGAAGTGATACCGACTCTTTTCATTGGATTATTTTCTGCCTAATAATGATGGATCATTATTAGGCGTTAATATAAGTGGCGTAACATCCTCACATTGCAAGTTCCGCGTCCCAGAGCGTAGAAGGTGCAGATCTCGATGTGCGGCTCCACGGGCGGGGAGTTCACGTTCAAGCTGATCGCAGCAGCAGCCACGTCGGCGACGCACTGGTCGCCGTCGAGGGTTTTCAGTTGGATCCATTGCAGTTGGGAAGCGATAGATCCGCCCGCCTGTGGACATAGATTTAGGTTGATTCATATACTTCGGTTTATATAACAGCAGGCCTGGACAAATGGCTTTCTATTGTCGTAGACGTTCTTAGAATAGAATGAAAAATGTATGGAAATGACTTTAATTAACGAAATGTCATGTGGACTAGGGATTCAAAATTAAAATGTCGTAAACCAATATTGGTATCATTAAACAGTTAGCGCTTGTAAAAATAGAAACGATTTGCCATTTGTATCGGGCTGCAGAAGTTGTGAATACTATATTCAGAAGGAACAACAACTTCAGAGACTAGATGAAGTGCGACCTATGACAATTTTAAAACTAAAATGGAATTTGCGCTTATGTTGAGCTCTTAATAGAGTTTGAACCTCACGTTTTGATACTCTATTCTTTAATCCTAGAATGACGTGATCATCCACTGCCTTGTGTCGATTTGTAATACCTTTACTCTCGTATAAGCTTCATACATATTCTTAATATCCTCAGTAGAGCGTTTTCTTTTACAGAATCCATTGATTGACCAGGAATGGGACAGAACTCTATACAGTTTTAATTTAATTTTTTAATTTTGTGGAAATGTTCAATTCGACGACAAATTATAATCAAACTGTAAAATAAAAAGTAAATAAAAAAAACTGAGCCTTGAGTAGCATCATACACATCTGCAAAGCTTCAAAACACAATGGTCGTTCAGTAAATTGTTCAAATAGTTCAGAGGGTACAAAGAGATCGAATTGGTGAGCTCCATGCGTTGGTCCTCATTTGGCTTAAAAACAAGTACACCCAGCACCATTAATCTATATGAAAGGCATTTGACTCTCAAACAATTGGCAAAGATTGCCTACCACCGTGCGTCCCCAGCCGGCGACCATGACATTCATGCCGCCACCGACGTGATCGTAGTGCAACGGCACCAACGCCACGTTACCGCCGAGATTGATGTTCGAGCTGGTCACCAGGAGGGGAGATGTCGTTCTTGATAGTTGCTCTGACGTAGTGCGGGTGTGATATGTTGCGGGCGAAGGAGAACGAAGTGCCTCCTAAGTTCCAACGATTGGTGCCCACTGTACCGCGAAGGGAGCTGTAAGAAAACATTTTAGAAATTTATATGTCGGTACTGGGCAGGTAAGTTGTAAATACAGAGTAGGATTCTACTAAAAGTATTTTATATATTCAATTAATGTGATAATGGTTATTATAATGTGAATTGCCCAGTACTGTGCAAAATAATCTACCTCGCGTTATTATTTAAGATACAATAATTTTATTTTCAGTATTATCGATTATTTTACAACTGGCATCAAAAATCGAATTGAATAATAATTGAATCAATCTGTATGTTAAATTCATGATCTTTTTAACTACATTCTGTTCTAAATATTACGCTCAATTTGTGCCAAAATGAGGATTCCATCGTTTTCTGCAAAACAACATTATCAGTTTGTTTATTTTAAATATGAAAGTGTGTTCTACATATGGAATATGAAACATAGGTGAATATTTAATTTTATGATTTCTAACGATCTGATTTGTTTTCTATGTATAGTTAGAATTGGGGCCTGTGAGATTGCAGTGGTGTTGAAATCGGATAGGGATCCGAATCCGCGATGGAATAGGTTTCCAATTTAGAAATAGATTATATTTTTCTTCATTTTTATTTATTACCTTTTCTGTCTTATTATCTTCATTATATCTTATTATTCCAATCTCAACCCGTATGTGTTACGAGCTTAAAATGCGATTTGGTTCATCATTGTAATTGGAATCGAGATTCAAGTTACTAATTTAAGCAAAGACAATTATTTATCCATGTTATAGACAGATAGCGTCACATCTTTATATGTATGTGACGATTTATAATTGGTACCTGCTGAGTGAACCCCAGCTGAAGACAGCCTCGGTGCAGTGAGCAGCGGTAAGGACGGCACGCTGGGACACCAGCGAGCCACCGCACACCAAGCTCCTGATCAGTAGACCGTTCGACAGGGCGACCATGTAGGGCACGGCGCCTTCGGGAGCCGCCGTCCCCCCGACTATCCGGGAGCCGACCGGGGCATGGAAGAACGACACGTCCACATCCTGGGTCGGTATACCTGAAGGGCGAGACGTTTGTGTAAGATTATTTTTATATACGTCTTTGTTACGTAATGAACTCGATATGCATTTAAATTCTTATCGAAGCTTACTGACGATAATGGGTTCATCGTTACTGATGGACGTATTCATTACTTTATTTATCCATTTAGCTTTCCATACGAGAAGTGGTAGAACTATGCTTATTTACCGACTTAGTCGGCATCAGACGCGAAATAAAAAAAAAAAAAATTAATTCAATTAAAAAATTTAAAAACACGTCTACGTATGGCACAGGCGTATCGGCTGGTCCAGGTACTACCAAGTATCTGGAAAAGTAGAAAGAACAAAATTTGAAGATATATAGCGATTTAATGTAACTGCAATTTGGAATTATCGCAACTTGCAGGTGTGGTAATCAGGACAGGCTGCCGACATATGGGACAAGGCGAGCTTATCAATATATGAGAAAAGCAAAAAAACGAAGAATATTGTTTTAAATTTAAAGTTTCTATAACATCAATTAACAATATAAATATTCAGATATATTAAGGCCATTTATTTCAATAAATATCTGATTAAATCGCGACCATTAAATTAATAACATATGGTACTTTAGATACATATATATAACTGATGTATAATTACCTAAAGTAATAAACATATTTTTACTACTAAATAAATATATTCGTACTAAATCAAATCAAATCAAAAATATTTTTATTTTGTAGGTAATAGAAATTATATTTGAAATGCGTCATAAACAACTGTTGTAGACATTATAATTACCACCCATTCCAAATGCTAATTCACCATGAAAAGAATGGGCAAGAAACTCAAGATTTGGTCTTTTTTTGCTCATCGATACAAAATATTACATAATTAATAATTTAGTATATCACTTAGTAATAACCAGAAGCAACCTAACAGTCGGGCAGTTTAATCCCGTGTGTTTTTTTGAATTAGATATTCAGATACTTTATAATAGCTTTTGTCAAATAACTTTCTTTTAATGAAACGTTTAAATTTATAAAATGGAAGATTTTGAATTTCAGCTGGGATTTTATTACAAAAGGGCACATATTGCCCCTTAAGCGTTTTATTAACTTTGCTTAGATGGAATTTGTGAGCACCAAGCTCGTTCTTATGTCTAGTGTTAATGTTATGAATACTTATGAATGTCGCTTCTTTATCGGAACGATTCTATATGTCTTATACCAGATTTTCATACATGCTATGCTAAAGTTAAAATATGTATTAATTTCCTTAAATCTGATAGATGCCATTGGTCTCAAATCATAAATAGTATCAATAGTTAGCTTTTGCAGCACGAAAATTGTGTTAACATCGGCTGGGTGATACCATAACAAAATTCCATAGGTCACGTCACGAGATTATGAAAAAAACTGAAATAAATTAGTCTCGCTGTGATTTCATCTGTAGGTCATTGAATTCTTTTCACTGCATATGCTCAGAACTGAGCCATGTCACCAATCCGGTAATGTGATAATTCCAACGCAATTTATCATCTAAGGTGATACCAAGGAATAAGGTCGTGTCCACAATGTCCAGTATCTCGTTCTTAACCATTATGTTGCCGTTGACCGGTGTAGCACTAATCAAAGAAAATTGCAAAGCCACTCTACTATTTCAGAAATGGTATTGTTTACTTTGTCAAAAGCTGGTTGTTGCCTATTAATCTTAAAAAGTAAAGAAGTATCATCAGCAAACAGTACAATCCCAAGCCCATATTTAACAAGGTGTGTTAGATCATTAATATAAACTAGGTATAGGAATGGTCCAAGAACTGAAACCTGCGTTACACCCATATTGACTGTAAATCCCGACGACCTCTCGCCATTAACATCAACTCTTTGAATTCTATGTCTTAAATAAGACTCTAGAAGTGCAAGTGATCATAATGATGTAGTTTTCTGATTATTTTATCATGATGAACGCAATCAAAAACCTTGGATAAATCACAAAAGACACCGATTGCGTCCCGTGAATCCTCTTAGACATCAAAAATTTCTTAAATAAGCTGAACACCTGCTTCAGTTGTCGCGCGATCCTTTATGAATCCGAATTGTTTAACGTTTATCAAGTTATTATTATAAAAATACCAAAACAATTGATTCAAAATAAGCTTTTCAAAAATTTTACTGAGTGTCGGAAGTTCTGATATCGGTCTAAAGTTATAAGGGTCAGATATACCAACGGATTTAAATAATGAAGTAACTTTACTTTGTTTCGTTAGATCAGCAAATATACCTCAAACAACGTAATCATGAAAAATCACTACTAAGCACTGAGCAATGCAATCTATTATTGAATCTAATATTTTTACAGAAAGGCCATCAAGATCAGCAGTTTTTACCATTTTTATACATTTGAATGTTTTAATGACGTCATTGTAGTTAACATGAGTAAATTCAAACAAAATGTCACAAATGTCAACGTTTGGCTTCAATAGAGATTCAGTGAGAGTGGGCGATGATTTTAGAGATTGTGTAGTTGAAACTGGAATGCCAGCAAAGAATTTGTTAAAACCAAAAACAATTTCTTTGTCTTTGTTTAAAATTTTATCATCAATTTTTAATTGAAATTCTGTATGATGGTGTATATGTTTTCCAGTTTCATTATTGATTATATTCCAAGTAGTTTCTATCGTATCTATGCTATTTTTTATTTTATTAGTGATAAATATAGATTTTGCGGTTGCACATAAACGCTTGGAATAATTTCTTACATAATCGATAAAATTAACCGAATTATTATACGACTTTTCCTTATAAAGTGAGTATAATCTACGCTTGCTATATAAGGATTTAATTTTAGTGCATAGAGTAAAAATTTCAATTAAAGTTATATTAAAATCTCCGCAAACAGCAATAAATGTATTATTACCACTTATTTTGTACAAAATGTCATCCATTACTTTTTCGAAAATGTCATGCGATGATTTTGGGGATCTGTATACGCTTTATACAATAAGCAGCTCAAGTTCTATGCAGGCCACTTCAATAGTTCGCTCAACGAATGGGCTCATATTTCAATTTCCAGAATAATTCAATTTCCAGTTCCTTACTTGACATTCCCTATACGTTTTGAAGCACCAGATTGAATGTACATTTTTTTTATTATCAGCATTTTTCGCTCAGTCATTATGGCTTGTGTCTCATATGTTTATAGAATTTTCGAGTTATTACAATTTTGGAATAATGTCGAAAAATTGCAAGAGGTATTATATGTAGCATAAAGTACCAATGGGGAATATGCGTCTGAAGCAGATAAAGGTTAATCATTTTTTTTTTTGTAGAATTTTTAGGTTTAGCATTTTGTCTCTATGAATATTTTTTAATGATATTCATTTTTCGTTAAAAAAATGATTATTAAAAAACGTAAAAAAATGTGGTTAAATTCAAAGTAGTTGAAACGAAACGTCATTAGTTATATACTGTGACCGATAGCGGTAACCGTATGTGACGCCAAATTACATGTCAACAAAGCGCTATATCGGCAGTAATTTCAACTTAGGGGTTTTCTCTGATTTAAAAGGACAAAATCTTTATAGGGAGTTTTTTAAGGGGAAGAATTTTTTAAAGGTATTTTTAGGGATTAAATTTTAATTGTGTTTCTTAAAGAAATATACAAAATTCTTTACTCGTATTCAAACGAAATTAAAAAAAAAGTAACTGATCCAATGTTACTACTGTCAGTAGATAGTGCTGCTGCACGTATTTTCATATTGATCATAACAATTAAAAGTGTTGATAATATAGAAATATGAAAATATAGTTGCTATATTTCAATAATTAAGGTTTAATGATATTTAAATAAGCTTATTAAAAATAGATGTTCATTTCATTTCAAAATTAACGCATTGTTTTTAATCAAATAAAATAATACCCAAAGGAGAAAATGTTTCTGGTTTTTCTCAAAAGAATATAAATAATTAGGAAAAAGATGATATACTTAAATGTATGTATGAATAAATATTTCTATAATTAAAAGGACTTAATCTCATTAAACATCACTCGTCCCTTTTGAAAATAAAAATAAATAAGACTACATAATAAAATATTTACAATTTGTAATCATACTTTTTGGATACAATAAAGGCAAAAGTAATATTGAGGTTAAGAGTTTTGTTAAAACATTATTTACAATACAAAATTTAAATTTTCCAGGATTTTCGACTCGTGCTGTAATATTTTACAAATAAATAATATTATACTATTACGGCATATTATTTATTAATCATTATTAATTTTTTACTTTGCAGAATATATTTTTTATGGGAATTCTAATGTAATTTCGGCGATTTTAGAGGTTTGTGACTTTAGCTCTAAGGATAAATATTTTTGAAAATTGGTAATATAATAGCTCTGTGAAATTTATTGTTTTGGACGCACTCCTCGGTACAAGAAAAAAATACCTTATCGAGTGAGTTACTCATTATATTTTTACTCAGAGGTGAAATACAATACTTATAAATTGTTTTTTTGTCAATTTGTTTGTAGGATAGTTGTTTGTTGTCATAGATTTCGACGTTACGCCAAGAAGCGCGGCAAATGACGAGCGCTCAAAGTTCCTAAATCTCTGATATTATCAAAATTTTTATCTCACTCTATTTTAGTTTTTCGTACTGAATATTCTATTTTATAAAACTATAGCGATAAGAACTATCATATAAAAAAGTGCATATTCTCTATTCATACCATTACAAAGTTTTATTAAAAGTCACAATTTCTACAGATGCTATAAGTAGTATCTAAAAAAAGAATAAAAACATTTATGTAATTTGGTATAAAATTTATATTGCATAAAAACGTTTAGAATATCATGTATTAATTATAAAATACAATCCGTAGCACCAATGTCATGAAGAAATATAGATGTTTAACGAAATATTCTCAATAATGCTATATAAAATATTTTCATACTTCATTATTTAGTTATGGCGACACCACATTTACAAATTAATGCCCAATAATTGATAAAAGTAATTGGTTTTGTAATACATCATTACGATGATATTCCCTTAAAATTTAATAATTACCTTTGAAGTTTATCGAATCTTATAAACATTTTATAAAAGCGTAATCCTCAAAAGAAATAAGACTAATCACATTTGATTGATAATAATTTGTAAAAATTGCGTTCAAGGTCATACTGAACTGATTAATTATCTTTGATTAAAAAGACAATCTCGAATAATGTAAATTCTGATTACCATGAAAATACTGCGTTTTTTTTAAATCACGAATGACGTACTAACAAATGATAATGCCGCTAATGACCGTAACGCTAAATATTGGTAACTTGATTATGTACACTTAGTTAAAATTGTTTTGATGTAATGGCCATTCACGTCCAATAAAGACGTAGGATACATTCGAAACGCACTATTAATCTCAGATGAGTTCTGCAAATTACGAAACTTTACAAGAAATATTCATATTTTTAATACATTACAATAAGTACAAGCCTTATACTAAAAAAAATATTTAATTAAAGTATCATTTAGTATTTTGAAACTAGAAAAACGCTATGGGTTTACTTTATTTGCTGGAAAAATTAAAGAAGTAACGTTTTTAAAATATGTGTTTAATAAAATATATTTACTCATAGAAATAGAAAAGCATAGAATTATAACGTCGAACAAATTTACTTTCATTCGCGGCACGTAACTCACACAGGATAATGAGGATGTGCGCCATATTTTTAAACCAAATAAATTTCTTACAAAGGACCTTATTACTATCGACGTAAGATGTAATTTTGAATGACAATCTTATTTCATAACCAAAGAGAAAGAAAGAGAAAGAATGAAGACACTCGTTGACGACGGAAAGATAAAGAATAAGGACATAATGGTGAACGTCTGTACGGCGGCGAAGCCAATTTGTATGCCACGCCTACTATAAAGCCAATTTCGTCTGGTTATTTTGTTTATCTAGGAATACTTCTATGCTTTTCTATTTAGATGAATTTGCTATATTCAAATAAGGAAAATCTTCATTTTGACATAGATCCATAGGTTTTCATTCCTTGTTACAATTTAAAAAAATATTTGAATAGACATTTAATTATTCGACGGATAAACATATTTCTGACTTTAATTTTATTGTAAGTTGTCATGCCGGGCGAGTTGTCATCTCATTGTTGTTGTGACGCGTTAAAAACAAGTGAGGTGCTCTCGCATTTAGAGCAGGGCATGCTCTGCGAGACATTTGAAACATTTCTGAAGCCTCGTCTCAATGGAATTATATCCATCCTAATTGAGTAACTTAGCAGTTGTTAAAAAATAATGAACATGCCCAATATTTTCATTAAACTTTTACTATTCCCTTTCCCGTATCCAATTCCCGTCCAGTATTGTTTCTAATTACGATCCCGGCCACGCATTAGATTCTATTACCAGTCTCGCACTCAATTTTTGACCCCTCGTACCGTTCTCAATTTCTCAAATTTCGGTCGCGACTCTCGATTCTGCTACCCGTTCTGCTTTCGAATTCAATACCACTATCAGTCACAGTTCCAATTCGTACGAAGCCGGAGAAAATCAAATAACAGAATGTTAATTACTCTGGAATTGTATAGATTTCTATTAGTAAAATGTTTTTTACAAAAAGTTTAAACAATACAAACACGCGGTCGAAGTCGAAGACATATGTTAAAATATCAAAACCTTTTCCATGAAAAAACAATTAGATATGACACTCTTGACGATGGGCTTATTCACATACACGATTCCCATGCCCGGGATGCCGATAGAGCGTATTCAAGGAACAGAAAGCGTCTTACAGACTAAGATACGGCTGCGAGATTACTACCTTTATCAAGTTCATAAGCAAAATCTAGTTTTTACATATATTTGTATGTAAAATAGAATATATTTTTGACAAATTACCTATCAAAATGTGGCCGCTAGTATTTTACTGTGTTAATTTATGTTAAGTTATTTAACAATGTTAATTTATTTTCGGAAAAAAATTATTCACTTGTTTGTTAAATAAAATACAATCCACTTCACAACAACATATGCAAAAAACTTGAAAAGTGATGTTGCTACTTCGCGCTTGGCCGCGACCTCCTTACAGCCAGGTGTGAACAGACATTACTTTGTTACACTTATACGTTCATGGCGTTTAACATTATTTAGATATCAAACTGAAGTATTTTTTATGTATATGATAGACTACCTCTGCCTACGTAAAGGGGTTGCTAGCTCTTAAAAATATATTGCACTGAAAGATAACTTGCGCGCAACATCTCTCATCAGACGGAAATGGTGATCGCCGGTTGTACGAGCTTTTTGGTAGGCAACTTGGTAAAGATATATTCCCTTATTCTTTAATATATGTAAAAATTAGATTTTGAATAAAGACTAGATGAATGTAATAATATTGCAGGCGGATCCTGTACTGTTATGTAAAACACGCCTTAAGAGAGATCTAGATCCAATAATGGTCTCGGTCAGCTGCCCCAAATAAGGCGAAGTAAGAAAGATGATGGATGTCATTAAAAAAAATTAAATACTATCCAGAATTTTCTTTTTGTTTAAGTAAACAATTAAAATTGTTATTTGTGATTTATTTTTTTACTCATAATCAAATATATAATAAATCTTAAATACAGCATGTCTCACCAATAGCTCCGGCGAATATAGCGCTCAGCAGGAAAACTGTCTTGGTGCCCATTTTGGTTGCTCACTAGACTGCTAATGCCGCAGAAAATCTTTTATAGCAATTAGTTAGATAACACATTAAATCATTTATGACGTCGTCAGCAGCTGATAAAATATCAGATATAATACTTATTGTTAATTGTACGAACAATTGGTTGTACAACAACATTAACATGAAACCTTAAAATTGCTATCGGAAAGCATCGAAACACGTAATTGGAAATTCCATAATAGTTTTTGAATTAAATTCGTTTCGATGAAAACTTGATACGCCATCGCGGGGCTAGACAGACAAAACTCATTCGCGAGCTAACAATAAAATAATCAAATAAGGTGAGATAGAAAAATAGTGTATACTGTAAATATGTATCAAAGATAGAAAAACAGAAAGGTTCGTAGATATAAACTTAACTAGCCTATTGAAATGATAATGTGGAATGGAAGCGAAGATGAACGATTGTAAGGGGTCGTCCATTAATCAAGTGTTTTCTTTCAGTAACTTTTAAGCCCCCCTCCTGGTGACACATGGTGAGACTAACCCCCACCTCCCCACCCAAAATCGCATATATTGTTTTGTTACAAAAATATAAAAATTTTCATAATATAAAAAAATAAAATCGTGGAGCGTATCGTAACCTAAATAAATAGCATTTATAATGATGTGAGCGGTGGATTGTTTATAAAAATTTCACGCACTCCACGGTTTTATTTTTTTGTCTGATCAATGTCTTAAATCAATGTGGAAAGTGGTGTGTTGATTAATAATTACGAATCTAGATCGATCACTTATTAACGTTTAGTACATCATTCCCATCATTGTTTTCACTAAAATCGATTAAATTACAAACTACTTTTATTAATTTTAGTTTAAAGTTTTTAGTTCTGATTTTATTACTCAATAGTATTGTATTGAGTATTGAGTATAGAACAAAAGAATTGAGTTTTAATGTTAATATAGACTGTCTGAACTCTATGATCCGCCATGCACTGTGTTCTACTTGTAAAGCCTTTTTATTTTATACTCATTGCCCATATTGGAGCAAACATGAATCTGGCATTTTGTGCCATCAAATTTCAGGTCATCGGTCAACGGGAAGGGGGTAAAATTTCAATTAGTAAATTTTACCCAAAAACAGGCAGGGAAAGCTAAATAAAACCGTAATTAAAAAATATGGGTATTCTTTTTCTCATTATAAACTGTCCATAAGCGTCCCCAATGCAGGCAGGCAGGTGCAGCTGCCCCCTCTAGGAGTCGGTTTTCTATTAAGTTTTTTTATTTTATTTTCTTGTTTAAAGTGACAGAATCATGATAGTAAATGTAGAGCTTAGTAGAATCACTCTCAAATTAAATTTTAAATCATAATAATGAAACTGAATAAAATTACAATGTACGTTAGTTTTGAGTTACATCACATAATAACTATTTTTTCAATTACCTAACTCTTGTTGGTTAGTCACACTGATGAATGTACTTAGTGCGTACTAAATAGTTATCCGAAACTACGTCCACGTCTAAGTAAAGATCATAAATGGAAATAAAAAGTGCAGCAAAAAAAAAAATTGCATATTACCAAGGTTCAAACTAGTGACCTATGATCGTAAAAGAATCTAATTACTTTCTATCTATCGAATCTAACCACTTAACTATCGTGCAGCATCTGGTAAAAACGACGAAGTTATAGAATACAAGCCTCTTTTGTCAATTTTCTTAATTTCTTTGTAACCAGCTATAACCTAGAAAACAACCGGCTGCGCGGAAGCCTTGGCACACGACTCAAATTCGGAATTGTCCTGTTTTTCTTTTTGTATTTAATTTTTGCAATAAAGGGCTTATGTTAATGTGATCTTAGCTTTCACGAATCTGAAGTTTTTTCATTCTTGACTAACTGGCTCAAAAGCTAGCGACGGCCCATTGTTGGATACAAAAATTTTCTTAGGGGAAGCTAGAACTAGTGAATCGACCAGTGGCAGATCCAGGGAGGTCATGGGGTCGTGGCCCCCTTGGGCTGGGTCTTACTGTTGTAATCGAATTAGAGCCAGTCCTGGCTGAACCTCGTATGTGTGACCACTCCTCTGACTCGAAGGCTGGATCCGCCCTTGGAATTCCCGTTTAATAGTTATATCAATGAAGGATCCAGCTTCAAATGGAGTAACATACAAAATTTATGGAATACATACCATAAATTTCAATAATACCTATAAACATTTTTGAAAAACAAACCATTCCCTTGCGTATTAATGCACCACTTAAAAATAATTAATTATTTTTTTATAACAGTTCATATTTCAAAAATTCAACATGCCTCGTTGCGTTTTATATTGTAGTGAAATAAGTTCAAAAAAGGAGAAAATAGTTGGAATTGCGTTTTGCCAAATAGCTAAGAAACGATATGAAATTAATTACTAGTTACGTTACCTGTACACTGTAGTTGGAACTATAAAAAATGTTCCGGTATTTGTGTCAAGAAAAGTCTATGTCTATATATATAAAAGTAAACTGACTAACGCACAGCCCAAACTACTGGATCTAGAAGCTTAAAATTTTGTAAGAAGATTCTGTTATAACGTAATCGAACACTAAGAAAGGATTTTTAGAAATTCTATCCCTGAAGGGGTGAAAATTGTGAAATACTGTTATATGAAAAATCGAAACCGTTGAAGCTACAGATGACAAACTTAACGTTTTAGTCACTTACAAAAATAAAGAAAATACACATACATTCTTTTTTTTATATTAACCTTGCAAGGGATAAAATAAGGGATGTAATGTTCTATGAAGAATCGAAACCGATGAAGCTATTTGTGTCAATATTTTTTATACTTGAGCTAATCATTTCTGATAAATAATAGTGATATGAATCGTTGTTATAAATAACCCTAAACGAGTTGAAATCGGGGTTGAAATTTTTATATAAAAAAATGAAATCACTGAAACTATTGACAACAAAACTTGTATTTTATCTGATTATTCCAAATGAAAATAACGACATGTATTCTTTTGGAAAAGTATACTCTAAGAGGATGAAATAAGGAATAAAATATTTTATAAAAAATCGAAACCTCTATGTGTATTCATTTCGTTTTTTTCTTCAACTAAAGATTCTAAAAATGTTTAATTCATAGAAAGCTACATTATCCTCGATTGACATTACTCAAATTTTATTTTGAAACGACTAGCATTTCCTACATCTTCAAAATCTGTAAAAATCGTGGGTGAAATAAGGGACGAAATGTTACATGGAAAATCAAAACTGCTGAGGCTACTGATATAATTTTTTTTTATTTTTCTTACTCATCTATTCTCCTACATAAAACTTATATATGATTTCTTCGCTCCTAATTGTAAACTTAGACTCTGTATTTAAAAAAAAAGGTATCAAAAGTCGTTATTTACTTGTGTGGAATTAGGACAAGTCATTAGTCTTAAAAAAACGAAAACGGTGGTACAATAAAACAATTTATGGTGAAAGTAAAAAATTGTATTTTTACAAATAGGATACATGACAACGATGATTACTTATTTACTGTCAAATTTATTTTCCAAACACTTTTTCTTTTGTTTTTGGCATTAACGAAATAAATTTAACAAGTAGAACCGAAACGATATTTAGTGGATGGTTGGTGGGAAATAATCACATGACTTCAAGGCATATTCTGATTCAGCCAGGTCTGGAAGGCGCTGACCCTCACGAACATGTCAGGGGCACCGAGAGCGCAGGGGAAGCCCCAAGAGACTATGCCGATCTGCTGATTGGAATCTACACGTACCAACGCACTTCCGGAATCACCCTGAAGACAACATACAAAATTGTGTATATAAAAATGAATATTTATTTATTTCGTGTTGATCAAACAATGCAATAAAAAAGTGTAAGAATGTTTTTTTTTATAAAAGTTGCATATATAGTTTTTTATTACATATATTAGAAATTTATTATTACAATTTCATTTCGAATTAACGTTTGTGTGTAGGTATACATAATTCCATGTCGGATCCATAACGATGATATTATGTGGTCGTCAAAACTTGACTATGGACGCTGCATCGGATCAAAGGCATTGGATTGTCATTGGATATATTTAGAAAATTTAAATTCAGTCACATATCAAGAAACGACACAAAATAATTTAGCAAGATTTGGTCTGAATCGTTTTAGTAAAACAAAAACATATTAATCCCTTTTTTATACATTTTATCCGGCTGTGCCAGAATGTTGCATATTCAGATATAGGCAATGGGTCCATTTCAATTTCAAATTTTCATCATGTCGTTTCAATTCACAAAACAACCGTTATTTATCTTCTTAACGAACTTAAAAAAAGGAGCTTCTTAATTCGGCTGTATTTTGAACGTTGTTATCTCAGGACTACGACATGTATTAACCGATTTCGATATTTTTTTCTTTACTTAAAAGATTGATCTCTCAGGATGTTACCATTTATGTCAGAATTGAGATACTGTGATGATATTAATTAATAATCGACGAAATCTTTCAAATATTATTATAGATACAGGTATAGCAATTTGAGTGATTTTCCATAGTAAATCAAGCATTTGTTCCTGGAACGCATCATTAAATGAAATGAAACTGACCATGAAGCGCAACAAATAAGCAATGGAACTCCTCTATGATAAGCATTTCATGGACTGCGATTACTTCAATTGGACCTGTACTTACATTAAGCACAGGTTGCTATTACAAACGAAACGCTAGTTATGAAATAATATGAGGTCAATTAAGCTCTAATGATTGGATCGGTATATAACAATCGATGGAACTCTTCAAATATTCTTGCATTTTTCTAAACAATTCATGTGTTTGTTCTCGAAAAGCACCATTTGGTGAACTTAAGCAAGATATACTCTTTTGAATGCTTGAAGTGAAGTGGAACTGATCGTGAAGTACCACGAGAATCCTGTAGTTTTTTAGATATAACTATAGGCAAACAATGTACTAAATACGTGCTCCCATTTTCTAAAGAGTTGGGTAAAGTCTGAAAATTTGAAGGTCTTGAAAACGTAATTGAAGGGAATCGCACTTTAATTAAAGATGTAGGGCTCCTGAACTAATTATTAGCGTCACTAGAAAATTTTGATTTGGAATTGGTTTCGAGCTTTCTTATTATAAAATTCTAGATGAATTATGAAATTACCTATCTAATCATTATAAAATGTTAATAAACCAATTTTCAAAAAAAAAAACCCGCCTTCAAACGCTTATTGAAACGATTAATTGTTTTTGGAATATATGGCAATTAAAGCAAGTCAAACAAAAAACTACAATACTACTCTAATGAAAGCAATAAACGCAAAAATTAATGAGAGATAAACAAACTCACCATTTACGTCTGTAAAATTTAATACAAAACGGAAATTATTAAATCAAAAAGTTGTCAAACTATGAAAACTGAGACTTATCACAGTCTTGCATATCTTTAGCTGGCACCGATTTCAAAAGCAACTAATTGTTTGTATTTGAAGTATGTTTAAAAAATTTATTTAAATTACTTTTCGAAGGTGATTTTTATTTTTATTATTTATGAACGTTAATTTAAATTCGGATCCCAACCTGGCACGTGCCGTGTCCGCGGGAATGGAAGGTGCACAGCTCGATGTGCGGCTCCACCGGCGGAGCTGCCATGTTCAGGGAAGAAGAAGCTGCTCGCACGTCGTTCACGCACCGGTTACCATCAATGGTACTCAGTACGATCCATTGTAGCTGGGCTGGAATCGATCCACCGGCCTGAGGAATAACAACGTCCGATAAACGAGACACAATACGCGAGAGCATGGATTAAATTTAAAAGCGGTAATATGTAGTAATGGGGTGGTCGTTCAGTCTTTAGGAGCTTCGCCTTTGTACCAATAAGCGTCGAATTCCATCCTGGACTATAATAAGAACCTGGCACAACAACAAACGTCAAGTTGAATTAACACTTTTTATATCTAATCGAACTTATTATTGTGTGTTTAATGAATTAAAGGTGGAATCTGATAATTTTTAGATGTTGTATTGTGCGAGGTGTTAATTCGCGGAAACCATAATAGACGCTTGCCTGCAACATGCAGCATGCAACCCACCACTGACCCTCGAATCTGCCTCTCCACTACGAATCTCTGTCCAAAGAATTGAATATTGATTCGAGAAGATTGACAGATATCGAACACCTAAGCAAGTGTTAATTTTATTTTTATAGTTATCTTAGTCCGCTAATCGTTACAATGATAATTTCTATGTACGTTTCACGCCATATAGGCGCATCCTCAGAAAATTGCAGACTATAACATCCACTAGGGTATAAGGAGTGTTAAAAACACCCAATACAACTTCGTTGAGTGAACCGCTGTCATGCAACCTTAATTAATGCAATTTCCTAAGGATGTGCCTAGTTGGCATGAAACATACGTAGAAATTATCATTATAACGATTAGCGGATTAAGATAATTATGAAAAATAAAATTAACACTTGCTTAGGTGTTCGATATCTGTCAATCCTCTGGAATCGATATTCAATCCTTTGGATAGAGATTCGTAGTGGAGAGGCAGATTCGAGGGTCAGGGGTGGGTTGCATGCTGCATGTTAACGCATGTTGCAGGCAAGCCTCAATTTTCAGATGAAAAAAAAATAAATCGATTTTAAGGATAAAAATCATTGAATTTGCTTTTGTTTTTGTTCAGAGAACTTGTACTGAAAGTGATTCCATTTAATAAGTTTAAAACACAATATGACAAAAATTATGTATTAAAACGTTAAAGGTAGCAGTTTTACAACGATTTAATAAGAAGTAATTCAAATATTACCCAGTAATTATCATCTGGAGAACCATGTACATATTATCACTTTACAATTCTAACTTTAAGAAATTTAATTCTACAAAAGTCTTATACATTCCTTTTAATGATGTTAAATAAATTGCAAATATTGGTGAAATAAAATTCCTAATATATACATTAAATTTAATATACCTGAAGTCGTCCCCACCCAGCAGCCAAAGACTGTACTCCAGCTCCGACGTGGTTGAAATTCAAGCGGACCAACGCCACGTTGCCGCCGAGGTTGACGTTCGAGCTGGTCACCAGGAGGGAGATGTCGTTCTTGATAGTGGCTCTGACGTAGTTCGGGTGCGTTATGTTTCGGGCGAACGAGAACGAAGTGCCACCGGAATTCCAGCGATTAGTGCCCACTGTACCGCGAAGAGAACTGCACAACGAGTATTAGTATAAAAGGACACTATATCACGAAATGAAGAATTAAGGCACAAAAAATTGTAAAATCTCTTATTACTGGAAATGGCCCACTACACGTATATATGTGTGCGTGTTCGTTTGAACATGCCAGTTTTTCTTATCAGCTTTAGAATTAATATATTTTGTAAAGTATTCAACTTAATAAATGGAATCTTCATAATAATACATATATAATAGCATATGCTATCAAACTTTACTTTATTATAAAAGATAACTAAGTTATCTTCTACAATAAAGTAAAGTCACTAGTACGACATTTCTATGTACACATAGTTCATATGAATTGTGCATTACGTACTAATTTAGAAGTATCATAAGTTTTCACTGAGCATTGTATTGAGTAAATACATGTGATTACTGTGTAGCAGAATTAAAAAAGAAATAGCTAGTGTACAACGAATATCAATAAGAGGCAATGAGGAAAGAATTAGCAGCAATGAGCAACAATGAGTAATGAGTAACAATTAATCTATTTAGACGCTATTATGATACATGTCGAGAGAATGTCAGCTAAAGATAGCTTCGACTCAGTAACTAGTAGGAGCTTGTTTGAACGTTAATGAGTTTGTTTATACGTTATTATAGTACCTGCTGAGTGCACCCTGACTAAATACAACTTCGTTACAATAACTAGCAACAAAAAGCAACTAGTTTGGTTAAATTTTGTTATAGTACCTGCTGATTGAACTCCGGCTTAAGTTAACCTCAACAAGGTGAGTAACAATGAGTATGTTTATACATCATCAAAGTATCTGTTGAGTGCACTCTAACTAAATACAGCCTCGATATAGTGACTAACAATAAGTAGCAATGAGTTCGGTTAAACGTTATTATAGTAACTGATGAGTGACTCCAGCTTAAGTCAGCCACAACAAAGTGAGTAGCAATGAGTTTTTTTATGCGTTATCATAGTACCTGCTGAGTGAACCCCAGCTAAAGACAGCCTCGACACAGTGGGCAGCAGTGAGAACGGCGCGTTGAGACACCAGCGATCCGCCGCAGAGGAAGCTGCGTATCAGCGCGCCCTGCGAGAGAGCCACCATGTAGGGCACGGCGCCATCGGGCGCTGCCGTCCCGCCGACTATGCGCGAGTCGACCGGGCTGTAGAAGTACGATACATCTTGCGCTGGTAGAGCTGCAAGAATACCGTATTAGACTCATCAGTTTGTCCAAATAATCTAAATATATGTTCATCCAATATATTTTTCATATAACGTCTGTCTGTATATGTGTTGCCGCAATTAGTTTCAAATAGAATTAGTATTTATATGGATGACATTTAACATGTTTTTAAGTCTTTGTACAATAATATCATATCAAATAAAATATTAAAAATAGGGGGCCTCCCCACATTAATAGTAAGGAATGTAGAAAAATTATCCCTCAAAAATACTATAAAAGGATCACAAAAATAACACCACAATTTGTTGTTGATTCTAATATATAAAATGTGATAATTTCCACAAATTTATTTCATTAATTTTCAAGAATAAATATACATATTAATACAATATGTATATATATATGAGACAAATGTTATTACAAAATATTTTATAAATTAAGGCAATTATACTAATTTGGTTTATCTTACATTCTAAACGTATATTAAAACATCGAAGAGGCAATCGTGACGATGGTGATTGACCCCCCCTCACTGAGCTAACGTGGCGGCTGTAGGCAAAGTTGTCCGTTTTATATAAAAAGATTGTAGAACAGTATCAATTACTTCAACAGTGAAGTAATTAACGCCCCATAAATTGGACTGCTATTAGCAAAATTGTATAGCGGTTTACTTTGTTACGTATCTGGCTGTACTGACTTTGCGATTTCATAAGAACCGAAGAAAATTTTGCGGAGTTGTAAGGCTGTGATATAAGGACGGATAAACGATGGTGAAGTTTCAGAATTATCTTTTTACCCGAATGCGCGACTCAAAACAGAGTAATGTGTTGATCAGCCTATACATATGTAGTGTGTGCGTGCGTGCGTTCGTACGTGCATGCGTGTATGTGTACGTATTTCAGAAAATTCAAAAATCTTCATTGCCACCTATTTTGGTAAATAATTCTCTGTCTAAACTGGCCGACGCAACCGGTCAGCAGAGTAAAAACAATAATTGAACGAAGTTATCTCTAAAATCAGAGCTGATGCAATTTAACAATTCAGATTGATTAATCGCTGTTATCCTGTCCTTATTGATATTGTTTGTAATTTCAATCTCTTTCAATTTAAGCAGGTGGGTATATACGTTTTTAATCACAAGATATTGGCGATAAACTCTTTATCAATGCATTCGAAGGTCGGTTGCTATCCATAGAAAATAAGTAAGAAGTAGCTTAAAAACACAATAAATTTTAACAAAAAAAAAGGGACCTATTACACTATTATTAATTAATTTGTTTTTTAAGCTCTTTTAATTATCCAAACTCCCGACATTTTTTCTTGTCATTCTATAGTATATTTTATAATAAAATTTAAACATACACACAGATATTGCCAAATAAAGCAAAACTGACATAATAGAACATTAATATTACATATGATTTTGAATAATTATATCAGTGATAATATTAAACATTGGTTTATTTTTAAACAGATTAAATAATGTTGATTTTCAAGCAATGGGTCTATCAAAAGTGTTTTAAACTATTAAATTTGAAATACCTGTACAGATTGAAAAGGGGTATGAAAGTAAATGTCGATAAGACTAAGGTGATGGTGTTTGAAAGAGGCGAAAGCACTACTGAATGCGATATACTTATAGAAGGTGAGAAAGTCGAACAAGTGACAGAGTTTGTATACTTGGGTAGTCTGTTCGCAAATGATGCTAAACATGATAGAGATATCGAAAGGAGAATGAATACGGGAAATAAATTGAATGAGGCCTTGTTCGCTATTATGAATAATAAAAGTGTCTCACGACAAGGGCGTTTGGCTATTCATAATGTGGTCTTATGTATGCTAGTGAAAGCTGGTATGTGCTGCTGGTATGTAGAGTGTCTCGGAAAGATAGAAGTAGATGTTACAGAGCGGTGTGGTTTGAGGGAAGATGTAGTGACTAGAGTAGAAAGGAGTATCTTGTGGTGGTTTGGCCATCTGAAAAAGATAAATGAAAGTAGACTGATAAAACAAATTCATAAAGCGAATGTACGTGATGGAAAGGTGAGCAAGGGTCGTTGTAGAAAATCCTATGCAGATCATATTGTTGATATATTAAAAAAGGGCCTAATTTTAAGCATCCGAAACCGACGAGTTTTGCATGAAAAGATTGATGGATGTCAATGAGGCAAGAGAGATATGCAAAGATCCTACCATGTAGCAATTTATGGGCTTTGTCTACCCTTTTGGGAAATAGGCGTGGGTTTATATTATTATCATTATATGCAGTAAGATTGGAATCTAAAATTGTACATTTATAGTCATATATTAATTTACGAAGACTTTTTAAAATATACTTATTTATATACATAAGTTCATAATATATGTATGATTAATAATGGATTTTTTTTACGAGTAAGTAAAGGTATGAACGCAGTATATAGTTCAACACCAAAGTCTAATTTATCTATGATTTAACATGTTTTGTAAAAGGTTCAAGGCCAGCTGATGAGTGTGTTTGTTAAACTTGTACTGTATCAATACTATTAAACACGCAATTTGTGTGTGTGTGTGTATATATATATGTAGGTATTGCCAAGTTTTGATTTTTAAACATTATGTAGGTGACTAGTCTTGAATAATTAGGTAAAAAAATATTAATTATGTGAAGCCCCTGAGCGGGGAAAGGGAGCTGAATCTCATCTTACCGGAGGTGAGAGGAAATCTCATCAAATATCACATAATTCTTTATCTACAAGAAACAATGCAAAATTGCGAGACAACTGGGTTAAATTAAATATGTTTTTCCACTAGTATGTGGCTAAATCTTATCCAATATTTATTGAACTACTAAGTACTTGTTTAGAAGCGATAATGGTTTAGAGTGGCTAAATCAGCGAGGCTAAAGAAGTAGATGATTTTATTGAAAATCACATGGACATTTTGGTTCCAGTAATCACTTACTAGCAGAAATTAAGCGAATTATATTTTTTTTTAATTAAATCCATCATAAAAATAAAAAAGAGCATTGGCGATAAACACCAGCCTGTTTTTTTTTAATTTTTTTTTTATTATTGCTCTTCTATTTTTAAAATGAAGAGACAAGAATAGGAAATAATGGCGAATCGTTTAATTCCATTTTATAAATTAAATGGTAAATCAGCCACTGCTGCTCAATTTTCTCAAAAAAATATTCGACGGATTCGTATTCGAAGGTGTTTATCAGATAATTAAGAGATACGAGGATAAAAAGGTGCAAAATTAGAAAATAACTCTGGTCGGCCAACAAATAAGCAATATTATGAGCAATAATTATTTACCAAGCATTTTTGAATAAATAAAGCGTCTCTTCCTACAAAATCCCTTTATGTGGATGCGGCATATAAACACCAATTGAAGAAATTCATTACATTCAGAATTATGTTAGAGATGCTAAATATCAAAGGATTTCCGAAATTGTTAGCACCAAAATATTATCGAGATCAAGAAGCGGCAGTAAAGAAGATTCGTGGATAAATATATATAATCTTTGAAAAAGTCTTGCTATCGATGACGAGACTTATGTAGCGCTAGACCGGATAGGTATTACGGGAAAGCGATTATTTCATATGTATAATCTTTAAAATTTTAATTATCAAGACCATGTCATTTTCAAAACAAAATTTTTCAAAAAAAATATATGATTTGGCAGGCTATGACGCCAACACTCCCGGAGCGCACCAAAGCAATGTTTCCAATGTATTTGTGTCGGAAGCTTCAATGAACTCTGAAAAATATCTAAACGAGCGCATTAGGAAAAAATTGATTTGCTTTATTAGCAAATATCACAGCAGAGATAGTTTCATCTTCTGGCCAGATACGGCAACCTATCATTTTACATCTTCAGTCACAGATCATGAACAGTTCCAAAACGTCGTTTTTTATATAGAAATATCAAAACGCTCCTAATGTGCCCCCCGGTCGTACTATTGAAATATTTTAGGCGCTTTTGTAAAAAAGAAGATAAGAAGGCATTGTATAAGTCAAAAATATAAATTCTTTCAGAAATAGTAGCTGAAAAAGTAGCTCATGAATCTGGAGTTACCATTATGAAACGTTCTATCTCGGATCTCTACAAAATTTGTCATAGGTTTATAATTAAGTTAAAGACTTTGTAATTGAAAAAGACTATAATCGTTTCCCTAGAAAATTATCATTTCAGCAATAGGACGACTTGGCTATATTTTCAAGAGTTTGAAAGAGTTTCAAGATATCAAAATATGCGGTATTGTAATAGGTATACACGACGTAAGAAATTTTTTTTTCGTCCACGTTTTTCTTTCATTTGCTTATAGGATTTGTAAGGGTATAATAGGGCGGGCTGTTGTAAAGTAAATAGTCACTGCCCTCCTGCACATTCACAATCGCAGGGGAGTATCTTGGGCGTTGCCGCCTCATTTTTTCTTTCAATTGCCGGCCTAATAAAAAATAAAATATGTCTAAACAACGACTTCTATACGTTTTAGGGACCCCCTAACTGTATTAAATTATTAGAGTTTGTGAATTAATTTTGCTAAAATAAAAGTAAAATATTAGTCTATTCTAAATAGGTGGTTTTTCATTTTTATTTAGTTTTGCTTTTGGTTTTGGAAAATGTCGATACGTTTTTGAAAGATTACATTCCGCTCGTACGTTGGCGTGTTTTGATCGCCTTTAATTCTACTGTTTCTTGGAAATTTTTGATTTTTTTTTTATATTAAAGTCAAAAATTGTTGATTTTATTGTAAAAAAATATATTTACAAAATGATCTAAATATCTATTTTTACAAAATGTATTGTTTATTTATGTGTGCATCTTTATATTGTACCAGTTACCAATAAGTAAAATTCAATTCATCCAATATTCTGTTTTTATTTCTATGAAAGTTTATATAAAGAATAAATATAATTTGATTCTCTTTTTTAATGTCTTTTGATGGTCATGTAGTTCATAAGATCTATGATTTTTATAGCTTTAAATTATCAATTAAAATTCATGAAAATATGAAAAGGTAAGTTTTTCTTAATTTCCTTAAAATTTTCTCACATTAATCCTGACAATTAGTATATAGTCATTTATACAGCGGAATAAAAGTCTGATATAATTTAAAACCACGATTTGGCAGGGTTTAAAACAGGGGTAACTATAGTAAAACAAATTACAAATTTTAGCTAACATTTCAACATAAAATTGTAAAAACCTTGATTGCGACGTCATTCAACAATGTGGAGCTGACGATGTCCGTTCATACGGAAAATATAAATAGCGAGATCTGGACCGAGATGAGAAACGTTGACGTTTCTCATCTCATCAACTCTCTATTGATAGAGAAAGCCATTTATTTATCACAGGGCGAAGCACCGGTGACACAGGGTCGTTTACTTATAAAAGTATCCTATGCAAGATATATAAATCTCATTTTATAACTGCAAAGACTATATTGATAAAAATCGAAACGATGTCCTTAGTATTTCAGTAAACATAACCAGAAAATCAATACACTTATAAATATATTTATTACATAATTTTAACAACCACCAAAAACCATGAATCGTTGAGAAAAACGCAAAACCCTCACCAATAGCTCCAGCCAGTAAGGCGCTTATCAAAAGTACCAGTTTCGTGCTCATTTTGAGGTGCTATCTAGAAATTTGATGCAGCATAAATGCTTTTATACTAAATAGATATGACAATATGGCGATAAATAAAATCGATTGCATTCGATATATTCTCCGATAAGACTATTTAAATGCGTCAAGTTATTATTTCAGGACTTAAAATGATCGTATCATTTAAACGATACTTCTTTTAATAATGTAATCTAGTTTATTCACAAAATACGTTAATGGGAAATATTTGTTGCGAAATCAAGATAGATTCCATAAAGTTTTATAAGGTGATATTTAAAGAAAAGAGATCATAAAAAAAGCTTTTAATTATAAGATTTTGAATTTGAAATTCACAATGAGAAATATGTAAGTTTACCTGGATGGACCCTAAAGAATAAATCACAAAATTATAATGATGCGTCTAATTATAAATCAAAACTTAGTACACACAAACCTTTTGCTTAGTGAAAAAATATATTGTGGCTATATAAAACAGAATTAGTTTACAAAAGAATTGAACAAGTTTCTTACATTTAAAAGAAATATAAACTTCGAAAAATATAAAAGTTACAGGCTATATCAGATAGGTTCTTATTTTTTATCTATTTGACAAGTAAATCTTATAACATCAATAAATATAAGTAAACAAACAACTTTTTTAAAAATACAAGCTTCTATCGAAATTGCTGTTTCCATAAATATTTTGACAGCAACAATGCTGAATATGTGTATACTGATGAACAGAGAGTGCTAGTTGAAGCATCTGAACTAAAGATTAAAACTGCAGTTTTATGCGAAACATAATTCTAAGTCGAAGCTATTAACTGACAAGAAACTTTTATCGGAGGAACAATGTTCTGGCTGTAAGCAGCAAGTTACGGTGTATAAATTAGTGTATTGTCTATGTATTCAACTTGCTTATGAAATTTTGATGGACATCACCTCTTTCCTTGGAAGTTGTGGTACGGCGTTAAAAGCGCTCTTAACAGATTGGGCCATGCTCCCCATGAACGATGCCTATGGCGGTATATAGCGCCTTAGGCACCTTCATAGGGGGCAACTAATTAGAATTTGTTTGGACGCTTTTGCTTCAAACGCTTGCAGAGCTCCTTTTTTTTAAATCATTGTTAGCTCCCACGGCATTGGTTTCCCTGTCGCTTCATATCTCTGTTCGACATCCTCGGTGCACATAAAACGCCGAAGGATGAAGATCGCTACATTGACGGAGAGTGACCCAGCGAGCTCAAGGTAGACAGCTCGCATGATCAAGCACGTAAAGAGGGCGACGGAGTATTCAAGGTTTGGCGGTCCACAGTGACCAGATAGGAGCCACAAAAGTCCAGACCCATGAAGGTAAAAAGCCTATGATGGTAGCCACGAACGCCATGGGATGTTCGCCGGTAAGGAGTCTTGTAAGTTTTGTTTTTCTAATACGGCATGGCATACAGCTGCGTATTACGGATGGCACACTCGGACGGAGTCGCAATGCTGACAGGAGTTGAAGTAACTCGTTTCCTCATTTCTTAACTCTTTCATGGTGCATCTTTTCATGTACCCAGGCGATGTATAATCGTGTGTAAGATTTTTCGACGGCCAGAACAGATGGAGTCTTTATTTTCTCTTCAATATTTTCGCCATACTAACTCAATTCAACACCCCCTGCTTTATCTTCATGCACATATTGTGAAGCCGGCTATGTCTATCTACAGCAGCTATACTCTAAGTGTGTTCCGCGGAACCCTAGGGTTCCGGGATACCCCTGTAGGGGTTCCGCAAGAATTTAGAAAAAATCAAAACACCTCTCTTTGATCAAACGTTTGGACTCCGCTCGCCGTGCGTATACTTGTGAGCGCGTAGTCCCTTTGATAAAAGCCGCCTCTGAATTAGACGCTATAGATGTGAACAAGCAACTTTCGGCTCTAACTTCAAAAACATAAAGTCGAGATTATTTACAAAAGTCGAGATTATGTAAAAATACAATTTTTTTGTATTTTTATTTTTATTTCCGCTTTTTGTTTATCAAAGGCGCCAACTCGAGTATTTTTGAGAATGTTCGAGATCGAATATAGGACTAAGTGTAAAAGCGGCGATCACGCGTCGCATTTCGTCAGTCAGTTGACGATTAGCGTTCGAAGTGATAAGTTCCTACCTACCTACTTACAAGCTGGCTAGCGCATTGAGGAGTTTTAACGTGATATGAAACTAGTGTTTATTATTCTACTGCCTGCTGCATTCAGATTGTATCAGTTTTATACATTTCTTCTTTGGACTAAACTTAGTCTCTTATACGCAGTAACGAGTGTGCATTATTTTGACCCCACCATCATGACATGTAACATTACTTATTAATAAAGAAGAATGGAACGTTGGCTTAAAGGCGTTAAACGTATTGTAACATCTTCTAATGACGCTGAATGTTCAAAAGCAGTACGCGCAAAGAATACAGCAATACCGATTCAGACGATGATGCCACGACGTCAAGCTCCACGGTTTCAAAGACGAAAAAAAAGAAGTATGATGAATCATATATCAGTGTCGGATTTGTTGATTCTAACGTCTCACCTCTCTGTATGCTATGTAGTAAACCGCTTCCTAATAGTTCCATGGCACCTGCTAAATTATGCCGAGATTTAGAACCTGTACACCCCGAGTCTAAAGACAAGAATAAAGAATTTTTTGTTCGTAAAAAAGAACAGTTATTGGAAAGTCAAAAAAATATGATGCGTGTAACACAAACTATCAATGAAAAGGCTACGGAGGCATTATATTTAGTTAGCTATCGCATTTCAAAAGCAGGTGAAGCGCACACTATTGCTGAGAATTTAATAAAGTTGTGTGTGTGTTGGACATAACAAAATGTATGCTCGATGAAAAATCTGCAGAGCATCTTTCTACTGTGCCATTATCAAACGATACTGTTTCACGGCGAATCCATGATCTGGCAAGCTACGTCAAACAAGAACTAGTTACACGTCTACAAAAAACACGATTCGCCTTGCAAATGGATGAGTCAACTGATGTCGCTGGTCTGGCTATCTTGCTGGTTATCGTGAGATATCCATATGAAAGTTCTTTTGAAGAAGACATGCTTATGTGTTCACCGCTGCCTACAAACACTACCGGAGAAGACATTTTTAATAAAATAAACATATTTTTTAAAGAAAATAACCTCAGTTGAACGATTTTATTGACATTTGTACAGATGGGATCAAGGCGATGACAGGTAAAACAGCAGGAGCAGCGTCATGAATAAAAAATAAAGCGCCTAATTGTAATTCCAGCCATTGTATTCTGCATAGACAAGCACTTGCGATGAAGCAAATGCGGTCAAATCTAAAGTTAGTTATGGATGAAGATAAAAATAATTAACTTTATTAAATCACGGCCATTACAATCCCGATTGTTCTAATTATAGTGTGAAGATTATGGCAGCAAACATAAAACACTGCTGCTCCATAAAGAAGTGCGATGGCTGTCTCGGGGTAAAACTTTAACAAGGCTATTTGAACTTAGAGCTGAGTTACAAATGTTTCTTTCAGCAGATACTTCTTTTAATTTGAAAGACCGTTTGTATGATAAAACTTTGCTGTTCCGATTGTCTTTTATGGCGGATATCTTTCAAAAACTGAACGAATTGAATGAATTTATCATTGCAAGGTAAACAGACAACAGTGTTCCAAGCCTATAACAAAATAACGGCCTTCAAAAGAAAATTAGATTTTTGGATTATTTGCGTTAGTAAGAGAGAAATAGAAAGATTTACGTCACTCAGTGAGTTTGTTAGCGATAACGACTCAGAAACGTTTCAAGATGATGTGTTTCAAGAATTGGTCCAATATCTCACTTCGATGCGCACATCTTTTGAAAAGTATTTTCCCGAAGAACAGAATACAAAAATGAAACTTAATTCTTGGATTCATAATCCTTTTTTACCCAACTTGCAAAAGCCCGAAAGTATGTCAAACGAGATATATGTATCTCTTTTAGAAATGTCATCAGACACAAGTATGGAGTCATCGTTGAAAACGCCAAAAAACCACCTCTCGACGATTTTTGGTGCAGAATCCGTGATAAATATCCAATGCTTGGCAAAATGGCTTTGAATATTCTTCTCCCGTTCCCAACAACATATCTGTGCGAAACAGGATTCTCAACCTATGCAGCCACGAAAACAAAATATCGCAATAGACTGGACGTTGAACCTGATATGAGACTAACTGTCTTGTATCAAACCTAATATCAACCAATTGATGAAAAATAAAAAATGGTTTCATACCTCCCAATAGTTAGATTTTTTCTTTTTTAATGTCTTCTAATAATGTACTTGCCATGTGGTAAACAAAGAATACACTTTTAAAAACTATTGTTTATGTAGGGTTCCATCAAGTAGTTTGCTTTCCAAAAGCGTTCCATCATCCAAAAAGTCTGAGAACCGCTGATGTACAATACATCCTCTCTTCAGGTCCTTGGCATCGTTAGTATATTCAAACTTATACATCTGTGCAGCTCTCATTTACAGCTGTTCTGCGACTATCCATGCAAATGGCAGCGTTTGTATTTATGGATTGTTTTTTAGTCTGGGGTTAAAAGTCTTCTTTGTCTACTCAATATTGTCCCTATTTCCCTAAATCGTCCTCTATTTCGGGTTCGCTTACGTTTCGCCGCGGATACTCTTTCACGCTGGCAATACAAATCAATAAATTATAAAACTCAGCCTGTCGCTCTTATCAGTCGCAGTCATGAATCAAATCTGTTCATTTCTGGCATCACTTCCTGAATATTTCGTACTGCTGACGAAGTACAATGAAGTATGAAATTTTTCTCTGTTGTCTCTTAAATGGAGCGCTCTGTAGGCCAATTGTCTTCGTTTTTATAGAGAAATCTTGAACTTAAAAAAATCACAATTCAATTCATGCGTTATGTCGAGCGAGGTGTTTTCGGCGACATTGTTCTTCATCGGCGCCAAGCTTTATTCCTTCTTCTTTGTAGTTCCTTCCAGTTCAGTTATGCGGTAGGCGACGCACGGCTTGTAGGCCCAAGCACCGGTCCAGATCCAGGTCAGAATAGTGCTGGAATCCAACTAGAACATTATTTTCTTTGCTTTACTCTGCACTTGACTGCTATAAGTGAGACGTATATCCTTCCTTCGCTTGTCTGCATTCCCTAGTAGGCGGTCTCAGCACAGGCTTTTCCCTTACGTTAACGAAGACGCCTAGCTGTAGTGAGGCAGCTCCCGTGAAATGTAGGTGGAAATTTGGAATTTCTACGTGAAGTAACGCCCTCATCTTTTCCAAGTCTTCCATGCTGAGTGATGATATCTTCCTAATTGAGCCCCGTCATCTCCGTTGTCCTGCAGAATCCTCTTTGCACTGATGATTACAGAATCCTCTTTGCATCGACGTTACGCGTCCTATTGGATCGTAAAGAGACGTAACGGTCCCCAAAGCTCTTCGTTTCGTACAGTACACTGTGGCTGCGGTCTGGTCACGTATCTACGGAGCTTTCTCAAGTGAGCATGACAGGAGTTTTTGCATCGGACGCGATGGTATGTGTTCGCGTTCTGTTTCTAACAGTTACGTATTGCATGAAATATCAGCCGTTCTTTTTTACTTTAGCACAGAACTGCACTTATACAGCAATTCAGCCCCTAGTGGCTGTCTCTCTAACCACGATTTCACGCGCTTACTCAATGTTGTGTATCAGACGAACTTCACATTCTTCATTGTATCTCGCTATTTTCGCTTCTGTTCTTGCCTTGAGTACGCATATCAAGCGTTATATGTTATACAGACATACGTAATACAGCGCCCTTTCACACTACTTTTCGGTGCGCGTTAGCTTCCATCACCTAAATGTCTTAGAATTCACAATAAGAGCTGAGTTCAATGATGTAAAGACGGTGTTCTTTAGTAACTTGAAAGCGTGACGGTAGTTGCTCCACCGTGTGTCGTGTCAGCGGGGTCGGTGTTTTCTATAACAGAAGGGCTCTCGGGCTATTTTGGAGGTTCCATTCTCGTATATAAGAACAGATTGATCAAAAATAAAACACGCATTTCATACAGTTACTAGTTGTTTCATAATGGGCCCCAATCCGATGGCTTAAGTCATCAGAGTTACTGTGGCCTTCTGACGAGTCGTACCGGCGTGGACTGCACTGATCCTCCGTTCTGTTTTTTGGATGCAATCCGTGCAGTCCAGACTACCACCCAGTAAAACATCATTCAAAATTTAAATTTGAATTAATATTTAAATATAAATTGTGAGACTCAATTTATGCGATTCATTTTGTTAGATTATCTTCCAAATGTTGCATTTGTGCCTGTACCATCTACTTTTTTTTATAAAATTTATAGATTTATGTAATTGTTTTCAAAAATAATTATACTGTAACTTAACATTTAATGCATTTATATTTTTTTTAGAACGTAATGAACTTATTAATTTTAAAATATTTCCGAATTTTTTTAACACTGTTTAAATATATACATGCTTTCTGCGTGTAAGCTCGAGCCGTACTGTCCAACATTGAGTCGCACAACTTGATTTCCCCATTCGCTTTACATAGATTCACTTGATGTTTATAGATTATGCTTCCTTATTCTATCATTATGCAGCTCCTCCTGAAGGGTTTGTATTTATTGGACGCTTGCCTGCAACATGCATTAACATGCAGCATGCAACCTACCGATGACCCTCGAATCTGGCTCTCCACTACAAATCTCTATTCAATATTGATTCTAGAGGATGGACAGATATCGAACACCTAAGCAAGTGTTAATTTTTTTTTTATAATTATCTTAGTCCGCTAATCGTTATCATGCCAACCAGGCACATCCTCAGGACGTGCTTTTTTTCTTTCTATTCTTTGGATAGAGATTCATAGTGGAGAAGCAGATTCGAGGGTCAGCAGTGGGTTGCATGCTGCATGTTGATGCATGTTGTAGGCAAGCGTCTACTATGGATTTTCGCTAATTAACACCTCACACAATACAATGTATTTATTGGAGCAGTGACTGCTCGTACCGATTGCGACAATCGTTTATTTCGCTTATCAGTACTTGCAAGCGATCGCCTCACTTAAGTGTGCTTTAATAGTACGGACCTAAATGTGTAGTAGCCTTCAATTTTTGTTCTCAGTCACGGATGGAAGGTTTGCGACTTATAATTTGTGAGGTATGTAACCTAACAGTCAAAAATAATTCTTTTTTGTCTAAAAAGGACAAATACTTACTGTTATTAAAAACCCATAAAACACCAAATCAAATGAATTTAATAACAGTAAGTTAGATGCAAAAAAGTGCAAAAACAAATTATACTATATTAGATTCGAACTCACGGACACAAGTAGTACGATGCAATAAAATTATTATGTAAATTTCTAAAACCTCACGATTGAATCGACCATTATATAAAAAAATTATATAAAAATTCAAGACAATTTTTCATAATTTTTTATTTACATTTAATTATAATATACATCTATTTTATTCAATAACTTGTTATTTTGTTAGTCGTAATATAATTCTATTGCTGTAGAAATTTTGGCACTTCTGATTAAAAAACTGCGTGAAGTAATTTTGACAGTAACCTCTTGACGTTAAATTAACACTACCTAAAGAATTCTGAAGAGACCGAAACAATATAAAAATCTAAGGATGAAAGAGATATTGGATAAATTAACACTTCCCAACCAAACCCTCTCGTTATTTGCTGACTGGCTAAAGATGTGTGTGGTCTGGCGTTATCGTGGTGAAAAACCACACCCTTTCTGTTGATCAATTCCGGCCGTTTATTCTCTACTTCTTGCTTGAGTTTAATCAGCTCTTGGTATTAGAGATTCGAATTTCTGGTTTTGCCCGGCGGTAAAATCTCATAATGAATAATGCCCTTCCAATCCCATCACATACATAACATCTACTTATTTGCAAGTTAATCCGGTTTGTGCTATATTCTGTGAAGCTTGTTTGCCTTTTGACCATGATCTTTTACGCACGTTCTTGTCATAGGTAATCCATTTTCATCACCATTGTTAAATATTTTCAAAAACGGTTCTATTTCATTACGTTCCAAATGTGTGGTCAATCCTCAATTCTTCAGATGTATCGTATGAACTAATATGCCGGTCTTGCTCAACTTTTTCCAAAATGTCATCGACTTTATCCATAACATGTCAACTAAAAGCGAGGTTCATCTTTGACATCAATATCACCAGATTGAAAATGCTTGAATCAGTTTCATGCTACTCTTACAAACATTGCATTAGGTCCACAATGGTCAAAAAAAATTTTTTGTTGCTTGTGTAGCATGTTTACTTTTTCATTTTCCTTTTTAAAATGCCATCTACTTAATGTTATCAAACTAGCCAGGTACAAACAGCACAAACAAAAAGATTTTACTGTAATTTTTTGCTTATAAAATGCGAAGTGACCCTATATAAAATGAATCAATAGCTTAAAAAACAAATGCTTTTGCGAATAGGCAAGTAGTAATAAGCACAGTATTAAAAAAATAACAATTATCGAATATGTTCTCTCTGTCTACCCCAAAAGATTCTCATCAGGAACCATGTTTGTAGTAAAATATGATATTTGATTACAAAAGTGTGAAGCGCTTTTCCTCAAAAACACGTAGATAAAAAAATTTGTTTCGAAGCGTTCTACGCTCTGCGCTTTCTAGTAACCGTATACCCAATCATTTACTCGTTGGTCACACGAGTTACCGTGAAAGTCGAAATTTTAAATTAAAGCTAAGTAGTTTTTACGATACAACCAAAATAAAACTCAAGGATTTTCATGGAAATCCAAATACTAATTAATACTCAATATTTATTCATCAATTTGAAGAACAAAATCGAGAGTCGAGATCTCAATCAGGGTAGATTTTCATTCAGCCAAGAACTGAAAGCACTGACCCTAACGAACATATCTGGAGCACCTAGCGCACAGGGGAATCCCCAAGATACAATGCCGACTTGCTGGCCCGAGGCCACGTCCACCAGCGCACTACCGGAATCACCCTGAAAAACAAAAATCAGTCTTATAAAGTATGTTTCACAATTACTTTAAATAAAAATAAAGTTTTGTTCTTTTTTCCGAAAACCATGATATTACATGAAAGATTCTTTAAAGTATAAATATGAACATAATTTGTTCAATTACCGTGACAGGGCATATCCATTACTTACAAATAGGTAGAGAAGCTTATAAATTTAATAAAACATTATAGATTTGCGCATGGATATCTGCTATAGCGAATTGTGCACGAATGACTGCTACCGCTCGATAGTACCTAATGGTAGGAGGAAGTAGTGGTAGGGCAACGTGCGTGTAATTCTTCGTTATCCGTGCCTTGTACTGTAAAATTTGTTGTAAAAATCTATTTAGGTTGCAATATCACTCACCCGACACGTGCCATGTCCTGGAGAATGGAATGTACAGAGTTCGATATGAGGCTCGACCGCGGGAACTGCTATGTTGAGTTCTATGGAAGCTGTGATCGCGTCGGCTACGCAGCGGTCTCCATCGATGGTCCATAAATTGATCCAATGGAGTTGCCAGGGTATCGCCCCATTTGCCTGACAGACAAAGCGCTTATGGTAGTAGAAAAGAAGACATGTCGCGGCATACTCCTCAATTCTCAATTCCAGTGAAGTTAGGAGCAGCTAAGTACTAATTCTAATAGAGATACATCGTAATTTAAGAAAAAAGTAAATAATTTAAAAAGAGTTGATATTCAAGATTATGAAAAAGAATTAAATGGTGTCAGCTTTTAATTTCTTAGAATATTTACTGAGGGATTTAATAGATTTTTATAGAATCACATACGCCACAACAAAAGGGCCACGTGATTAGCCATTTGGTTTTTACAAAAAATTCATTCGCATACTAATATTCCAATTAAAATTAATTTGTTATTTACTATTTAACTATACTATATTTTATAAAAATCAACAAATGCAATTTTGTTTTATATTATTGTAAAATGAACTTGCTTAAATTAAAAAAGCAGTTAGCGTTTCGTGTTCTAAGTAATTATGTAAAATTAATTATTAGTTTTTAATCATCAACACGTAGTAGCAAAAGCGACATTTTTAATTTCTATTGTAAACTTCGTCGTACATATGTCTAAAAACAATACGCCGAAATGTTTAGATATTGTGCCCCGTTTCGTCAACAAAATATCATAATGTGAAGTACATACGTGACAAGTTGCTTAGTACTCTCCATTTCTTTTTCCGCTTAAAGACACAGATGATTAGCAAAAGCTAACCTCAAAAGTATCTTTTGACTCCTATTAGGGTGAAAGTTTAATTTTAAAAATGTTAGTGATATATACATGGTGTCGTCCCCAACCAGCGACCATGACCTCCAAGCCGCCACCGACGTAGTTGTGATTCAACGGTACAACGGCCACGTTATTGCCGATGTTGACGTTCGAGCTGGTAACGAGGATGGTGATATCGTTCTTGATGGTTTGCCGAACGTAGTGCGGATGTGTTATGTTGCGGCTGAACGAGAATGTTGTACCGCCTCCGTAATTCCACTGGTTGGTACCAACGAGTCCCCGGAGAGAGCTGCAAACGAAAAGCAAATAAATGAGGAAACATAAATTAATCGTAAAAATACTAAGGATGACGGTAAGAGCGTTCCTTTCGAAAATAAGGCAAACGGGTTCGAATCCTGATCACAGGCGAATTGACCAATGAGTTTTTAAATTAAGTAAAATTATACCAATCGATTTGTATCTTGGACAGCGGATAAAACCATTGATCCTGTACGTTGTCAAAGAATAAATGACAAAGGCCGCTTGTAGCCTGTCCACCCGTATTAAACAATCATGGAAAGAATTAAGTACAAGTCTGGAATAAAAAAAAATTGGAAAATCCAAAAGTCATGACTTACGTGCGTATTGTATTATTGCAAGAGAATAAAAGGAGTGACAATTAGAAAAATAATGGACTTAAAAATATTGTTGAAACACTTTTTGTTAATGTATTGATAGCCAATTGTGAATCTAAGCAATCTTTTTTTCGACTGTACAAAACAAAAATAGTATGCAATATATTTTGATAGCAAATAACCCACCTCCACCCTCTTGCCTCCACAAATAATAGTTACGTTGTTTAATTGATAAATAATATACGATATAAATAAATATTAATATTTTATTTTCTCTATCATTTTTGTAAAAAAATATTTTATTTTTGTAAATAATCCTTTTTTTATTTATTTATTATTTAATGCTATTAATTGGTTTACTTAGTACAGTTTTTTTTCTTATAGTGGCGCCACCTGGAGTTGTAAGGAATTATTAAAAAAACAGTCGATGCGAAACGAGAAAAAAAGAGAAAGAAGTATCCGTATATGATATTATAAGAAAGAGGTGAAAATAGTGACAACTATTTTTGCAAGAGAATAATCAGAGAACTTGTTCGACTTTCATCAATATCTATTAGACGGTTACGAGTTCAATAACAAAAATCAATAGGGATCCTCCTTAGAATATATGGAAAATCATTTAATAAAATTTGTCTTAATTAATTGTTTATATTTCTCTAAATGGTGCAGGCTCACCGACGCACAGATCGACGGACGCCGGTACACATATTTTTAATTACACTTTTTGTTATGTAATCTAACGTAAATAAATTAGAAAATAGAATATTCCTTATATTTATTAATAATAATGTGGATTCATTGTCTAGTTTAAACTATAAGAACGATTTTATGTAGCGAAACTGAAGTGTGCCCACTCTTACAAGTACTCTCACAGGCTGCGCGTTATGAGCCGTGCAATTGTTTGAGGGTGTAACTTCAGCGATTCAGTGACTAAAATCTGACACAACGCAAAAATTGTAATATTTGGAGTTGTGTAACAATATAAAGCTCGCAATGTTACTATTACAAATATTGTCTTGCAAAATTGTTTTACAAACAAATGGAAGCTTAATAAATTATTTAATTATTAGTTATTAACAGACAGGTAAATATGGAATGTGGATATGATAGCTATAACATATATAACTGTGACAGACAAAAGAAGTACCTGCTAAGCGAGCCCCAGCTAAATACAGAATCGATACAGTGAGCCGCAGTAAGTACGGCCCGTTGGGAGACCAAGGATCCACCACAGATGAAACTGCGAACGAGGACACCACTTATTAGACCGACCATGTGGGGGACGGCACCTGCGGGCGCTGGTGTTCCCCCGACGATACGGGATGGGTCAGAGTCGTGGAAGAAAGAGACATCCTGTACCGGGACACCTGTGCGACAACGAATAGAATTTTAGTATTATTATTTCATGTTTGACGTAATACATTACAAATAGGACAATGCGACACTTCATGAACGGACAAAATCTTCTGTTTTTAAAATTTGATTTGGTTAAAAAATCTAATTAGACTAAAATTAATAATTTGCAATGAAATAAGAATAACTGTCGTACTGGCAACCCTTTATGGTCGACGACACACATGTAGTATAATATAGAGAAACAAAGCTGTACACGCATGTAGACGAAAGGCGAATATATCAGCGCTGTTGTGTCGTGCCGCCTTATCTACTTCGTAGCGTCGTTAGAAGCACGCTATCTCGCTATCTTAGTATGGATAAGACCATTGACGTCCTAGTTTGTATGGTTTTTCACAGCTCCACAATAGTCAAACTAACTTTGAAGATCTTTCGTATACTAATAGAACGCACTATTTTATAATATATAAACTATTGTCCATTTATTTTTATATCGATATGTCTACTTCTAAATACACAATCATTTCACCAATTTTTATAAAATTTACACAACTTATAAAAGTCATTGTCACAAAAAATAGGTTACTATTTGTTTATTTGTATCATTCCTTCTAACTAAAACATTTAAAAATCGTTAACTTTATTTTATTTTGTAGTCTATGCTTAGTTTTTGCTTTGTGTGCGTGCATTCTAACATCCCTTCTCTAAAGAAGGGATGTTAGAATGCACGCTGAGGATTGAAGGAGAGGGGAGAGGAATTTATAGTGCGAGTGGGTAGAGTGAACGTAATATAGTCGACATGTGTTTGTAACTATGTGATTAACAATAATTGTTTGATAATAAGAAATTTATAGCTCAAAGTTACAGTAAATGAAAACGTACGATATTAGTTTTTACAATGTCATTATTATAATATTACAAATGTGATACTTTAAGTTGATGTTTGGTTGTATGTCACTCAAGCACGTATAAAAACTGAACAGATTTAAAGGAAATTTACCAAAAATTGGAATTCCATCGATAATAAAATCGAATGCGATGAAGCAACCGAAAAAGAGTGGGACGCTGAGTTGCTATAGAGAACAAGACTAAATCAGAACTAACTACGGAATCGGAACTTATCTCGGAAACAGGATCAGATCGGTATCGATCGCACCAAGAGCACTCGATACAGAAACTAAGGAATTAATTATATGTCTCTACTCGCGCGGAGTCGCGAGCAAAATCTAATGTCACAATAAAACTGTGATGTCACTGAATAATTGTTCTTTCTCTGCTTAATTGGAAATTCAAAACGATTTTGGTTATGTTTATAGTTATATAAAAAATAGTAATATGACTACACTTTATTTTTTAAATAAAAAAGCTTTAAAGACAGTAACACAAAAGTATGATCACTGTTTATGTATAACATAAACAGACTAGATTTCTATTTCTAGACGCATATAAAGTTTACGGTCATAAAATTAAAAAGCTATAGATAATTTATAACGATGAAACACTTTCTAAATGTTTTAGGATATTGACCTATATAATATTAAATAACTTTAAAATTCCTCAGTTATTCTTTTAATATGCATTTGTGGATTTGCCGATGTGTGGCGATTGAAAATACAGAAAACGATACCTAATCATAAGAAAGACTCCATAGATTGCAATATTATTAAATTATCGTAACTAAAAAACTTTTTCAATCTTTCCGATCGCAATAAAACAACAAAAGTGAATATATATATATATATATATATATATATATATATATATATATATGTATATTGTAATATTATTTTCATATTTTAAAAGAAATGTTAAATAACTCAAACATATATTAAGAAATATATACTGTCACTCACCGAGTGTTCCTAGAAAAAGTGCGCTAAATAGTAAAGCGAATTTGGTGCCCATTTTTGATGCCTCGCTAGATGCTATATGCATTAAATCAAATAAATATGCTTATTATATAGTGATAATGAGAATCAGTGTCGAATGATAAAATCTTAGATAAAACAATCGATTCTTCTTAGATCTAGATAGTCTTTAATGGATGAATATGCGATATTTTGATAAAATGGATTCCAATATGATATTAAGCATATGAATGTGTCATAGATAATATTTGTGAACAGTATAAATATGAGAAATCACCAATTACTTTGTGGTTTATTGCTATAGAAAATATGTTTAGAGTGAAAAAATTGTTTCAAATCTGAATTATAATCTTATATTAAACAGCCAGTAGTTGTACAGTGGAATCTCAATAACTCGAATGTCAACGGAAATGCAAAAAAATTCGAGTTAACGAGTTTTCGACTTAACAAGAACTTCGAGATACATATGACTGTGTCGACAAGGAACAAACATAACGTTCACAGCTGTGTTATTTAGAAAGTTTCATGAATGTATTCATTCATTGCACATGAACAAGACAAAAACAATAGATTGGAAGCCCCGAACCCGAACATTCATTTCTGAATTTATTGCTATTATTTCAGGGAATTCCAAGTAAGACATCATTATATTTTACCAACTACGACTTACAGAGTCTCCTTTTTGAAATTCTAGTTATAGAGTATAAATGTGTATTATCAATACTTCGTAGGGAAATAACATTTTGTTCGAGTTACAAAGTCTAAATAATTCGAGATACCGCGTATTTAGGGGTTTATCAGAAGGGAATGGCAATTTTTTTCGACTTACTGAGGATTTCGACTTAACGAGGTTCGAGTTATTGAGATTCCACTGTATTTCCTATTATTGTCTGAACAATAGTTCTTTAATATCAACTCTATTTATGACGTCACATTTTATTCAATGTCATATATATCGATGTGGTAAAGCTGTAAAAACCCCGCGTCATCATCATTCCGTCCCCCACAGCGTTTTTATTTCAGATAGAGATTATATTTTAAGCCCTCCAATCTGGCTTAATGCAGGTTGGAAGCAGATAACGACCGTTGTCACCAGCAGTACAGTACAACGTACGAAACTCTGCCCTGTGAAGTTAGACACGAAAGCGTCGCTATGGCGTAAAATAGCGCGGGGGAGAAGAAGATAGGATCGGAAAGCGTTGAACCTGCGCATTACATTCTCAGGAAATTCAGAGCGGCAGAGTTTCGTAGGTTATACTGCAACAACGTCCAACACTGACGACTCCTCGCTTTCTCCGTGACATGGAGCTAATGGTTTGATTTATCTCAAATTGAAAACTCATTAAGTACTTAGTTTATCCGTAGTTAAGACTGGAACCCAATCGTTGGTGAAAACCACCATCGCCAATCAAAACCAAAGTTATGTTTACTCAAGTCATTTTCAATTGATTGAAATCCTAAATTTTGTAACCTACAATGTTCGATTTTTCTTAATCTTAACGAGTTATACAACTCTTGAAGCACTAAACCAATTTATTAGTTCCCATCGACACATATATTTGATTTTCAAATATTATCTGCTAATACCCAGTGAACACAATTATGTCATATTGAAGTCAGAATCACGTCAGCTACATCATGATTTACGTAAGATAAAAGTCATATATGAGTCATATATGACTCATAATTTCCCACTTTCTGACGTAAGATTTTTACGTAAGATAAATGACGTTGATATGACCTCCAATTGACATCACTATGACTTAACTGACGTCAGATTGACATAACTCTGATGTCATAGAGAAGTAAAGTTGCTACCAAATGCTTATGAAAATATGGCGTCCAGCTGACGTATTTGTTACTTAGCTGACATCGAGGTGACATAAATTTGCTGTAAAATTGTGATGTAAAATGTCGTTTGAATGCTTACAGAATTTTGACGTACTGCAGATGTACATAATTATAATTTATTACCTTTACGGAATTAGTTTGTACCTTTTATTTATAATAACCCTAATCTTTTAAAAGCCAAAAACATGTTCCATGTGTGAATTAAAGATGATTTGCGGTAAAAGTAAAATTCAGACATTAAAGTCGAAAACCATTTATTTTCATACTGTCATGACATTAATATTATGTCAGTCGTACGTAAGAAAATGACCCAAATCTGATGCTGAAGTATGACAGTATGATTATATCACATTTATGTCAGAGTATGACTTGTAATTTACGTCATTATATGGTTTATTTCTTACGTAAATAATATATAAATTCATGACTTTGATGTGACATCACAGTATGATAGGAATAGGACGTAATATTTATGTCACAATTTTGACGTCACATAAAAGTCAAATTTTAGGTCAGTTCTGTCATAATGATGTCATACTCTATGACGTCAAATGAAAGTCATCAATAAAGTCATTATTATGTCATATCTACATAAAAACTTTATGACTTCTATATGACCTATCTGTGACGTCATATGGATGTCATGTGTTCACTGGGTACTGAAGTTGTCTTATAAGTAATATCGGTTTTCATAACTGAAATTCATACGTTCCTTTTTATACATTTATAATAAGTATAAAAAGAAGCGTATGAAGTTCAGATCTAACAATAAGTTTCTAGTTCTATGAATTAAGGGTACAACAATTTTATTATCTTTTAATGATACCATATTAATTGACGGGGCAAGACGTTTTAATAACAATACGTAAGGGAGCATCCATTAATTGCATGTGGTGCTTAAGGGAAGGGGGGAGGGGGTCAAGCAGAATCTCACCCGATCTTACGGAGGTGAAGGGGGCTCGAGAAATATCACGTAATTTTTTTTACACAAGAAACAGTGCAAAATTGAAAGAAAACAGAATACAATTTAACATGTTTTTCCACTAAAATGAGGTTAAATACTTAATAATTTTGATAAATCTCACGTAAGATTAAGGGACGGGGGCTCAGGCCAAATCTTACTAGAGGGGGAAGGGTTAAAATTCCCAAAAATCGCCTCACGTAATTAATGGATGCCCCCTAAGGAGTACGATAAATATGAAATTTATGTATTGTTAAGACATTATTGGATACAAAACATTGAAGTATCGCGGCAGCATGGAAAGCATGATAATTGATAGAGAATTTATAGTCAATGAGCGAACAGCACAGCCTTGATTTAATCGCTTATGAATTTGACGCTAGCATATTATTCGCGCGCTCTGGCCACCCACATGTGTGAAATATTGAAGCTGCAAAGGAAAAAGTAGAAAACCAACATAGCACCAACTCGCTGATTGTCGGACTCCCTTGGACCTTTTAAAGACACCATACCTACATCGTCACTTAAAATAATTAGGTAAGACTTATAAAACATGTCGAACGATACTCCACAAATTTAACCAGATTCAAACGAAATGTAAATAAGAAATGTGCAAACAACTTCTTGCCCGGCCGAAAATAATTGTTCTATTAAACGCATTGCCACTTTCGATGAAAAATGGATTTATCTAAAAAATTCAAACATGGGAAGTCACTGGTTAAATAAAGTATAATTACCTAAACCAGTCGTTAATAGCAGTCGATTCGCATCTAAGCACAAGAAATGGCTTTATCGAGATCATAAGGAGATTGCTGAATGATTGATCAAGACCATAGAATAAGTACGATGACTTATTTTTCGCATATTAAGGTTTTTATTTTTGTATGATTATTGAATATAAAAAGTGAAAACATTAAAAACCGACATTATTTATGTGACTCTTTATTATATAATAGTTCATTTTTCCTAAAATAATGTCAATAATCAATTTTTGCTGCGCAATTTATCGAAATCTACTTTTGTTTGGACGTAATATAAATCTAATTAAATTTACCGTATCTCGTCTATTAATTTTTAGGTTTTGATATTGAATTTATTTATTTTGCGGTGCCACTTTTTGATACTATAATCTTGCCATGATAAGATACTTCGATCGTACTTTGATTAACAGCAAGTAAATATGTCTGATTTTGTTGTATGTACGTCATTTCTTTTAAAATTTATTATATTGAAAATTGGCGGTATTGAATTTCCCAAAAAAAAAAAAACTCAATTTTCAATTTCATCAAGAACTAACTAGAAATATTTTGTGTCTAACATCATAAGCGTAGTTATGTAATTTTAAAGTTTAACATATCTAAATACAAACGCTAAATACTACTGTAGTTAGTTTTAGATTTTGACAATTATTATCACCATAGAACTTAGAACTTGAATAGAGACTAACATATCTTTGCAAACGACATGCAAGAGTGTTGCAGCGCTAAACAAAAATAAGCGTCTCAAATATTTTCATTTTTTCGCAGATCTCATATTTATGTCTGTTCATGCGTTTGTTAGTTTTAAGTGTTTGATGTCTCCTCCGAACCACGAACCACAGAATTTTTCTCTTCCATCTATAATCGGTTGCATGCACGATGTTGACTGTCCGCTTTTAATTCAACTAATCTCCGTGTTTCCCAAATCATAAAACAAGGAGAGCTTTATACTATCAAAGGTACGACATCCGTCGGGCGATTTCAGAATCTATTTTACTTGAATACTGTTTTTCATCTTACTTTTATTATCACGCCTATTTTAATTTTTGTCTCTGTAACAATATGTAACAGTCGGCATATTCATCTTATGTAATACGCTAATGCAATAAATATTTGATTTGGATCAAATAGTACTTATAAGCAAGAGTTGCACTCATTGATTACAATGATATTAAGTATAATAGTGATTGAAACACGTTCTTTACGTCTATTACTTAATAAATACATACAATACCTATACTTTCGTAACGTTTTACATTAAAAAATAATTCAAAAACCAAAAAAATTAAAAGCATAAAATACAATACACAATATTTACTTGTACTTATTGAGAGACATGAGATTTAGGGGCTATTTTTTCTGTCTGACCTCTAACGAATCATTGAATTTTGTCTTAGGGCTGAAATACCCCCCCCCCCCCCTTCATATATTCTACCGCATTATCTTACACATTGAATAACAAAGGGAGGAAGGGAATATGAAAATGTACATGTTTTTTCTAAGATAGTGGACTTAAGTGAGCGAACCTATCCCCTTGAAGTTCACGAGCGAATAATGCCTAAGCAAGGTAATTAACAACAATTAGCTCCAGCTTTGTTCATTCATTTCGCATTTACATGTACGGACTCGCTTCCAGGTGAACTTATAAAATCAATATCTTATGGGGGTCGGAGAAAAAGTTTTTTCGTATTTTATATACAAATTCAAGATAATTTATAATATACTTATACGCCATTTTCTACAACAACTTATTGCCATTTTGTAGGTTGTGACATAATTCCATTGCTGCAGAAATATTGGGACTTCTGATCAAAAACTACGATAAGTAATTTTAACAGTCCTCTCTTGATGACATCAAGAGAGGAACAAAACATACTGTAACACGTTTCCAAACATTATTCAAAAACAACCAGTACATGTGTACAAGTTTATATTAAGTATATCCTATTACTATTAAATGACTTTACTGTAATGTATTACTATTTTAATGTATTTACCTAAATACATAGATATGTATTAAATTTTAAGTGTGTATAAGCACAATTAAAACACTTACTGCAATTTCAAAATGCAAAATTACAATATGATAAAGTGCACCAGCAAAAGAGCGCATATTCGTGACACTTTTGTTAAGAAGCGCACTTTTTCGACAATAAAATAAAAACAAAACGGCATATCTGATCATTTTGAAAATTATTTTCATTGAATGTATTTATTAAGCATTATATTTTGTGTGTGTGTGTTTTTTTTTGCTACTTTCGGAATGATTAACTCCGAATATACTCATGTAATTAAAAAAAATATTAGAAATCTTATTGTTTTTAAAAGAACTGTCAAAATATGTGCCACACGGTGATGTTAAAAAAATATCATTTAACTATCAAACTAAGTAATAATCCAGATTTCATCAACATACATCTTGTGGTTTTTAAATAAAATATCTGTGACATATTGACGGACGGATAGACATGAAACTACAATAGTTCCATTTTTGCCATTTTGGTTAACTTAACCATAGAGAACCCTAAAAAGAAGGGATCTCCTGCAAATACCCTATTCCTTAACGGAAAGAAAACAAAATTTGTGAAAGTATTACCTACTTTCGTATTCAAAATTTGTATGTACTTGAAAGTCACCAATTCATTTAAAGCGCTGAATGTGTGTTCATTCAGTGCGGTACCTTTAAATATACAAAATTCAATTTTGTAGAAATTAAAGAATATTGTTGAATAAACTCTTTTTAAAAGAAAGGTATTATTAAGTATGTATCGATATATTTAAGGAACAGATGCCCATTGATATTAACTGCCTCTATGCGTTATATATAATTGAATTTTAATAATTTTTATGCAAATCATATTTAAGCTGCCCTCAATTATAGCTCATTCTTTTTGAAGAAAAATTATCTTCTGTACGGTTTATTCTAAAACACGCATAAAAACATATTTCAAGTGTTGTAACCTACAAAATAAAGACAGTTTAAGTTTTGAGTTTGATTTTATTTGTTTCGATACAACATACACTGTAAAATCTAAACATTATTCTGTTAGTATTATTCACCTTTATATAAAACGATAACACACAATAAGTAATTGTTTTAGTTTAATTTTTCTTTAATTATATTAAGTAGCCTCTATCCATAATAAATCACATGTGCCGACAGTCACTCGTCAGTAATAAACGATGTACGTCGCAAAATATACATAAGTACTAGGACATGGGTATAAATAAGAGCGAACAATACATCTGCTGAGCGTGTGAAAGAGAAATAAAATGACATTTACGACTAACCACGAGGCTACCCGACCAAACTCGAAGGTCGAAATTTTGGAAGGGCGATGGATGACGATTAGGTATCTTTGTTACTTAATCGTAGTTCTAACTACATCATTTAAATGTTAACCTATTATGTTATATTTCATACTTTTCAAGTGGTCGACCCATGCTTCATAAACTCAGTGTGAAACATTAATTCATATTATTCTTCCAATTGCTCGAATATTTTCTTAGATGAATCTGCATAAAATTTATGGCTGTATTTAGGATATAGCTAACCAGGGTTTTTTTTCTAAATAAAAGTCATCATAAACTATAAGCCAAATTTAAAAATATAGAACTTTTCAAATGCAATAAATTATTTTTGTAGTCTGTGGTTAAGAATGTTGCATCGATTATCTCTTCTGTCGCTAAATATACTAGTTTGGCTAATGTCAAAGAGCATATTATTTAGTGTGTGCTGTTCGGCCAGGAAAATTGAAAACTTGTTTGTATTACATTAATTTATTTAGTTTTCATACTTTTTAAATTCTCATGTTATTTCATGACCTTTTGAATCATATATTAAATATGGGTCTGTTACAGCCTTAATTAAAAAGCACTTATTCATTATGAATTGTTATAATTTTTATAATAATATGTAAGTAAAACGATAGTAAAGCTTTTAGTTAAAAATGAAATATAATGCAATATTAGCGATGTCAGTTACACGAAGAAACGGCGAAGAACTAATAAGACGTTCACTACGTTCACGATGTGATTCAGTGAGTTCTATGTCTGATTATATCATATTTATTACATGAAAATATGTTATTAACTTTTCTACAGCTACACATGTTAAACATTTGCTTCATTTAATTTGAATATGTCTAAGATATTGTATTCTTATTTTGTTTTCTATTATGGTATTTATTGAATACTAATTGCAAATTGATTTGTAAGTATTCATTGTTTAACTTACAATGAATAGTCTCTTTATTTAGTAATAACAAAAAAAATTGGTTGTCATATTTATGCCTTACAGGAGGAAGCAGTTGAGAGTGGAAGTGGTAGTGGAAAATTGACACTCGATACAGATGCTGAGGATTCACTTGATGGTCGCCCTGAACTTGCAGATGCTTTGAGAATACATGATGAACTAGTTGCATATGTTCATTCATTAAGTGGGCATGTGGTATGTACCTACAGATAAAAAGGTTTAGAAATAAGTATATGAACCATTCTGATGCTTTGATTTATAATATCATTAGCTTACAATAAATTCTATATCCAAAAATAGTCCATATGCTTTACTACAAACAGTAAATAATTTTAATTGATGCTCTGTGCTCAAATATCATTAAGAAAAACAAAAGTTTACATGTTGATGAATTGCATTAAAATGTATTTTAGAACTTATACATTAGTATAATATTGGGCACACCACCTGATCGCGCCCACACTTTCAGTTTGAACAAGCATTTATTAGGGTTGTCTATATATTATTTTATAATATTTGTAAGTATATTGCCAATGACATATAATTGTTATAGTTACTTTGACAAAGTTTTTGTAAAAAGGAACAAGATTATGAATATTTGTGAAAAGATATGATAAAATCCATCTTGTATAATTATACAAGATTAGTCATATAAGTTACAATTGTTATTTAAGTAGTTTGCTTACTGGACAGTATGGTGAAGAATATGGTAAACAATATGGCAAAATATTCTTGCTATGGTAAACTTTCATTTGCATGTTAAATGCCAAATTGTGTAACTAATACTGTATGAGAATCTAAAAGAACAAGAACTCATAAAATAGTAGAGGTTTTTTTTTAACAGTTTGATAGAGAAGTTTAGGAAATTATTGTTTTCAATCTAAAAATATAGTTTTCTTCTAATGTTGACATTTTAAGATCATAGGAATATATATTCGATGCATATTTAATGGTGATGTCAGAATGCATGTATCCATTTATATAAATGTTCCACTAGTTTTAATTGGAACAATGTATTGGGATCATTTGTACATAATTTAAACAAATTTATTGCATACATTAAATACATTAAAGTTTTGAAAATAAATTTTGATTGTGTATCTACCCAACAAGTATTATTTTGAGATGCATACTTTTTAAGGCTATATCGACTTAGAAAGCTCCAATAATGGCTTAAATGTTAGTTAATACTTAAAAACAACATAAATAAATGCTGTTTTCACTCAAGTACTACTATAATTTTATCTTGTAACCATTTGTAACCAGGATTATATTTACTGGCCATTATAGGCTCAGGACTTCTATAAAAGCATAAAAAAAAGAGCAATTGCACTGAGAGGCAATTACTCCAGTTAGACTTATAAGCACTTATAAGGTGTCATTTTATGAGCTTTATGATTAAATATAAGACTAAATTATTATGTGTACAACTTTGCTTTTGCCGTTTTTTTTCTGAAATTCGAGGTTTTATTGTAAAAAACTGGTTATTCATTTATGATTCAAAGTATTGTCCATCTGTGGCCACTTCTTTCTCCCATCTTTCGGGCAGCATACGAATCCCGCATTGAAAAAACTGGTCATCTTTTCAGTCGATCCAATTTTTTACTTCTTCATAAGACCGGAAGTGCTGGTCAGCCGGGCCGTGTGCCATTGATCTAAACAAGTGATAGTCCGAGGGAGTAAAGTCTGGAGAATATGGCGGGTGGGGTAGGACTTCCCATTTCAACGTTTCCAAGTATGTCTTGGCTACTTTCGCAACATGAAATTGAGCATTGTCATGCTATAAAATCACTTTATCATGTCTCTCTCGTTGTATTGCGGCCGTTTGTCTTTTAATGCTGGGCTCAAATGCATTAATTGCGTTTGATGATGATCACCTGTGATCATTTCAGTCAGTTTTAACAACTCATAATACACTATGCCGAGCTGGTCGCACCAAATACTGAGCATGACCTTCGAACTGTGAATATTCAGTTTGGCAGTCGACATGGAAGCATGGCCGGGATATCCCTATGATTTTCTGCGCTTGGGATTATCATAATGAACCTATTTTTCCTCCCCAGTCACAATGCGATGCAGAAATCCCTTCCATCTTTGCCTTGCAAGTAGCTCTTCACAAGCACCCAAGTAATGCACCCAATGTCCTTGGCACTCAATGTTCTGAATCATTCTCATGACTTTCAGGTCTTTTGAAATGGCTTTTTGCGTCACTCCCAATGATCCTGCTAATTCTTGTTGCATTTGATACGAGTCTTAATCAAGTAATGCCTCCAATTCTGCATCTTCGAAAACCTCTCTTCCACAGCCATGCTGGTCTTCGACGTCAAAATCACCGTTCTTGAAGCGTTGAAACCACTCTCGGCACGTTCTTTCGCTAATAGTGGCCTCACCGAAGTTTTTGATAACTGACCTGTGTTGTTGCATCAACTTTATTAGATTGTTGGAGGCACACCCCCAACTATCTCTTTATTACAGTTTGGGCGCTTTGCGCTAACCCGTTGTACTCTGGGTATTGCTAATGGCAATCGACTAAATGCGATGACAACGTCTGGGTTAATGTTCTCTCTGCAATATTGAGCGATTGACTTCATTTGCTTTAAACTAAAAACTCACAGTTCGATTCGCTCACGATCAGGTTGGAATCGGTACCTTTTGACACGAAGGCGACTCTCAACCTTTTAGAGACCACTACTCATTATGTTCAAGTTTTATGGTTATAAAAAAAATAAGAGAACTAAAATTAATAAAATATGTAACATGTGTAAACGGTATTTCTGAACATGGTAAAACTATTACATAAATATTTTATTTTATTTAAATTTTTGTTAATTTTAACATTACTATTCATATTAATAACAGTTAAGCAATATTTTACTAACTTTTACTGTCAAAAAGGTTACTTACAAATATTACTTATATTTTGAAATACAGCTAGTTAATTACTTCAAACAGTTTGATCTTGAAGATATTTTTAATTATGTTTAATCACTTTTATGTTAATAATCTCTGTTATCCTTTTTAAGTCCTTCACATTAATAAATCCATATATATTAAAAAAATTGAAAAGTTTGTCTGTTTGTAATTTCTGTATGTATTTGAGAGCATTCGATGAGCCTCAGCCACAGATTTCTTCATATTAAAGTAGAAAATTAAAACCTCCCACAAATAACTAGAATTTGGCTCATAAGCTGACATGTTTAATCGAGAATAACTTTATGATGGAGACACAAATCGACTAATATTTCAATGGTGTTATGGGTACAAATACCTAAGCTTATTGTATGACATCTACGATCTTTTTATTTCAACTACCACTTACCGCTACAGCCATCTATTGCAAAACGGCAGAAGCAAAGTTGTACACCTAATACGTAAATTCATTTGGTATTACATTAGCCTAAAAGTGAGTTCCTTAAAAACAAGTAGTGATTTTTGGTTATAAATTGATTGATGTCCATAAGCATACCTTACTTTATTTTCAATATAATATGATATTTAAGTACAATCAAGAATCATTTATTCAATTAAAAGCAACATATCTTTAAATATTTCTACAACAAAACTATAATTCATGAACATTGTGTCGTTTTCTTTTTTTTTGGTTTTCCAAACTCTACATTTGGTAATAATTACATGTTTTTTGGTTTTGACACTTGCCATTATAAAACTAGGTATGCCTATTATAACATTATAATGCATTTCAAAATGTTAGCTGATAAATGGCAGCTGGCTTGAATATTTGCTAAATAAATTTATAAATACTAATACGTAAATGTTCCAAATTTAAGAGGGACATTAAAATTTTAACCAAAAACGTGATAGATTTCACAGATTTATATTTCCATACAAATATACTATGTCTAAAATAATAATTTAATTTTTTAACTTCATCAATCATCAATTAAAGGAACAAAAAATAAAGCTATGGAATGTTCTATCATCAGCAATATTCCCAATGGACATTGAAAAGGGGACCTTCAAGAAAAGCATGTACTCCTTTTCAAAGGCCGACAACACACTAGTGCTTTTCTGTGGTTCAGTGTGTTTATAGGTGGCAGTGGCCATCTACGATCTACTGGCTTTCATGCTCCTTTACCTCTTAAAATTTCTATAAAATAAAAATGAAATTATGTATTTGAGTATTAGTGCCAGATTCATTAGTCTTATAGAATTATGTTATACAGAAAATGGTATTAACTCCTGACATTACAATTCATTTTAAGCTGTGAAAAACACTTTGAAAAATAGAAATGTTTGTGTCCCTTAACCATTAATAAAACCCAAGGTTAAACATTAGAATGAGTAAGAATATTTTTACTGACACTGGTCTTTACTCATGGACAGTTACATTACTCTTTCTAGGATTAAGGTTTTCCAAGATTTTAATTTCTTCAGTTATATAAATTGCCATTTGAATTTATAATAAATTTATTGTAATGTGTAATATAACAATGTATCGAAAATTAAGAAACCAATACAGTGGAATCTCAATAACCTTGATGTCAAGGGAAAATGCAAAAAAAATTGAGTTAACGAGTTTTTGACTTAACAAGAACTTCGAGATACATATGACTGTGTCGACAAGGAACAAACATAACGTTCACAGCTGCGGTACTTAGAAAGTTTCATAAATGTATTCATTCATTGCACATGTACAAGACAAAAACAATAGATTAGAAGCCCCGAACCCGAACATTCATTTTGGAATTTATTGCTATTATTTCAGGGAATTCCAAGTAAGACATGATTATATTTTACCAACTACGACTTACAGTCTCCTTTTTGAAATTCGAGTTATAGAGTATAAATGTGTATTATCAATACTTCGTAGGGAAATAACATTTTGTTCGAGTTACAAAGTCTAAATAATTCGAGGTACCGCATATTTAAGAGGTTCATCAGAAGGGAATGGCAATTTTTTTCGACTTACTGAGGATTTCGACTTAACGAGGTTTGAGTTATTGAGATTCCACTGTATTTGTTTGCTTAGATGCTTACCTATTGTTATGTAGCAACATGCAGCATGCAATCCTCTCCTGACCTTCAAATCTGCTCTTCCACTATGAAACCTCAATAAATTGAATATTAATTTTGAGAGGAGAGAGAATAGCAGATTCGAGAATCAGCAGTGGATTGTATGTTACTTCATGTCGTAGGTAAGCATCCGATCATGAATGAAGTAATACAATAGAATTTGTTTGTTTGTTTGTTTGTATTTAAGGAATTATCATACTGTTTATCCAATTGCAATAAAATTTTGTCAATTTATTGTTTGCTCTTATGCAAAGGTTGTAGGCGTAGTATAATTAACTTAGTAGGTGACACTCGGCAAATCAATGCAATTGCTGGTATGGAAAGGGTATTTCTGTAATTCTACTAGATATCATTTATTCCTTTTCTTTGTATATCTCTAGCTGACCTGACAGACTTTGTTCTGCACTTACTTATATAAGTGACTTGCCTTTATTGTTAATGCCCGCAGCTCCACCAGCATGGACGTAGAATGATTTTTTTTTCTTTTGTTTCAATCAATGTTAATTTCAATTCCGGTCTTATTTTCCATTCAGATCCCTGTCACACTTGATTCTAATCCTGTCCCCACACCCACAATTTCAGTTCCGGTGTCACTTTTGATTTTGATCCTGGCCCCATTCTCGATTCTGCTCTCCATCCCACTTTAAATTCCGATTCTGCTCCTAAAAACAGTTCAGATTTGAATAGGATGAGGGTTAGTATCGAAAAAAATATAGCTAATTATTACTTGAGGATAGTGTGGTTTTCTATGAACTTTTAGAATCTGTGTAGAAGTTTGGTTCAATAATACAAATATATTGTCGAAGCCAGGGACAAACCCTAGTTGACATAACACACATAATATGAAACATTCCTCTCACACTTTAAATTTTGGTTCCGTCTTTACATGCATTTTCAACTTCTTTTTTGTAGGAAATGATGATGCTGTTTCGTACATGATTCCAATCTCGCTCATCATCTTTGATTTTGTCTTGATCTACTCTCTATTCTGGTTCATTGCTAATAGATTATCCCATTTTCTAGGATCTTTTTCTTTCACACAGGAATCCTAAATGTAGCCCAGTAAGACCCCATATCTTCCAGTGAAAGTTGCATCGTAATCTGTTCAGCCATTCTGAAGATACCCTGGACAAACAGACGGATACAAAGATTTATTTTCATTTATACAAAACCTGTCCTAACAGTAACGAACACAACAAAAAAAGAATTATCCAATTTGGTGCAGTCATTCGGTAGTGATGTGTGTACACATATATAGGCAATTTATTTTTATTTATATAGATTCAATTTGAATAAAGGTATTTGTCATTGTCAGCAAAAAAAGAAAGATCATAGTTTTAATAATTTCTAATTAAAAGGTCGAGTGTCATTCCGCAGTATACATTCATTCTATTGATGGAATGTGGGCACTCAACTGTGGTTTTTCTCACTTTAAATAATACTTCCACAATTATTTCTTCTGCCGCAGCATCGCTTTGGGTACTGGCTATTACATTAATATTATGTTAGGAGTACAAATAAGTTTCCACCGTTTTGAGAGAGATGGCATGGCATGAGGCTTACGTTAGAATTCACAGATGATAACCAGCTTAAAAATAAGGTTGCTTATTCAAGAACAATATAATGTTATCATATTATTAACTCCATATTAGCATCATATTTTTTTATCCAAAAATGTTTAAAGAGCCAAATGAGCATCATTTACGGGGACTTTTAATTTACTCCTTTAATTAAAAAAAATCTGCAGCTGAAACACATTGATTGCTCGTAGAAGCATATAATGAGACTGCATTGAGTGAGAGAACATGGCATGGCTGGCTACAAAATTGAAAAACGCTAATTTTGACATAGAAGACAAAGATTGTAGTGAAAGGCCAAAACTATGAGGATGCAGAATTGAAGGAATTATTGGAGGAAGATTCGTCTCAAACACAAAAGGAACTTGCACTTACTTTAGAAGTCACTCAGCAAGCAGTCTCGCATCGTTTGGAATCCTTAGGAATGAAAAGTGGATATACTATGATAATCCAAAAAGAAGAATATCATAGGGACTACCTGGCTACGCGTCAACGTCCACAGCAAAACTGAATATTCATGGAAAAAAACTCACGCTGTGTATTTGGTGGAATCAGCTAGAAGTGGTGTATTACGAGTTGCTTAATTCAAGTGAAACAATCACTGGAACTCTATACCGAACACAATTGATGAGATTGAGCCGAGTTCTGAAGGAAAAACTCCCTCAATGCTACTCCAGACACAAGAAAATTAAACTTCTATCTGATAATGCTCGTCCGCATGTAGCGGTTCTAGTCAAAAATTATTTCAAAACTTGATTGGTAAGTACTACCCCAACCGCCGTATTCACCAGACATTGCACCGTGCGACTATCATCTGTTCCGGTCAATGGCACATGCTCTGTCAGGGCAGCGGTTCACATCATATGAAGATACCAAAAATTGGGTTGATTCTTGGGTAGCCTTAAATGATAAGGAGTTCTTCAGACTTGGAATCGGAATGCTACCTGAAAGATGGAAAAAAGTAGTTACTAGTGATGGAAAATACTTTGATTAAAATTAAATTACCATTCTTTTGTAATAAATATTATTTTTTTGACAAAAAAAGGCAGAAACTTATTTGTACTCCTAATAGTAACAAAAAAAGTCAACTAAATATTATACTTTCTATGATGGCCTTATTATGTTTGGGGTATATTACAATAATTTTTTTCAATCTATTCAAATTATTGATACAGATACAATTTATACCTATCATAAATGAGTATTAATTACTATAACCGATACATGGGTGAGAATGAAATATGTCATTTACATTACAGGAAAACCGCTCATCAGTATGGATGGAACACTCTTATGCTCGCGCGCGCATGTGCAATGGAGAAGACAATATAGATGGAAAGATAAATGACATGCGTGGATTATTGGTGCGACAGATTCCACACTGCCCTGATTGCCATCCTGCTATGAATCCTACCGAATCTCTCGACATTGAAGCCATTGACCCGGAGGCTGTACCGCCATCTATTCTCTCTTACGACGATTCCGATGAAGACAATGAAAGTGATTTTGTAACTGATGATGATGAAACTTCTGATTGGGAAGAAAAAATTCTTTTACTTGCGCCTAGTTCATCTCACCAGCGTCTCGCCACTGCAATTCTTAAGATTCTTCATTCTCTAAGATTAGCACGGCTCGCGACCGCTCCCGGCGCTGCACGTGTCGATGTAACTCGAACCCACGCGCGTCAACTTCGAAGAGTTTTTGCCCCATTTTGGGGTGGTGAAGAGCCTTCAGATGAACAGCCGGTGCCATGGATTCACAGTGTTCTCAATACTAATTTACCTCGTGTCTTTGCCTTACTTTACAATAAGTTAGTGAGTGAGCTTAGACGAATGGTGCCGCGGCTATGCAAACGTTTGACGACGGAAAGGTTGCCGGCACCGGCCCGTGACCCGCCTCTGCTTTTCGGTACGGGACCCCGCGTCGAACCGGCGTCTAATCGGCCGCTGCTCATATGGATACCTTCTGGTCATGATCGACTGGATGAGCGCTGGGAATGTCGACTGCGTATTCTGTTACCCGTACATCGTATTCCAACGCCTATTTGTAAGATATATCCATATATCATTTTTAAGAAATGTATGTTATAAATTAATCCATATTATTAGAATTTGTGTATGTAAATTTATTTGCCAGTAAGGTTTTAATTTTTAATTTCATCTAATACCACATTTTAAATATATTTTACCATATAATTTCTTATAAATTTTTAACAGATTTTTATTTAAAAAAAACAGATTTTATATATTTATAAATATTATATAATTATTATAATTATTTTTTATGTCAAAAAAGAGCTTTTACAAACATTGTAATAATAATTCTAATTTACTATGATTGTACAGTGGTATGCAGTGGGGTAGAAGCATGGTGTACGGGCGTAGTAGGGGCGATCCGGACGGCACTGTCGGCACTAGAGGCCCAGACACCACATTCAATTTTAGCTCTGGGCGGTGTGGGTGCGGGAGCAGCTCTAGCACTTCAGCTAGCGGGCGGAGTCGGTTCGGGAGCACCACGGCCGCTATTGCTTTTGGCGCCACCGCTGCTGACGGCTGAAGGTTCTCGAGACACTCCAGATGACCCCATCGCTGACACTCCACATCCCATATTATTTGTTGTTGGCCAGAATGCAATGCAGAGCAAGTTAGTGACTACCTAATCTATGCAAAACTATCTGTCCCATTTTAGCTTTAATCGCGTGTATGAGTTTCTTAAAGTTTTATATTAAGCACCTGACACTGATGAGCGTGCATGAAAAGTCTGATAGATGTCGCTGAAGCAAGAGAGATATATTAGGTCGGGAGAAAGTTTTTTCAGATTTTATAAGTAAAAAGTTAGAGTAAAATTCCTTTGATAACCAAAGAGATTTTATTGCCACTTTTTACTTTGTATCGGGCTAGTTTTGATACCACTAATTAGATGACAATTAAAAAAGAAAAACAAAAAAAAATGGTGTTCCACTATTGTTCTATAGTTTTTCTATCCGTCAAAATGAGTGAATCTAACATAGAAAATCGATACATTTTAAAGTTTTTTTTTACAAAAAAGGGAAAATGCGACGCAAACCGCAAAAATATTTGGGTCTTTTATGGACTAATGCAATGTTTGTAAGAGTAAAACCAAATAGATTCAAGTGTTTTCAGTCCGGTAATATTGATGTCAAAAATTAACCTCTCTTTGGTCAACCTGTTACGGATAATGTTGATACCATTTTGGAAAAAGTAGAGCATAATCAGCACATTAGTTCTTAGGACATAGCTGAACATTTGATCACAAGAAGGAATTGATTACAAAATGGTTTTGAACCATTTAGAAAAAGCTGTATTTACAAAAAAAGCTCGATAACCTTGTCCCACACAAGCTCACTGAAAGAAATGTAAAGAATTGTGTGCTCATTTGGAATTTTTTTTTATTGAAACGTAATGGAACCAAACCGTTTTTGAAGAGATTGATCACGGGTGATGAAAATTGGGTTAACTACAACAAGAATGGGTGAAAATCATGGTCAAAAGGCAAGCAAGCTTAACATACTATAGCGAAATCTGGATTAACTTGCAATAAGTTGATGCTATGTGTATGGCTGGATCAAAAGGGCATTAATTATTCATTATGAACTTTTACCGCCAGGCAAAACCACCAATTTAAATTTCTACTGCTAACAGCTGATGAGACTCAAGCAAGGAGTAGAGAATAAACTGGCGAAATTGATCAACAGAAAGGGTGTAGTTTTTCACCATGATAATGCAAGACCTCACACAACATTAACCACTCAGCAAATATTGAGAGTTTGGTTAGGAAGTGTTAATGCATCCACCATATAGTCCTAACCTTGTACCCTCAGATTTTTACCTGTTTCAGTTTTTTTCAGAATCCTTTAGATAGTGTTAGGTTAACATCAATAGTTAACATCAACTACTTGTTGCAATTTTTTGATCAGAAATCCCAAAATTTCTACAGCAATGGTATTATGCCACTACTTACAAAATGGCCAGAAGTTGTCGAACTAAATGGGATATAAATATTACAACTAAATGAAAAATAAAATATGATGAAAATTTATCTTGAATTTTCTCTGACCCTATATAAATATCTTACCATGTGGAAATCTATAGTCTCTGCCCACCCTTCTGAAAAAAATAAGTGTAAATTTATATTATTATTAGTACTTATACCATCATTAATCTGATTTTGGGTTTGATCGTGATCCTAGTTCTAGTTTGATTTAGGTTCTGCTTTCAATTATGAAAAGAATCTCACCCTAGTTTCTTTCTCTTCTCATACCACTACCGATTTCGGCCACAGTCTTTCTTTCAGTTTTGATCTCAATCTCAAATAGAATGTTATTTATTTATTTTTCTATAAATTTACCTTCAATCTTCTCCTAACTAGATAACTAATAATAATAAGTCCAAATTAAAACAATGAGTAGTGACTGGGCTGTTTGACAATTGCATTTAATGTGTTTTTAAAGTCTAAATTTTAAAAACCATTTATATGAGCAAGGTTAGAACTTAGGTTAGGTAATGAATTGTTCTCTTGCTAAACCTCATTTTCTTCTCTTACAGTTCAATGTATTACATTTTATGATACTCGTCTGGTAAAATTATTAGTATATACGCCATCACATATAGGGTAAAAATTTAACCCTATGGACAACCCATTAAAGCGTTCATATCGCATATAGTATGTGAACTGCTGAGAGCTCCTATCTAATCAATGTCCAATTTTATATGAACCACAAAATATTTTGGATATTTTGTTTTTATGAAATAATGAAAAATTAGTAATTTAATTTCTATGTCAGCTATGTTAATATTAAGGTTATCAACATTAAATTTAATATAGTTTCTGTTCTTTTCAATATAGGGGTTATAGCTTTTAATATTTTACCCTGGGTTTAGCTAGGAGAAATTTCTAGATGTTACTTAGGAGATATTGACTCCAAGAATCATAATATTCTAAACTCTGGATTAATTAATTTATGAAATTAAAAAAAATCATAAAAATTTAATGTAAGTTCTTAATAACCTCTTATAATTTAAATCCAAGAAAAAAAAAAGTGTTTTTTGCCTGTTAACTAACATTAATGTGTATTTGTTGCTCATAATCACTCACATTGCCTGTTTCATGCCCTACGCATGTATTGCACATATCTTTATTGATAATATGAACAGACAAATTCTTTTCATGACAAACTTGGTTAAATTTGTTTCTTGCATAGGTTTCAACCGATCTATTAACACAATTTTTTTAATATACAGTGTTGAAGATGAGTAATATTTCGATAGATTCCAAAAAGACCTTACTGATGTTAAGCCTGTTATAATGTGACGGCATTTTTGGAACACTATCAAGGAGCGTATTTTCATCTGATACTTATATGCCACTTTTTCCTTTTATCATCTCTGCCTGGACCGTGAAAGTATCTAAGCATAAAGTCTGAACCAACATCTCACTACAAAAACACTTTTTTGGTGTAGGTTCATCTGGATTAGTGATTAGAATTAAATATTGGTATGTTACTCCCTTTCTTGTATGATCAGAACCTGTACTTATTCGTTTTCTGCTTGAATAAAGTACATTGTTTGCAATATACATTTTTCTTTGGGTCCAATTCATATCCTTCCAAAGTAGATCAAATATTTGCATTCGACTTTCATCGCTTATTTCATTACAATGTCTTTGTTCTCTCATTCTAAAAAATTTGAATTGCATCACGGACCAAGTACCATTTTCCTTAATTTATTATATTTAATTTTTTCAACTTTTCATCTTGTATAACCAGCATACTCTTTTCCTTCAATTCTCAACTGTCTAAGTTCTTCCATGCCTCTAGTCCGGCTATACGTCGTGTTTTTCTTCCTGCATTCGTATTTTCATAGTGAATATCATAAACGTCCCTAAACAGATATACCTTGATTTTTTTTAATTACAGGGGGATATTTCCTGAGTCTGAGATTGTGCCAGCATGTGGCTCATGCTCCCTCTTCTGATGAAAAATCAATTAATATGTTTATCGAGGGAAACAATGGTAGAAGTTGATTTGTATACATAATGAGATCTTCGAGTTGCACAAAATCAGTCCCTCCTGTATTGTCAGATTAAATTGAAATCGGACCTAGTTCCATAACAGTTTTGTCTGATAGAATTTGTATTGGTTTTAACTCTCTTAAAGTAATTTCAGATTGAACTGGTATTGGCTCAAGCTTCTTTATAGTTTTCTTTGTCTGGTATAATTGAATTAATTTCAATGCTCTGGTCTGCCAAATAAGCTTTAATACAGTTATAATAAAAACTATAAGACATATTGGTATTATAAAAAGCTTATATTTTATTACTAAATGAAATTGTGTTAAAGGTCTATTACTGTATCTGACATATTTCATTAAATACGTCAGATACAGTATAATTTATTAGTTGTAAGTCAGAAAAGATCGAAAAGATGCAGAAAAACCCAATTTTTTATAAACAAGTGTATATATGTAATTACTAATTAACAATATCTAGCGACTTGGTTTTGTGCTTATTTTGAAGATAAATTAATCCTCTATAAAAATGTCCTGAATGACCAAAGTCGTATCTCTAATAATTTATTAGATATATGGCTTTATTGCTTAACAAAACAAGTAGGTCCTTAGACTTCGGTAGAGCGTACAATTTCAAGTCTATTAAAAATTTTGCAATACTTGGTTGTTTTTATTATTTTTTTTTGTATTAGAAAAAAATGACATTCAGAAATTGCTTATGACAAATTGTTAATTTAATAACTTTTGAAATTTTTATTGTGCTAGAAAATTCTTCAAATACATTTTTCTACACATCATTCCGAATCGAATAAGTTATTGCTCATATTTTTAGGATTTTTATCACTATTTAAAACGTTTTTGAACTTGTTGACTAGACTAATGCAAGGTGTTTTAAAATACTTGTTTAAGTTACATTGCTTTAGTTTTGGATTTCTTTGTGAATGATTTGTAAATGAAGATATACTGAGGGTCAAATTCAGTATTCTATATCAGTATTAAAATACATGTTTTATACATATTTAGCTAGGACTCAACATTTAAAATCAACCTATAGTTGATATTTTCTTTTTTATATAGTGCTTGCACGGCTAGTAATATAGTGGAACGCCGGCGGGCAGCGGGCCGGCGCGCGCGTCTCATCGTAGCGGGCGGCGCCGATGATCTACTGCGCTTGAAGACTCGCACCCGGCAGCACCTACGTCTGCCGCAACACGCCTTCGACGCCGCCATTGCTGTAAGCGCTCGCTCATTCCATTTTAAATGGGTTTTGAGATACTAACATATTAGATATGGCTAATACATTAATTTTAATTATTTTTTATTTATAAGCTCATGTCTATTTCCTAGAACGATAGTAAAAAGATCCTACAGATGTCCACATGGTACAACTATGGATATTATAAATTTAGTAATTTGCAGTGGGGTCTTAGTGGTTAAGAGCGCTGCCATAGAACCAGAAAGACTTGGCATGCAAATGGTTTTTAACGTAGTCAATTTAACTACTGGTTCCGTGTCTTGGAAAGCATGTTAAGCCATTAGGTACTGGATGTTGTTACGGTGTCGGTGACAACGCTTGCTAATAAGCAGCCACTGTGGGTCATTGACAATGGTTTAGGTACAAGCCTGCCAATCTGAAATACAGTGATCAGAAAGGTATGCCCCAACAGAGAGGTGATAGAAAGAAACCTGATACAACAAGAGTTATAGTGACGGCATACACTTAAGTAATATCTAAAATTCTTACAGCCCATATAATGCCTCATGCCTGCTATATAAAATATTAAATAATATTTTTGTAAAGTATCAAGTTTTTAAATTGAAATATATATCCACATTGTTGAATAGTATTGTATATGAAATGAACATAAGCAGAATGGATGTTGTGTTTGTAGATGTATTATGAAAAAACTACTAATTAAATGTTAATGTCAAATAACTCTTAAAATTCAAAATTAAATGCTTCAAGTTACTATGATGACAACAACTGATATATAAGTACACCATTTTTTTTTGTGAAATTAAAGATATTTGTTATAGCAATGTCTCTTGTTATAAACAAATTCATAAACATATCTGTTACAATAGGAGGAATGCGCGCGATGGATTTACGAGATATTGGAAGGTGATTCCGCTCCACCTGCGAAACGCATGCGTCCTCTGTCTCCTGTCACGCTGTCTGTCGCCTCCACGACAATGTATCAAGGTCTTTTATTTGTTTTCACTTTACATTTTACACATTTTTTTAATAAAAAAAATCTGTGCAAATTTTCTTATAATCTTTCATACTTTGTATATCTGCTATCTATATATTTTATCTTTACAGCAGAAAGCGCCATGAATACTACACGCGAAATCATTGACATAGTACAGATTCCCAGTGCTCATAGGTATCTATTTTGAAACAATTTAGTATAGAAACATTTATTTTTACTGGATTGACTTGATTGATAGATTATCTAAAGTTTTCATGTAAAGCAATGTAAATTTATAAACTTATGTTTGTTCTTTTTATTTTTAAGACATAATGCTTATTAGTAGTATCATATAAATTGTACCTTAATACTGTAATTAATTTCAGAGCCCATACAATGCCTGCTCGTGTTACTGATACATCGGCTTTCGTACCAGGTAAGAACTAGTGATTTTTAATAATTCATAGCCAAATCAAGAAGTAAAGATAGATGGATCTTTTATTGAGAAAGACTTATGTGTGAAAACAAATTAAAGTGATTTATATATTAATTTTTAATATACTCTGATGAAGTAGAATCAACTATTAGACTCTCCAATAAAAAAAAACGCCGAAATTATAATCTTCATGAAATATAAAAATAACCCTGAAACACAATGACAAATTTAATTACGCAACGCGTGGTACCTCAATTACTCATATATATAGCGTCTGATGCGTACATCTTCAACGTACGCATGCGCGACACTGTCTTATTCTGTCGCTATGTACCCTTGTCCACACGTTGCTTTATTCTGCTTCACTCCCGTAGTCTCGAAATGTACAGCTCTCTTCTTCTCTACGTTATATATGACGCATTTTAAATTTCTAATATTCTCAATTTTCGTCGATTTATAGATAGATTATTGAATCGTTCTCTAAGAAGTTTCTCTTCAAAAAAAATCATTTTTTTCTTAATTAAGAACTTTATGATACTCTATTAAAATTGATACAGTAGGTTCAAGGAGACTTATGAAAAAATTACTCACCAAAATATGTCGAAAAAAATCAGACAAACTCATCTTGTTCTCGCTACAACACTGAGTGTCCAATCAAATGAAACGAGCAGCATAATACAGTAAAATCGCGCATTTACTTTGCCGTGGCAACATATACTAAAATGGTGACACGTGTAAGAGTAATTATGAATTATTGACTAAATTGAATATTATAAGTTATTTTAAAAATGAAGCATTTTCAGAATTTTTTGTTGATAACAGGAATTGTTTAGATATTGTTTTCTAATAATAAAAGTAGTTATAATAATTAATTATAATAGTAGTTCCTTATAATTACAAAAAAAATTAAATCCAAATTAAGATCTGTTTTGCGGCTGATGAATTTTAACTGACTGCATTAAAAATATATACTTAAATTTAATTTTTATAGCAGTCTCAATTATATAATGATATAAAAAAAGTTCATAAATCATGTGTACGAAGAGGTTGTTAAGCATTGACAATTTTTTAAAAAATTAATATATCCAGGTAACTAAAATTACAGATGAAAGAAACAACAGTATGGTACGTTGTGTACGAGGCGTTTTGACGCGAGGGAGGGGAGGCACTCCCGTCTCCTACCCCCTTTCCCGTCGACGAACGACACAAGCCGTCCCTCCGCCCGCATCCGCCGCTACCCCTGTGACATCTATCGACCTGACGGGCCAAGAAATCCTTGATTTACCCATAGTGTTTGCTGATGATGACAGTATGTATAGTTTATTATTTTATAACTTAATGATATATACCTATTTTCTATATCATAGGCATATAGGAATAAGCCGGTTCACATAAAACATTTTCGTTATTTGAATAAACCTATAATCAGGAGAAGTTTAAAGATGGTCAAAAGAAATGAAAGTAAAGTGAAAGTTGAAACTAATTTTTTTGTGTAAATCAGCATAATTCCTTTTTTTTATTTATATTTGATACATTTATTAATTTAAAGATATATATATTTAAAGTGGGTACTAATTTCTTAAGATCAAATGTTGAAAGTATGTTGGGGACAAAATTAGAATCATTAATGAATTGTTTTGATTTGTTATCAATGAAATAAAGATAAATTTGTATTCTAAAACAACAAATTGAATTTATATAAATTGGAAAACATTGTAAATTTTCAAGGTACGTCAGATTAATATAATTCATATTCTTTATTAGGGCTGCATCAAATAAAAGGGAAAGAATCTTCATTTAAAATTTATCAATCTCTTAAAAATTATGACCTATGGATGATTTGCAAAAATATTGGCCAAATAATTCCATAAAATACATCACAGATAGTAGTAATAAGATTCACATTAGAAGATATCAATCACAACTTTAAAGTATTTAATATTTTTTTCTTTTTTTGCATACAAATTAGAACTGTTTAATCCTAAAGTAGGGACTTCTCAATTCTATTTCATCTTAAGCCGACATATTTTTCTGGTTTTTACAAAGTCATATTTGATAGTATTATACCATTGTAAAAACCATCATAATGCAGAAAAATCTATTTTTAAACGTCCACCCTAAAATAAGTGTGAGAGCATGCACATCTTTTATTTATGTTACTTGCTTACTGAACATATTTATTATTTAATATTCTTAGCATATGAACAGAGTCTGGATTTTCTACCTGTGCTATATGTATAGTGACTCAAATAGTAATCTATTAGTTTCAAAAGGGTGCAAGTAATGCAGTAACATTATTAGAATATTCAAACCAGCTGAACCCTATCAACATTGCATAGCTTACCTAAAAAAAATCAACATAATTGTTCATACTACTTTATAAGACTTTCCACTCTCTTATACACGATTTCAGTCCATGTCTGTTTTAGTAGTAATGCATTGTGCCACCTATTAAAAATGACTCAAGCTACTTTTTAAAATTTTTCAGTGCTATGTCAAATGTAAGCTAGAAATTTGAGCTCCATTTCTTGAATGGTATTTGACCTTACAAGTGATACACAGGCTAATTTTAGTTTTTATATCAATAGTTAAAAGCTAAATATCCATTATATCTATATGGTAAACATATACAAACCGAAAAAGTATTTAAATCGAAACTAACAATAATAAATGTGCACAGATGAAATGACATCGGATGTGTTGGGTACATCTCCTGCAACTGTGCCCCTGCAACCGAAACCACAAGTATGTATAACCAATATCAAAACTAGTCAAATTCATAGTAGTCAAATAAAACATTCTTGATGCTTAATTGTTGTACGTACTATAGAGAATTTTTTGTTGTTTTGTTATGTTTTCTTATTCAACAATTACTTGACCAACATGACGTCATAAAGTAGAGTCGCAATGGTACCATGATCGCTTAGTACGGTTGCATAAATAGGTACATACGCTCAAAACTCAATAATTAATAAAATCGTTCAGCTTTTATCAAATCTATCAATGTGTATTTAGATCATGCATGCGTTGTCGACAGGTGTCGATTGTTACACCAAAAGAGCAAAAGTACACGAAAGTGATAGTGGCGAAACGGGCGTCGGGCGGCGGCAGCGCCCCGGGTGCGCGGCCCATCATCGTGCGCAGCGGGAGCAGCGTACGCCTCATCAAGAAACTTCACACATAAACACATCTCACTTCGGAAGAAAACTGTATTTTATTTGTCCACAGCTTGAAAGTAACGTTATATTTACACAAACGCATTACTCATATGCATTTCTTTTGAAGTATTTCAAAGATCTTGATATATATGTAAGAATTTGATAAAGGTAATGATGTGTCTATAAGAACAAATTGTGAATATAGGGTTAGCAAATTATGAAATTTAATATTTTCAAAAATGACACCAGTCTCAATAGCATAACTTTTTGAATAACGATAGATCTTGTTACTGCATATTTAAATAAATAATAAAATGACAAATTTTTCATTTCATCTTTATGGTTGATACAAAAAAAATTTGGGAGAGTAGAATGCGATGTGTTTGAATGATTTGCATTACATCTTGTTACTTCAGTATTCAGTCAAGACTTTTATTGATATTATTGATAATATATTATATGACATATATGGGACATGATAATTAAATTTGTCATTTGTTTACTGAATGAAATGAAGAGAGAAATAGGAAATAATATAAGCTATTGTCCAAATTTGTATTATGTTACAGTAGCGATTTTAATACAAAAAATATTTTAGGCTCACAAACAATTAAGTCTTAACTATTTCTATACTTTTTTGTATATATAAGACTTATGTGTTATATTGTCATTGTTCCCATTTATTTAAATCTCTGTAAATGAAATTAGAATTTTACAAGAATTTAACAGCTATACAAAAATCATCAATATGATTGATGATTACTTCTTCCATTTTCTATGATGCTACTAGGAACAGCAATAACTAAATTAATATTAAAAGTAAATTAAATTAGCGTTTTCTGAAATTATAGATTCAGAATCGGAAAAACTGGAATGGGGATTTTCTTCACTTTTCTCTATTTTTCAGGGTCAAATAGTAGATCATTATATGCAGAAGGAGTAAAACCAAATAATTGTAAAGATGAATTTTAAAAACATTTTGGAAGTATTGAGTGGTTTCTATTTAAAAAATGTGGTTTTGAGAAGCATATCATTATCGTAATAATATATGTTTCTACTAAAGTAATGACACTTTCGAGATGGTTTGTGATTGAGTTTTTCACAAAAAATTCCATCAAACTGAAGAAATTTGTATTTTTAAGATGGACTTAATAATTTCGGAAATACGAACATCCCTACTTTTTAAAACTTATTTATCGGATTTGGACATTTTTGCATTCAAGCACCCAGCACTTGGTTCTTATTGTTGTCTTATTAAAAATCTTTATCAAAGGGATGAACAAAAATTTTATTGATTCATTATGCCTTTTTAATGAAATCTTTATAGTCTACCATGATAAGGAAATGAAAAAAAATTGTCAAGTGTTTCAATTTCTCTTCAGTATTTTAATCAACATAGAGAACACTTAATTTTCACTTAATAGACAATTTTATTTCTTAATAGCAATGTCGTGTCCTTTAAGTTTGTACACGAATTTGAGTAAGAGCATTGTCTTTTACCACATTGTTTCCACAATAAAGGTATTGTCATCTTTTTCACTATTTTTATTGATTATTTCACTGTGTTGTTCTTTAAGTTCATCACTTAAAGAACAACACAGTGAAATAAGTGTGCATTAGCTCAAATTATTGTCCATAAATCGACACTCTCATGGAATAATATAGTAATTCACTTTTTGGCTATATTTATTTATATCAACGTTTTATGGCGAACCCCAGCTCGATCTACCTGTGTAATTATCGTAACTGTAAGCCCAACTATTAGCCAGTTAGGTCACTTACAAGGAACGTAGCTTTAATAAAAATACAGTAAAATTCCATGTGAAGAAACTGTATTGTCTCTACTGGATAGTTGTTAAAATTTACTGAGATATTGTTCCATGGAAATGTCGAAATGTGGAGGCATGGCGGTCAAAAACTGCATTGTCATTGTTATAATGGACATTACAGGATTTGTTTTGAAATTGATTGAGATGTGATCGAAAATTTAATGTTTTTTTTTTGTGGTATTTCAAAGGAAAAAAAAGAATTTGGCTAGTTTAGAAAATTACCATCATATTACGATTGTATTTAGATAAACTAAAGTGAACTGGAACAAGTTAACTTCATTTAAATTTCAATCTGAAATTCATCTCCTGCATTCTCCATCAGATGTGTTAAAAATTTTGAAAGTATTCAATCTTTTGAAAGTGTAATGAGACAGTATAAATAAATGTAATGGCTATAAAACAAAAGATTGACTATAATTACTATCAGTAGTAGTTTTAGCGCTTAATTTGATTAATCAGATTTAATAAGGACTTGGCATAAACACCATTGATATCTGATATATTTATTGATTGACCAACGCACCCATACATGTTCGTTTCTCCATCATGTGTAGTTGTACAAATAATTACTTAAAGAGAATTTTTGCAATTTTTAACTGCCCCTCTTTTTTAGCGAAAATAAGCAAGGCTCTTGTCCTCTCCCTCTCCATGCTGTAAGCATTGGTACATTTTTTAAGGAATCAGTTCAAGTTTCTTTATCATTATTTATGAACAGGTACCCATCACAGTTATTAAGTCTATGGCAATGAAATAAGCAATTTATAAATGATATAGGAATTTAATATGCATTTAATATTTATTCAAACAAACCATTAATATTATAGAGTTGTGAATCCAATGATATTCGACCGGACAAATTCAAACTAGTGAATAGCTCGCGCGCGTACCTCTTCTATTTCAGTTTTTTCTTACTTAATAATAAATAACATCGCGTGAGAGCAGTATTAGCAATGCCATCCGAATTGTGAGAGAAAAACGTTCTTAAAAATGTTTGGAGAAGTTTTATTATAACTATTCTAAAGAAACGATGTTTTGTTTATAACATTATTGTTTATGACAAAAAATATGTTTTAATTATCGATCGATGTAATACTTTTTCTAATTTGAAGCCATATTTCTAATAATTAAATTCCAACCATTTCAAATAGTTATTCTCTTATTTTGATATATTGTATCACCTTAACATTTAAGTTACCTTTGTAAATAATACACCATCATTCTTTAGGAGTTTATTGTTATATTGTTGTAGTATATGTTACTAAATAAAAAATATATTTATAAAAAAAATCTAGAAGGCTAATAACTCTTAAAAATCTTAAAGAAATTTGAAATGTGAACAATGAATGTAAAATCTGTTGTAGCTATTTTTCCAAATGCTTTTAGGTAGATAATGGTTTTGTGTAACATGTATATTTTCAATAGTAATGTAAGGGATGATTTTCAGATACAGGTAGCAACATACTCCTTTTAAACTAAATAATTTTAAGTGTTTTTCTGAGTTTTTGTAAGTATTCTTACGAATCATTTTATAGACCCACAGAAGTATGATGATTAAGTTTTAAATTAGTGAGAAAGGTACCTAATGAACTTAGTATTTAAGTACATTTAGTGTAATATTTGTTTCGACATGTGTAACTTATTTAGTATATATATGGTATTTTATGTAGACGGCCGCCTGACGTTTGATGGTGTAAATCTTTTATATATTTTGCCAGATGTCTGGTGTATTTGTCCATCACCATTAGTTTTGTAAGAAAATAAAGAAACCAATGATCAACACAAATTAAAAAATTTCAAAAAATGTATCTTGTTTTTTTTTGCAATTCCTTGTAGTCACTTCATTATAAATAAATAGAAAAACAGATTATTGCAAATAGAATATTGCATGTTTCATTTTCAATATTTTCTTATTGGTCTGTATGATTACAATTAAACAATATTAAGAAAATAATATTATGTTTAATTGTTGTGTATTTTATAGGTGGAAGAAATCTAAAAATAATTATTGAAGACATGGTTTTTAAATGAAACATGGTTAATTTTAGATTTAGACCTAGGCCAATATTTCACTTTGTTTGTCTAAATACTGTTGCATTTGCTCATTTGAGTTTAAGACTAGTTGAAGCTGTAGTTTGAAAATTTATTTAAACCATAGTTAGAAGATGGAGGATTCGACTGCGGTAAAATAATCACAACACATCGATACATGAACAGATTTATTCGTTGACTTCCTGGCAAACTTATTGGTCCACCTTTATTGCTTGTAACTAAAGACGCGCGGGGTGCGAGACGTGGGGCGAGGGCGCGGGAGTGGGACGGGCGGCGGGGGTGGGTGCGGTGGGGCGTGCAGTGGACCAGTAAAGTTGCCGCGCGCCGCACCTACGCGTACACTTAAACCTAACTATGTACAGGTACCGACACTATTTACAGGTCCGTATCGGCGTCACGCGGGACGGCGTCCGGCGCGGGGGGCGCGGCGTCACTGCGCGCCGGTGGCCGGGGGCGTGGGCGCAGGCGCTACGGCGCTGTCGGCGGCGGGGGCGGCGCCCGCGCTCGGCGACCCCGCCGACATCTGCGCCAGCGCCTTGTATAGTGGCGAGTTCACGAACCTGCAACAAAAACCGACACGCACACTAACTGTCGAGATACAATGCATTTCAATCGATTAATTTTGCTTAATGTTTAATACGTAATCGTATTAAAGAAAAGAGCCATCTGACATCTGAAACATGCACTGCCATGACCTTGCTCCCTTGCTTCAGAGTCAGTATTTTGAGCAATAATAATCATCGCCACCAGTTATTTTTATATGTTTTATTGCAATAAAACTTAAATGTATTCATCAATTTTAAAAAAAACGACATAACCATACCATATAAATTTGATATCATTTAATATATAGATATTTTAATTAAATGATCCTCATTTCAGAATCCATGTTCCATGTCCTGGCGACATTAATCGAAACTAAACGCGATGTACCTAATGCTTCATGGCCACGCTCACTGCAGAAAAGTATTGCATCACTGTGTATAATGCATATAATACGGCTACAGCAATATATCTTCGTGTACGGTCAATCGAGAGTGCTATGCAGTGCTATGTACGGTGTGATGGTTCAGTGCTCGCGTGTCACCCTCTGACTTAGAAAACTTACTACTTGCATTATAACAATAGAAATGATTACTTTGTCACTATATTGAGTGAAAACTTGTTAAAACTGTTGCATGTGTGTACTTGGATGTTAAATTCATCATTGACAAATCGGAACGCAAATTTTACAAATTCATAAATAATTACAAATATACATTTTTAATTATTAACTATTTTGTGTCTCCTAGTACCAAAATTAAAGTTTATTTTATATCCATTTTCAAATAGATACGGAATAACAATTTTACCATTATAGCCTTGATAACAAGTTGAAAATGAAAGAGTGAAAAATAGAGATACTGGTCCTAAAAATACGTGCGATAGCTCATTCGATCCGGAATAACGTATAGAAAAGTGTTTGAAAGCGTTTACTAGCACATAAAATATTACTAATAAGTAATAATAAAAAGTTATAAACAATTCAAGATGAAAAGAAAAGGTATTTCGTTTTTCGCCGATATCTCGTAAACTATTAGTATTTAAGAAATTTAAAAAAAGACCCTTAAAGAGGAGGAAATTTCCTAAAAGAAAACCCTAACTCCCAGACCTCTACCTCCATTATTTATAATTTTAATTTAACGCTAAAAATGGGCCCATCCGCGCGGCATTTTATGGTAGGGCGCGCGGCGTCAGAATTAGTACGTCACACTAAATATATTTTTTAAAATATTAAATATTAATTTAAAAATTTTAGTAAATAATAGTGCATTCAGGACACTCTAAAAAAATTATTCCTGTTGGAAATTTAACTTAAAAAATTGAATACTTTGTTTATAATAAATTTTTAAATTAAACAGAAACAAAATTCAAGTAACATTGTTGCTTCGGCTGTGTTGCGTGACATGCGAGCGAGACGGCGTTACCTCGGGTAGGAGTCGCGGTGCATGAGCGTGTATATCTGAAGCTGCGCCTCGTCGAAGGTGTGCGGCGTCGGCTCCACCATGTTGCGGTTCACGATCTCCCGCACGCGCGAGTCCAGCGACACCTGAACAGAGAAACGTTTCTTTTGAACACGAGTCACCTAAAAAGCAGTAATCGATCATGCGATACGATCAATGACTTTTAATTAAAAAAAAAAGGCATTGATTACAATAACAAATTAGTTTCTGAAAAAATATGTAATTTTAGCGATGTGTTCAGTAAATAATTACTAATTTTAATAAAATAAAATATCAAAAAACCCGTAATTCGGGTATGGGTATTTTTTTTTTTGAAAATTCCTGCTTTTTCGTTATTAGCTGCTTTACTTTGTGCAATTGTGACCCTTTATTTCTATCTTTCAATTTCTATCTACATATTTGCAAGTCTTCCAGATAGCATAGATCTACTTGAATGTATACCATATGATATTTTGACACCCCTATAATAAAATCAAAAATATCTTTATTTCATAGGTAATGAAATTACACTTGAATTACGTCATTAATGAATTGTTTTCGACATTATTACACATTGCAAATGCTGATTCATCTGGAGAAGAGTAGACAAAAAATTCTAGGGTTGCTTTTTTTTGCTCAAAATATTGAGTAATTAATAATTTAGTATAAACTTAGAAATAACATGAAGCAACCTGATGGCCGACCAGTTCAATCCCATGGGAGTTTTTCATTAAGATATTCAAACACGGTATAATAAATATCCCTTGCCATATAAATTTCTTTTAAGGAAATATATAAATTCATAAAATGGTAAATTTTGAATTTCAGCTTGGATCTTATTATAAAGACGTATATATCGCCCTTTGAATGATTTGTTAAATTTACTGAGTCGGGTTTTATGAGAGCTGTATGGTTGTTCTTATGTCTAATATTAATGTTATTGGATGTCGCTTATTTTTTTTTGAAACGATTCTATATTTCTATTAACGTAGATCAGATTGTCGTTTATATGTTAAGATATCAATTTTCTTACAGTTTTCTTTGAGAGATGTTATTGGTCTCAAATTATATACTGCACAAATAATTCGCTTCTGCAACACGAAAATTGTGTTACATTGGTTGCGTGACCCCATAATAAAATTCCATAAGTTTTAAGACTGAAAAGTATTGAAGTAAACTAATCTCGCGGTGTTTTCATCTGTAAGTCGCCGAATTCTTTTAACTGCATATGCTGAAGAACTAAGCCGTTTCGCCAATTATAATATTAGAATTCCAACGTAATTTAGTATCTAAAGTGAGACCATGAAATAAGGTCGTGGCCGCAATATCCAGTATCTCGGTCTTGACGTTTGCTTCGATCAGTTTAGTAGTAGCCAAGGAAAATTTAATAAGTTTTATTTTTTTCTCATTGAAAAGAAGATTATAAATACTAAACCACTCAACTATTTCAGAGATGGTACTGCTTACTTAGTCAAAAGCTGGTTGATGCCTATCAATCTTAAAAAATAAGGAGGTATCATCAGCAAACAATACAATCACATTACTATCCGTAACAAGATGTGGTAGAATCTACAAGCTTTAAAGTGTTTAATTTCATTTTCCATTTCTTATTTGTGTGAGTTCTCGTGGCACAAATAATAAACAACGAAATCGTTTAAATTCAGAAAATAATTAAGTTCTATTTGGCTAATATACATCCACGATGGGAGAAATTAGTGAGCCCATAGGTATCACTTTTCTATGAGTGACATTATTCTGATTTTATTAATTAATATTTGTTGGTTTATTTTAACCTACAAATGTTTTTAATCAATATTTTCTTAATAAATAAATATTTTAAAACTTTGTGGTTTTTTCCTTTTCTGAGGTTTTGCTAATAGTAACTTGCGACCTGTCAGGGGGTCGCTACCCACACGTTGGAAAGCATTGTTATATCATTAATGTACACTAGAAATAGGAATGGTCCAAGAACAACCCTGTGGCACACCCATATTGACTGAAGACCTCTTATCAGTAATTTCAACCTTTTGAATTCTATCACTTAAGTAAGACTCCAGAAATCCGAATGATCGACCCTTAACACCATAATGATTTAGTTTCTTGATCAATACGTTATGATGAACGCAGTCGAATACCTTGGATAAATCACAAAAAATACCAATTTGCGTCTCGTGAATCCTCTCAGCCATCAAAAATCTGCTGAATAAACTGAACATCGACTTCAGTTGGTGAGCGACCCTTTGTAAATCCAAACTGTTTATTTTTAAATTTCATGACAATTTTTTCATTTTTATACATTTAAATATTTCAACAACGTCATTGTAATTGACGTGAGTAAATTCAAACAATACCACAATCAATCCGTTTCTCTTCAATAAAGGTTTGTGCGATAAAGAGCGATAATTTCAGAGATTGTGTAGTTGAAACTGGGATTTTAATGAAATAAAAAAATATTAAATGAAAGGAAAAAATAACCGAATTGTTATACGACTTTCCCTCTTACAGTGCGTATGATTTACCCCTGCTACTATGAATGCCCACTGCGCCCAATCATTAAGTACCAATGCATTCACATTGGTGTCATTTTGTGGTCTGCATGATAACCTTAGTTAAAGCCTTCGGATTTTTATTATAAGTGAACTTTAAAAGAAAAAAAAGTGTCACAAATTAAAGTAAAATTTACACCATAATGAATATTCTCTAACCTCAGAAAATGCGGAACGAGAACATCATAGGGTTGAAGAATTATTCTTTTTATAAGGTGCTGAGCGTACATAAGGAAAGTGTTAAGTCACTTTTGATCACATTCTGTGATCATTCGCATTTAGTATTAGTATTTTTGAGTAATAATATATATTTTTCTCACTTCTTTATTTCACTAATTTTTCTTAGAATTTTCTTCTGCTCACATTCAGAAGATATATTATTTCATCAAACTTTTTATTTTGTGAGATACACGCGTAGAAAGATTCTTGATCTAGATTTTGATGTTTATTAAACCTTGATTCTACACCTGATCGTGATTCCAGTGCTAATACCGATCTTGATCCTATTCCCAATTTCCATCCTTCTCACTTTTCGTTGCGCTCTATCTCTTTCTCACGACGCTCTCTCTCTCTCTCTCTGTATGTCCTCCCTTCTCCTGCCGTTCTTTTTCTTTATCGTCTTCACCCCTGTTCTTCGCAAAGCTATCAATATATTACATCTTTACTATTAAAAAAATATGGAGCGATGAATACAGAATCGATGATTTACAGGTCTCAGTAAAAGTGTCAAATTAAATGGAATAACTCACTTTCATTTATATAAAACCAACTAGCCGACCCGGCAGACTTTGTTCTGCACTTTATTGTAAGTGACTAGGTCGTATAGATAACGTTGGCGGATCTGCACCAACATGGACATAGAATTAATTTTTCTTCTTTTTTATCGATCAGTGTCAATTTCAATTGCGGTCTCGTTTTCGACTCCGATCCCAGTTACACTTAATTCTGATCCCGTCCCCACAATCGTTTTCGATCCTAGTCCCGTTCTCAATTTTGGTTCCGGTCTCGCTTTCGATTCTGATCTCGACCCCGTTCCCGAATCTGCTCTTCGTCCCGCTTTCAATCACAGTTACAATTTCAACGAAGCCGGGTGTTACTATGAAAATAAAATACAGCTAATATTACTTAACGATAGTATAGATTTTTATGATTAAATGAACTTTTAGAATCGATGTAGAAGTTCGGTTCAATAATACAAATACATGGTCGAAGCTGGGGACAAACATTAGTAGGCATAACAAACAAAACATGAAGCATCCCAGTGACACTTTAAATTTTGATCCAGTCTTTACATTCATTGACGACCCCTCTTTTGGAAATGATGATGCTGTGTCCATCGTGATGGCGATTCTGTTCTCCTCCTTGATATAGTTTCGATCTAATCCCGATCGCGGTTTTGCTCCCGATCTCGATTACAGTTTCATTTTTGATTCAATGCCTATAAATTATCCTATTTTAAGGGTTTCTTTTTACGCAGGAATCCTAAAAATATCGCTATAAAAAGTACCTAAACGTAACCCAGTAAGCTCTTCTATTTCCCAGTGAAAATCGCACCGTGATCTGTTCAGCCATTCCGAAGATACTCCGGATAAATAGACAGACAGATACAAAGGGTCGTCTCGATTTAATCCTGATTCCACTTTTGCTCCTGATCTCGATTGCGGTTCCACTTTTGCTTCAGTTCTAATAAATTATTCCCATTTCTAAGAGTTTTTTGACGTGATAACGTCTATAAATCGATGAACGCCGGCTACACGCACGAAAAAGCATGACTCGTTGTCAGTTCCACCTGAGCCGAGCGTGCGAGCGAGAGCGCGGAACGAGCGATCTCTTTTCCACTCCATCGCTCGGCTCGATGCGTCCGAGTAGAAGAAAGACGGCGGCCGCACACAATCTACACATGAACTGTTTTGTCAACTGTTTATAAAGTGAAGTGAAAAGTTAATGTGATTTCCATTTTTCATCAATATTTTCTTATGACGTTATCACGTAAAATTATCGTTCGTAAACCAATTTTACAGACAACCATTTTTTTTTAAAAAACCCTTAGAAGAAGGAACCCTAATAAATATCGCGATAAAAGTACCTAAATTTAGCGTAGTAAGCTCTTCTATCTCCTAGTGAAAATTGCATCGTGATATGTTCATCCATTCCGAAGATACCCCGGACAAACAGATAGACAGACAGAAAGAAACAGTTATTTTCTTTCGTACAAATATTGTCCTGACAATAATGAACACAACAAAGAAAGAATTATCCAATTTGGTGCAGTCGTTCGGAGGTGATGCGCGTACATACATTTTGGCGGTCCATTTTTATATATATGGATTATATTTTGAACATTTATAAATGTGTAATTATTAATGTAAATAAGAATCAATCTCATTGTTTTCTAATTTCCCAACAGACGAACGGTTTGTACCAAGGCTGATCGATGCTTCTCATGGATTTACTAAACGGTCCAAATCGACTAAGTAAGCATTTTCTTATTCAGCTTTTATTGGTGTGGATTGAGTCATAATTATAAATTTCATTATAAAAATTCGTCATACAACTGATTTAAGGTTTTTATACAGTTGACCAGTTCTAGTTCAAAATTCTCTCCTTAACTATCAATTTACAATGAAATAAAAAAATTATCACTTGAGCTCTTAAAACTTGTTTACACTAATAAAATAGTACACATAAAAAAATTACATAGAATTATGATTACAAAAAGTTACAGTGATAGTTCGACTGGCCAACAAATACTGAAAAATACTTTATGTTATGTACTGACATGTATGCATTATAGTTTTCATGTACCCTTAATACTATTAAATATGGGTAATAAATATTTCTAATGTATGTACAAATATTATTATTAATTTCTTTTTGTTTCGGATGAAGTAGTATCTAATTATTTGTCCATCGACCATAATCTATGGACTAGTATTTATTTTTATGGTTTAGTTATTGTCCAGGATCATTAGAAAAATAAAATTAGGTAGTTGGAAGTAGATTAATGTTTATTTCTATTAAAAAAAAAACAACCTACTTATAGACTTCGGTACTAGAGTCATTATTAGTTGTACGAAAGCAATAAAAAGATTATACCAGCTTTGTTCATTATTTTTTTTAAGGGGCCGTTCAAGTATTAAGTAAACATCAGAGAGGGATGGGATGGTTTTTGCTTTTCGGGATTATATGGGGTCTTAATGACGATTACGTCAGCGATATTTATATAATTGAATTTTTGTATTTTTTGCAAAATTCTACAAAGATTCTGTGATCCACATATGTGGCAATCCTACTCATCTTTGCTCGAAAGCGGAAAGGATGTTTAAGGATTTCCAGTAATAATTGATTATTGCTAACTCGCTCTCACGAAGTCTTAATTTGTAAGTAAGAAAGAATGAAAGTAGGGGAAGTACCGCGCGCACTATTCACTACTCTGGATTTGTCTGGTTTAAAGCCATTGGATTCGACGTGTTCTAAATTAATATCACTTTAAGGTACTCTTAACTGAGAACGATTAATTTTATTTTAAACGATTAATTTTATATTAAAAGAGAACAAAATAAATAAACATCGTTTATGTGTCAATGATATAATGTGAGGTTAATTATTTTCTTGAATAAATATTAAATGCGCATTAAATTTCTATATCTCTACTCCTATATAAATCAGTAGCGTCTATTTGTACATCCAATTTTTTTATTTTGTGAATTTTATGATTAATATATTTTTTGACGAACTGACCCCAATTCTACCATTTTTGAAATTCATGTCTACCTGTATGTCCTTTTATAAGTAAACAGAAGGAACAGGTGATTACGCAAATGATAAACTACTGTGTGTCTTTCCATCTGTTCTTTTATAACTTAAGAACTTTATCACCAACCGTGTTGAAAATTTTGTATTCAGTCAGAACGTGTGATTGTGAAAATAAGCTCACTGTGTGTACATATATTCTTTTATAACTTAAGAACAGATTGATCGATTGAAAATTGGTATATATTAAGAGCAAATGATAAGTTACTTTCTATCGGTCTGTACGTATGTTCTTTTATAACTGAATAACGGTTAAATCGAATTTAATAAAATTGGTGTACTTTTAGAACATGTGATTGCGTAGATGATAGGCTCTGTGTAATTTCCATTCACCTATGATAACTCCAAAAAAATGATCACAATTTTTTTATTTTCATTGTAGCCATATTCATTCATGTGTTTTTTTGTAGTTGCGTGTATGTATGGATGAGTAATTGCTTTTTTATCGGAGTGAAAAGAGATTGGATTTTGTATGAAGCTTTTTATGGTGCGAAGTATGACTGTGAAATAATATTATAATGACTGTGAAATAATAATATTATATTAAAAGTGTGAGATGCGTATTTCACAATTAGGTGGAGGAGCGTAGTTGTGTAATGATATGATTTTAAAAGTTCACTGTCTCCGCAAGACTGTACTGGTCATCTTCAAAATGGTCTTATGAGGGAAGCACCTTATTTGAGCACTGTAAGGCAATAGTACATAGAATTTGATCGTGGCCGTATTTCTGTCCATGATGAAATTCGTGAGGGTTGGCCCTCAACTGCGATAACTGAGGAAAATGTGGCTACTGTGAGAAAAGTAATTGAAGAAAACCGGTGTATCACCTATGAGGAGATTCGAGGACATTTGGGGATTAGTATGAGTCAAATTCAAAAAATTGTACATTAACGCTTAAAAATTGGAAAACTTTGTTGCCGTTGGATTCCTTATGAACTCACCCCTGAACATAAACCGACCCCAGTTGATCGGTGTAAAAAAAAAAAGTTGTTAAAGTACGATTACAGATGTTCAAATGCCGTATATGACATTGTGACATGAGATAGAACATGGATATATTGTTGCAAGCCGGAAAGAAAACAACAGGTTTCTGTATGGGTGTTCGAAGGCGACACCAAACCAACAAAATCGAGGTAGGCGAGAAGCTTAGGCAAATGTTTGGATTTTTTTTCACCAAGATGGGTCCTGCCTGGACGATCCTACTTGAAGAACAAAAGACAGTCTATGCTGAGTGGTACACCACCATTTATGTGCCCAGTGTCTTAGAAAAAGTTAGGGAAAAACGGCCATGAAATCGCATCCAATTGCACCATGACAATGCTTAGCTGCACATCGTGAATGAGATGATGTCATTTTTAACTTCTGAAATGGTAAAGCTCGCCCCGAAATGGTAAATGGTAAATTGGTATATATATAATAGGTACCATTGGTGAAATGGTTAATTCCATCCCGCATTTAGTCCAGACCTAGTACCATGCAATTTCTTTATTTTCTCAAAAATCAAAGATTTTATGAGAGGTTTGACATTTACGGGGCCAGAAGAAGCCGTGATAGATTTAAACCAGCGCATGCAAATGGTTTAAACGAATGAAAAGTGTGTAAAATGCAATGGAGAATACTTTGAAAAGCAGTCAATATTTTATTTACATGTAAATTTGTTTTATTTATAAGTTACGCAAAACATTAAATGTGCCCCACATAGACTTACCGACAATAGTCAGGATTTTTTTAAATAATTACGATTGTATTAAAGGGCCTAGTTAGCCAGGATGTAGTTTTTCCAAAGTCAGCTGGTATCTCGTCTGGTCCTGTAACTTTCAGAAGAGCACAAGTGTGTAATTGAAATACAATTACGCACGTAATTAGTCGGTGGACATTTTGTTTTCCTTGCCCAAAATATTTAAATTTTTAAATATTCTGAGCGAAGAAACCATTTTGTCCACCGAAGAATTACTTACGTAGTTGTGTTTCACTGCCACACGAAGTACTATGCAAAATAGCTGCGATTGATTAAGGAATGTCTAAGACTTTACAACGCTGAAGCTCCTATACAACTTATAAATTATATCACTATTTATCAATCACACAATAAAAACCAGTTTTGAATATTGTGGCACGTTTCGTTTGAAACTAATATTAAAATAGAAGCCTACATCGATATACAAGACAATACAGGTATGTTTGTCCAGATTTTAGTGATTTTTCAAGATTTTTTATTTCATTTATTCCATAATAGAACTTATACCTAAACGTGTAGTATAGAAGGATGTAAGTGCTGTGTACTTATAACCGATTTCTAAAAAAGAGGTTCTATATTTGAAGCATATTTTTTAAGTCATACCCACCGATTTCTGTAGCACAAAAATTGTATTAACATTAGCTTAATATAATTTTTGTACTACAGAAGCGGGCTGTTCTTGCCATTTATAATTTGAGACGAAAAGTATTTCTCAGAGAAATATTTAAAGAAATAAATATTTTAAAGATAATGATGTCCTGATATAAATATGTTAGAAGATATATAGGATTGTTACAAAAAATGAACGACCTCCATAATGTAGCATTAGACATAAGAACGACCCGACTAAGCCAATTTAGCAAACAATAGATCCCAGCTGAAATTCAAAATTTGTCGTTTCATGAATTTAAACTTTTCGTCAAACAGAAAAACATTTGGTAAGGGCTATTATATAGTGTCTAAATAACTGAAAGAAAATAGAGTTACGAAACCGTTACTACAAAGGATTAAAATACAGATGAAAAAAGTACGTTGTTACATTTTTTCCCATGTTTCCTGAACATAATAAATATAAGCACTTTAGTCACCTATAGCTAGAGAAAAAAATAGATAAGTCGACTATTATTCTTAAAATAGTGTAAAATACAAAGTATCAGCAAAAGAGCGTATCTTCACGGCACTTACCTCCTTTTGTTGAGAAACGGAAATTTTCGGGCATAACTCAAAGACTATATATCCGATCATGTTCTAAATAATTTTTGTTGAAAGTATTTATTAAGTGTTACCTTTGTAATTTTTTTCATATTTTTTGGACATACACAGGCCGGGTTGACACAATTTATGCTACTTTCGGTACAATTATTTCTAAATATATTTAATTAATCAAAACAATTCCTTATAAACCTTAAAATGTATTTAAAATAACTGTCGAAATATTAGCCACGCGTTGATATTTGCTAAAAGATATTTTTTCAGATTCTGTTACATAAATGGAATGTCCCCCCTAGAACTATTTTTGTTATTTAACTAAGTAATGGCTTATACAAAACACCTATACTATAAATTTCATCAATATACATCTTGTAGTTTTTGAGTAAAACGCCTGTGACATACGGACAGAAGGACATGAAGAAACTATAAGGGTTCCGTTCTTGCCGTTTTGACTCGGAACTCTAAAAACCCATGGGATTGAACTGGTTGGCTATTAGGTTGCTTTATATTATTTTTAAGTGTTATTTTCATTTATTAATTATTCAATACTATGTATCGATAGGCAAAAAATAGCAACCGTTGAGTTCCTTTTCCTTTCTTCTCACGGTGAATCAGCATTTATAATGGGTTGTAATATTAATGACGAATAGAATTCGTTAATGACGTATTTCAATTGTAATTCTATTACCTACGAAATAAAGCTATTTCTGTTCCCGGCATCAAAAATCTGTTGAATAAACTCAATAGATTGTTGAACGACCCTTTTTGAATCTAAATTGTTTAACATTCATCAAATTATTATTATAAAAATACCATAATGATTGGCTTAAAATAAGCTTTTCAATAGTTTTACTGAGTGTCGTTAGTATTGACATCGGTCTAATGTTACAAGGGTCAGATATACTACCGGATTTAATTTTTTTTATTAATTTTTTTTTTAGAGATTGAATAAAAACAAGGAGCGATTTTCTGAACCTTAATACAAACAATTCTTTCTAAAATTTCCAAAAGTAGGTTGCCTGTTATTTTTTATATCGACAAAATAAACTTAATTTGATATTTTTTTTATATTGTTATGAGGTCATAAGATTTGAATAGGACGTATATTTTGCGTCAATTTCGAATACTCGATCGTACAAGATCGTGCAAGAGTCAAAAAAAGTCAAATAACTATGATTTCAGTCATACGGTTGGCAACACAGGCTAACAATACCAATCTCTCGGTAAATGATTTGGCAGTGCCAAAATCAAATAGCTTAGGGTTCCTCAACGTCCTATTACTCACTTTCAACCATTTTCACGAAATCACTCTCACAAATTGGAGGAAAACGAAAGATGTCTTTTTATTTTTCAATCTATCTGACTCGTTTTAATAGTACATTTATTTACGTTCATAAGTTTGATAGTGTTATCACTAATATTGTACATTGATATTGCTTATTTAGTAAATACAAAATATCTAAAGCTATGTAATACTCTATATATACTTATTATTGTTTAAATAAAAACATAGTTTTTTTTGAAAATAAAGGGTTGACAACAGGTGCAAGTGACGAGTCATTGCACAATCTTCGTTACATGACAACTTTTGAGTCCTATTTATTTGTTACATGTCGTAGAGACTTGTCGGTAATGCGGTACTAAATAGAAAATTTGATCGAGTGCGATTGAAAGTGTACATGTTTTTGGAGTGCGCTGTACCTCTTTGGGTGAGAGTATGGAGATGTAGTCCTCGTAGATGAACCGCGCCTTCTCCTCGACGGCGTCGGGGTCGGTCTCGCGCTTCAGCTCTTCGCACGCCAGCCAGAACATGATGTTCTCCTCGGAGTACTCGCCGCGGAGGAAGTCGCGAAACACCTTGCGGCCGGCTGCAGAAAAGTAGTTGAACAATTTAGTCCCTCTATCACCTATTAGAAACTATCAAAATTATCTTAACGCTTCGTCTATTAGTTTATATTATATTACTGTAGTTGATATTAGTGTCTTCAATATATACTCATTTTCACCATTCTAAATTATTGATCTCTCACTTAAAAAACTAATCGATTGGCGTCCAAATTCAACAGAAAACCGTTTTTAATATAATACGTTTGTTAGTTACTTCACCTCAGTAAAGAGGCATACCCTCCAACAATCTTTATGAACAGATTTTGTCAATGTGATATCAATCAAATGACAGGGTTCATTCTTAAACCCTTTACGCTGGCGCAGTGCGCGTAGATACAATTATAATAAAAAAATTATCCAGGAGAAAGTAGTGCAGACTGTTTGTACCGTGCTGATACACTCCGCTTTCTTAAATCTGGTGCATTGATAATAGAAATACCTGTACCCAGGATCTCAAGAAAACGATGACGAGGCAAGCATAGAAATAACCTTGACTCCTACACGAAGCATTTGCCTTACTTAAAAAGGAAATCTCTCAGTGGCCAAAAGACTGTTAAAACAATGCAAGAGTAAAAATTTGGAACCGATCGCTGTCCTTCCTACTGATCATCAATTTGTGTCCAATTGAGTACCACCCTTTTTCAAGGTTTTTAGAATTTCCTATTATTTTTTTTTTCTTTCTGTAGAACAATGGCAAAATATGGCTTCAAAGACTATTCAGTTGTGTTAACTGAGATCTTAATGTAAAGCTAGGACTCAAGAAATGATTTACCTACAAGATGGCAGAAATGTATATAACTCGTGTCAATAAACAAGATTTACCCAAATTTACTGTGGAGATTGTAGTCTTGGATGACTTGGGTAAATCTACAATCTCTGTGGAGATCGTAGTCTTGGATGATTTCAATGCTCCTCACACTGAGTGGCTCACGCACCACTGATCATAGCGACAGATCTGAACATGACATCGCTTTGGCCTATAGTTTGACGCAATTGGTGTCGTCACCAACGTGATAGTCAGATGTGGCAAACCAGACCCCATCTCTCTTGGATTATCTGTTGACTTCGCAACCAGACAATTACACGATTTCCGTTTAAGCCTCACTCAGGTTGTTAGACCACTGCTTGATTTGGAATGTACTTCTCACACGGCCATTGCGATCATTACCATCGGTCTATAGCTATGGTACTATAGATCAGTGAATTAAGATGATATGCGTACTTTCTTTGCGTCCTACCCATGAGGGAGTGTTTGCTTCAAGTCGAATGATGCTAACACCTATCATGACTCTATTGCAGTAGTAGTGTAACAGGTCATAGAACTATATATTCTGAAATTTGTGGTACCGATAGATACCGAATATTATCTGGTTTGGCAAGTTTTGCAGGAACATCCGTAAGCAGAAACACTATCAAGTTTGGACGAATTCTAATAGGAACCAAATGCCGACCTGGTTGAAAAGAGATACATCTCTGCCTTTAGGAGATATATAAATACAACAAACCTGTCTAATTCCGAGCACTTTTGCAGAATTAGCGAGAGAGTGGCAGAATCTCACGAAAATCAGTATCTCGCCAAAGCCATTCAAGGCAATTTTTATCAACCGCCGTTTTCATCCTGGGTAAGAATGATGGTTCACAGACCCATACTGTGAAACAGAAAACCGATCTTTTGGATTGAGTCAAACTCGACTCTGAATGATAGAGACACAAAACCACAACTTATTATTTGATATGGAAATTCTATGATTGATATTCAATTTATACAAATATCCATATGTAAAATGCTTCTTTCCTTTGAGGTCAATAACTCGAGTGATCTTGATAAAATACCTAAAATTGTGCTTAAAATGTGCGCTCCTCAGTTGGAACAAGTTTTGGCACACATATTCTTTCCGCACAGTACCGAATTTCTGGAAGAGCTCTTAGTCATTTTAAAAACACTACTACCTATGGAGTGTTTTTTTATAAATGATTATTATTTATATATCGATTATTGTAACCCACTGCAGACCTAGAAAATGTTCAAACTTTATCTTTCATTGTACAGTCGTAGACAGTCAAACTTTTATGCAATTGCACACAGATGGGGATGTTGTTATAGTCGAATCTATACATACAATTGAATAATAAAGAGAAAAAAATCTGCACATTAAAAATTCATATTTGACAAAAATTCCTTCAGGGCATATTATAAATGTAGACAAAGTACATTTCAATCGGTTTTAGACTTTTTTCTTATCTGTCTTTGCATTTATTCACGAACTCCGCAAAAACTAATAGATAGAATTTAAGCGAAATTTGGTATGGTAGTAGTTTATACTCCAGAACATAGGATAGGTTTTATCCCGTTTGGCTGTATTTTTTTTACATTACGTATATTTCGACCAAAACGGATGTCTAGATCGAGACTAGATTCGAATTAAAAGCGGGGTCCGGATTGGAATCGAAAGCAAATATAATATCGGGTGGGGCGTGATCAGTCGATTTAATAAAAGGAGGAATTTATTCTGTGTCTATACAGGCAGAGCTGCTGGCGAAAGTTAGTATTTAAACGTTTGAAGTCATTTCGGTTATTAACCCTTGATGGGGTTGGCTGCAATTTTTTTCGCATTAAACTAACTGCGTATTAACAATACACATTATTGATGCGTACTTCGTACGTACGCCTTTCTCGTATTCTTCGTTCAGACAGACTGGTCAAATCAATTTTCCTACGCAACAAGGAATAGACGGCCAGAGGGGAAGTAAATATTGTCTGTTTTTAATGTTGGAGTTATTTACCACGCGATCAAAACAAAATCAATAGAACCTGATATGATATCTCTTCATTAGTAATAGTGGTAGTGGTAACGTTTATTAACCATAACGATTGTCGGCAGCCTCCGACCAATGGGCCGCACTGTGGGCCAATGTAAAGGGTTTAAAATTTGAACCCTTCGATCGGAAATAGAGGATTGTGGGAGGGTATGACTCATACAAATCTGACGCAATTAAGAGGAATGGAAATTCTAAGAATTAAAAGGTTTTTAAGAATAAATTTCTAGAATATTAGTGCCTTTGTCATATACTTTAAATTATTTAAATTAATAGGTATAAAGTAGTTAGATTATTGTAACTAACGGATATGTCGGCTTACCTGCACTGCGCATTAGACGCTCGAACGACTGACCCCAGCTTTGAATTTCTTCTAGGGTAGGCCTGAAACAGAAAAAAAAGGAAAAGGCTCGATTTAAGAAAATATATATCGAACGTCCCGAAAATGTATATTGAATTAGATCACGGAAAATATATTCCACACATTTATCTTTTATTACAGCCGGGTAAATATCCAACGAAATTAAATCGCCGACCTCGATTTGTAGAACGTTAAAAATGAAAGAGCTTTAAAGACCATTATTTTGTGCCAAGTGTCAAATTTATCATCGGGGGAACAGGCGAATAACCGTTAAAGGCTGGATGAGGGGCAGTGAATGAACGAGTGATAAATTTTGGTGATAAATTAAAAAAAATCTAATGACGAACACGACATCTGAGAAAAATATTTTGATCGAATAAAATTCGATCGTTTAATGACCCTTATAAATATTACACTTCTTCGAGTGATTTTAGCGACGAATCGCCTGCGGTTAGTAAACATGCTATACGTAACCAAATGACGGAGAAAGTTTACAGACGTATTTTGTTTTAAAACCATTAGTGGCCATAAAACGTGTTAATACGTTTTGTCTTTTGAAGTTACAAATTAATTAATATTACCAAATAGCATTTAATAAAGTCTAGACTGTTAGTGATTACTTTTCGCTCGAGGGTGTGTTTTTTAAGGTTAGGAGGCCTTTAAATCACGTGATTTAAATATGCACAAAGTTCGCGGTTAGCGATATTACATACTCTGTAATCAGGGGCGTTCCTACGTTCCTAATTACGTCGTAATTAATTCCTAATTCCTATTTGTACGTAGGTGCAATGATTACTTTTGCCTTTATATATTTATTAAGCACTACATCCTTATGTAGTTGAGTATATAAACATATATCATGTGACACTAATCAGGGGCATGCAATAAGATTTCAGACATGGTAAGCATTGCTAAAAGAATTTCACAGTTTTGCCTTTTTTTCGGTTGGTGGTTCACCGACGGTGATTACCTACCTTACTCGATTCTAACTGCACAATAGAATTTTCTGGACAATACATACAATAAGAAGAAAAGTCTTCACAAGCAAGTAGTTAACATACTTCAAGACTTTTAAATTTTTCTAGCGACTACAACATTCGTACAAAACATTGTCTATAATCTCGCTAAATACGCGCTTTGTAACACTATCGAACATAATCAATTTCTGTCTGCCCGATTGGCGCAGTTGGTAGTGACCCTACTTGCTGCGCTGGGGGCGTGGGTACGATTCCCACACAAGACAAACATTTATTTATTTGCTTATAAATTAATATTTTTATTGAGTCTCGGTATTCCCATATACGATGTGTACATATTTACAAAAAAAAATGTAAACATGTATCAACTATCTGAAATCCACAATACAAATCTCGTTGCTTGTTTGGGTTTAGATAGTTCTGTGTATGTGTCGAAAGATATTATTATTAATAATACTGCTTTTTCTTTTAGGTTGGTCTCAATTTAATTTCAAAACAATTACAATTGATATCAAATTTAGTTCTGTACAGTTCCACGAAGGTTTCAAACCCTTTAGCATTCAGATCACAGTAAATAATATCACTAGTTTTTTCTGTAATATTTTATATGAAATATCTGTCTCAGAAAATATTACTGGAAACATGTTTGGAAAAAAAATCAATACCCTTCCCTTCGCATTTAATTTAATCGTTTCCTCAAAAGATAAAATAAAAAAAGCAGCAAATTTTCTTCATCTATTTAAAAACACTTCGCCAGTCCAGGTATATTTTAAATTTATTGAAGTAAATTTACTATATACTTAATGAAAGACAATCAATCGTTTGCCCTAAGAAAATAACTATAAAAAACGCTGAGAAAACTCTTTGTAATTGCGATACAACGAACCGGAACGGAAAGCAAAGGAAAAAAGCACTGCTTCCAAAATCTTCCGTATGCATATACAAATCTTCACGCTGAGACACACTTTTTCTGTGTACGCGCTGACAACTCGACGGTTTTTATTTGAAGGCAGGTAAGCATTGACCAGTTGTGCTTTCGGCCGTTGACGGTGCTAGCGCGGCCTGCGTCCACCACATGCGGTAAATCGTGCAAATTGTCGCGTTTTTAAAACCACTAATAGATGTGTGTAAAATAAAAAATAATTAATTTTATGACATGATTTATTATGCGTTGTATTTATTTGTCCTTTAGGGGCATGTATGTATAGGACTACAAGGTATACCCAGCTTATATACTTGTAAGGAAAAAACGCCAAAATTAATGCAAAGACCGAATTTTACAATTTGTTCTGGAATAGTTGTTATACAACTTGATAAAGACGTAATTCTTAGGGTCCGTCTACACGTAGCGACTTGCATGCGCGCTTACTTGCGCAAACTAGTTTGCGCAGGCAAGCGCCTAATTACATCTAGATGGAAACAGAGTAACTCGCATAGGCTCAAAAGCGCGGTGTTGTGTAATCGTTGACTTGCTAAAGAGTCGACTACGCAGTTTTTGGCTTGCACGGTAATAATTGAACTTGTGAGCTCTTATTCAAACCACCAGATTTGAAGGTCAGCGATGTGTTGCATGCTGCATGTTACTGTATGTCGCAGTCAAGCGTCTACACAATAGAATACGAAAAGGAAACCTTTATCCAAAATAAGAGTTTTCACTAAATCGTTAGGGCCATTTGGGACATCATCGTGGCGTAGATATCGATACCACTAATAAATCTGTAGCGTCTATTTGTATGTCCGTTTAAATACTTTTTTTTTTTGTAAAATTTTGTAATTAGTACACATTATATGATTTACTGATTCTATCAATTTTAGTTATTCTTACGGAACCCTAAAAATGTACTATATGTTCTTCCGTTGACTTCTAGCTATCTCTGTACTAGATTTTATTGAAATTGGTAAAACTGCAAGGGTGTTTAATTATATTCATTGAACGCTAAAAAAATATATCTTTCATTTGACTGCCCACTGTGTACATTCATTTTAAAAAAAAATCGCTAAAACTATGAAGATTCATCTTTACTTTTACGGAGCTCTAAAATATATCGTGCATCCTTCCATTGGTTTCCAGCTACCTGTACACTTTGATATTGAATTTTAAATAGAATTCATAGATGTTCTTAGTGACTTTCAAGGAACCCTAAAACCCATCGTTAATTTTTATTATAGATAACATTCTTCCACTATGAAGCCTGTGTACACATAGAATGAATTATTACATCATTCATATCAACTGTTAACATTTCTCCATCGTGATACCGATTCCGCTTTTGTCCTCGTTTTCAACAGTTTCGATTTCGAGTCCGATTTCGATCCTGGTTCCGCCTTCACTTTTACCAACTTGAATAAAATCCGATAGCAATGACATGTTTAAGTGAATGTTTTTCAATTTTCACGCAGGGATCGTAAATTTTCAGGATAAATAGTACTTAAATATGCTCCTCTATCTTCCTTTTGCTGATTTCTGCAACAGAAACTTCACTGTTTTATTTATATAACAATAATAGTACTGGCCACTGATCTCCGTTCGTGAACGGAAGACAAAATTATGTCAAAGTTGTAAATCGACCTAAAACGTAAAACTTCATGGACGTGCGGTAACTACTATAGTTGTGCGAATAATTATAAACTATCTATAATTGTGCGAATATTTATTTGTATAGAGAAAATTTGGCGTTTACGGAGTTGACCACGTGATATATATGGTTTTCGTTTTGCAGATTGATTTTTTAGGGCTGACGTTCGTTTTAATTGGCGGGCAATTTTCAAAATTCGCTAAGTCGGTTATGGCTCAGTCGCTTTGGGCGTTGTCTTCAAACCGATATGCTGAGGCGAGTGGCAAATCTTTTATCTTTCTACAAACGCTAACGCCTTATACGTGTCCGATGTTCGTCCACTAAATTAAAAATTTTCTTTTTTCTAGATCACGTAACATTTCATTAGCTAACGCCACATGAAACTATTCTTAGATTAAGAGAATCGAAATTCAAAAATTTTTAAGACGTCACCCACATCAATTGTATATGTATAATATATTGTAGTAGCGGAGCTAAATGTAGGTGGCATGTGAGACATCCGGCCTCCGTGCTTAGTGGGTTCGCGTTCTAGTCAAAATTTGATTATACAATTATAAAAGCTGAGAGTAGAGACAAGAAGAAAGAGTTGACAAGGACTCACGTCCTTCGTCACGTCAAAGCTTCGACAGTGATAGAAAGTGGATAGTTAAATATTGATGTTATAAATTGAGTATGTACGAAATTTATAAGCAGAGAAATTGAAGAATTAATCAAATAAAAAATAGTTATATTCCCCTTATCTTTAATGAAGAATTGAAGTCCCGGGTATCCTCAAGGCTCACAAGGGTTACCGTCTGAGCTACACATAATACTAAAATTTATATGATGTCAGATTTTATTCTCCTAAAGTGTGCCCCACGAAGTACACCAAACAGGCTTGAACCTGAAGCTTTTTACGCTGGCCCATTGAGGTTTGAAGGCTATTAACATCTGTTGTTCGAAATGCGGTGATGATGTTCAAGACAGTTCGACAGTACGACGCACTCTTCGAAACATGGAGGAAGTGGTTTTAATTTGTATTAAAAATAAAAATTCATTTTAGAATAATACATAATTTCTCACACATTAAATACAATTCATGTAATTAGGTACTTACTAAAATTAATCTCTATTATCTATATACTACTTACAATTATTGTGCTTCATTTGCAAATTGATATTTGAATCGAGGTAATTTTCATTTACAGTTACATAATGTCGATTTTTATAAATCTTACGTTACACTATTCTAAAGTATTTAATTAATTTTCACCCACGGCTCCGCCCACCTGGATATACAATTACGTTGCCATAATACCTTTTGTATCTAACGATTGCCTTTTCGATTTCAATCCCGATCCCCCTGTCCATTCGGATCGCAGTCTCGCTATCAATTCCAATAGCAGCCCTCTCTCCATTTCGTCCCTTGTCCCCTCTGGATTCCAACTATGGCCCGCTCACGATTGTGAGATTAGTGACGCTCTCAATGCCAATCCCAATTCCACTATAAATTACGATCCCCATATTCACCCCATCATTAATTATATCGCTTATGCGCCTCATGTATTTGGCCGCGTAAAATACCATTAAAATTAAATAATTTATATAAATAAATTAATCATCTTAGCATTGGAACTTATGCATTTTAACGACATAAGAGGCTTCTTTAAGAGCCATTGAACAATAAACATTTTTTTTAAATATAAAGTCATACCTATTTCCCAGAAGGGTAGGTAGAAACCACAGATCTTTACAAGGTACAATCTTTGCATTCCTCTTTTGCTTTACTAACTCCCTTTAATCGTGTCATGCAAGCTCGTCAAGGTTGGATATTTAAAATATGGCCCTTTAAAGAAAGGCCATATTTTTTAAAATTAAAAAAATGGCATATTAATTCAACTTATTTGATCTATATAAGATTTCCTATATCGATCTTTCTTAGTCCTTTCATCACACAAATTCGCTTTCATTACTTAAATTCGTTTTGTCAGTCTACATTCATTCATCCATTCCAGGCCAAACCATTGACGGTTTGACCAAACCACCGAAACGGACCTTTTTCTACTCTAGTTACTACATCTTCTTTCAAACCATACCGCTCTCTGACATCACTAGTATTTCTATAACTGTATTTCAAAAACACTGCACAAATACTACGAAGGGACCTCACTACAATCATTTTTCTTATACCATACCCGACTTTCACTACCCTACATAAATGTAGAGGTCAAGAATCCATTATGAATAGCCAAATACGCTATAATTTGATATCTCTGCTTTCAAACCAGTCAGTGTATGACCTGTTTATTCTGACGCAGACATTGAAGCCTTTACACAGAGACTGCGGTGCTCTTATCAATCCACTATTCACAACTTGCATGGATAAGACATAGGTAGGGTTGTAGATCATTATTTTCCACCCTATTATAAGCTTTTCCCAAATCACCAAATACATAGAAAATCATTTGGCTCCTCGCCAAATTTTATCCCGTGATGTTTCGCAGGAAAAAACGTAATCGGTACACCTCGTACCTATTCGAAATCGCGCTTGTACACTTCAAACTGTACTTTCAGCTTCAATCACAATCGATTAAGCCATTATCCCCAACATTACCAGCTTACCAATTATGGAGTGGTATAATTACTATGCCAGAAGAACCGTGAATTTTTCCAAAATAAAAAGTATCTTATGTCACTAACTGGCGAATATATTATGTTTATCAAAAACTCCCGATGATCCGTTGCTTTGTTGCTGCTTAAAAGACGGCAGAATGCTAACTAACAAAAATTAAGTCGCATCAAGAAACACAGGAATACATGGGAAAAGACAGGAAAATGTAAATAATAAAATAACGGGGAGGCAAAATTCTATAACCAAATGTAATTAAAAAAACTGACATGTACTCATATTAACGGAACATGGAACAAAATAGATATCAAGATTAAAAAGTGGCCGATCCAATCAAATAACAAAACGCACAGTGGTTCAGAGCCTGTCATCGATTACTACAAAATCCTTAACTCATATATTAATCAAATAACAGATGCCAACGAAAAGCGAACAAAAAGATTAAATGATACAGCACCAATACTTATTATAAAAATGCAGAATGTCATTATTCGCAATAAGCAAAAATTAGAAACATTAAGGCCCAAAAATGTACTAAACGAGTTTTGGTGCTAGGAATCTCGATTTTTCTCAGATAATACAAAACATATGAAAGTGATCTTTGGTGATCCGATCCTTCGTGTTATTGACTTCAATTTGTTTGCGTTGTACGATTGATAATCTTTTAAAAACAGAAAAAAATATCAAAAAGACGTCTTTTCGATCAGAGATTTACTTTTTAAATGCAAATGTGACCATTTAAGCCTCCAAATTTTCTACTTAGATTCATCTATACAAACACCTCAAAATGCCAGTTGGAATTGTTTACATCAATCATAGTTTTTGTTTAAAAAGAAAAACACTGTTTTGTCGTATACGACTTTTAAAAATAAGCAAACACGAGCGTTTTAGTATGGAGCCGTTGCGGGACGCCACGCTACGTCATATTAATACTTTATCACTGCGTCACTTTAATATCTCTTAATTAATATCTATTAATCTGCACAGTAGAAGAACGAAACCCAATCCTAATAAAGTCATTTCATCATTTACTCAACACAGACATCATTTCAAACCAATGGGATTAATCACACACCATTCTTCCCCACAAGAAAGGAATTTAGAATGACATTGGTAATTTCAGACCAATAAGCCTTGTGATGCTTCGCAATCCTTTATAAATATCATACAAAGCAATAGGTTGTATTGGTAAGCAATAGGTGCAATATTTTGTATATAGTTTAAATGTAGCCCAAAAAAAGTCAGTCAAGTTAGAATTTTAAATTATTTAATTTCAGTGTTTATCAATCACATTTTTTTTTTGTTTTAATTATAAGATGTTTTTTCTAGATATTCGGACATTGAAAATAATTATGAAGTACGTTACGATTCTATTTATCGCGCCAATATATACCTCGCTTATATAGTCAACGAGCAATACAGACAAATATCTTATGAGTAAAAGTTAAAAATTAAGTGAAAAATTCAGAATCAACAAATAGAGCCAACATATTTGCACACATTGCCTAACAGAAATAGGGCTGGACAAAATAAATGGAGCGAGCAGGTTATTCTACAGTACCAAATTATAATACTAAAAGACAGAGATGTCCAACAAAAAGACGAGAAGACGAAATTCGTCTCATCTTTGTGCCATATGGAACAATGGTTGCTGGATAAAGTTCAATGGAGACAGTTGCAGAAGGCTTATACCAAAAAGCATCGAGAAATGATGGAAATTTCATTTTTTTCTGTTTTGTTTCTATGATGCAAATAAACATTAATAATATAAATAAAGTTGTGTAAAAACCGAACGCTCGGAATCAAATGATAATTGTTATTATTTTTATTATGGAATTATATACGTGTGGGACCTATATAACGCGCCGATAATTATTTTTTTGGTTTAATTAAGAATTCCTAATTCTACCATAGAAGGTTAGGACAACATTAAAAAGGTGAATATGGCAAAAATGACAGTGTAATTACAATAGAAAGACTTATATCTATTACATAGAGATAGTATTTCAGTTAAATTAGTGATCATATTTTAAGGATTATATTAAAACAAAATATTTGAATGTACTTTACCATACGTCTAATAAGCCGATGTCAATTTAAATATCTGGGATATTGAACTAAATTTGCTTAGTAAGACTATGCTTTTAGACATTACCAGAGACAGTTACTAATAATAAGCCCCACAGGTTATAAATACAGTCAAAAGTAAGTGCAGATATGCACGCATCAGGTGCTAGTGTAGTATTTGAATGATAATATTACGAAAGTTGAAGGTAAACTGAGATCTATAGTTTTCGCAATTAGGCAATCGATGTGACAATAGCGAGATCGGTCAATATTAGCTACTCTCATAACATGATGTCAATCGCACGTATATTTATTTGGACCAAAGTTGCTAACACTTAATAGTAGGAGAGCCCAAGAGGGGATTTTGCGCGTTACTCGAGCGCGTCAGAAAATCATATGAGGGGAAACCTTGCCTCTTATTATGTACCCCTACCAAGTATCAGCCCTTAATATAGGGGCGAGCGTTAAGGGCAGCCGATCAAATTAGTATAAAAGTCGATCCTCAGAAATACTCGAGCGCATCAGATTAAGATAAGGTAAGTTAAATACACGTAGAACAGTGTATATTTCAATAATTTGACGATTTAAGCGTGACATAAGGATATGGTCGAGTAACAAAGTTGTAAAAAAAAAAACGTCACCTCGAAATACTCGAGCGCGATTGATTTTTTATTTTGTAGGAAATCCTTTCAGGATCACGGAAATATAATAATCTGACGATTTTCGTGGGGCGATGTAGAAAAACATCAATAAAGTGTGGAGCATACACCTGCTGAAAACTATGTATTTCCCACTCTGCTTCTCTCTTTCCTTCTCACTCTTTCTCTATTTGTCACTCTGTGACGCCATCTCTACACAACCGTCTGCCGCCATGATGCCTTCTCAGCTGATCACAATAATGCGTTCGCTTTTGTATAATGTACGACGCTTTGGTTTGTATGTTATCATATTTTGTGAATTTCATACAATACGTTTTATATAAATTAAAATGAGTAATATAAGTGTAAAATGTGTAATCCGTGGAGAAAAAACTAATTTAAATTAAAATAAAGACGATTTCAAAAAAAGTTGTTTTTTAAATTGTCAGATTAACGATATCCCTCCATATTATGGTCAGATTATCATTTTAGAGTATCGGGACATCAAGATGAATCGTCTGTATGAAAATCTGACGCGCTCGAGTATTTCAAGGTCACAGTTTTTTTTCATTTTCGAAAATCGGTCATGACTTTTGGTCACATCCAAATTGTCAGTCATTCGAATAGACAACTTTTTTGAGTTCATGTAATATCCTCTCCAAATATCTGACACGCTCGAATAATTTTTTTTGACCCCTTTTTACGATCACCCCCTCCCCCCCTCCCTACTTAATTGTCAGATTAATATTTTTGGTTATCAGAAACACGTGGCGTGTATACATTATGAATGTCTGATGCGCTCGAGTATTTCCATGTAACTGTTTTTTACATTTTTGAAAATTTGTACGCGCTCTCCCCCCCACTAAAATGAAAAACTTCAAATAAACTTTTTTTCGTTTTAGGACTTAATCTTTACAATCCAATAGGTCCCCTTGACGCTCGAGTAACTGCAAATTTAGCATTTCGGGCTCCCCTACTATAAACAATATCCATTCAACAAAAGTGAATAATTTCAACTATGCCTCAACAGTGGGTTCACTAACAATCTGACACAATGGACGGATTGCATTTTATGATATATGTAGATATGTACTAAAATAGGTAAGGAGTAATTTTGTCAAGTACTTACGGCGCTTCTCCGTCGCACAGCAGCGGGTCGCAAGGGCTGGACTCGCGCGGCTTCTTGGTGGGGTTGCGCGACGGACCACGCGCCGCCAGGCTGACAGACACAAGCACACACCAATTACTACTGCATACCTTGTACAAGTTTTACCAACATTATATAAAAACAAATATATTTATTGTCAGGGTGTGATTACTGATACTACTTATATGAAATCAAAGGTTGCATGCATATATAATAGAAAAAAATATGTACTCCGTATTGTATAAGGAAAGAACGCAACAATCAAACAGAATTTCCTTTCCTACATTTTTTAACAACCATCAAAAAACCGCTTTCAAAAATCTATTTAAATAATTGGTTAATCAGACTATATTTTTGGTGTCGATTCCAGCTAAAGATGAATCTCTAAAAGCTACAACCATGTCGGTTGTAGCTTTTTAGAAGGAGAGGATCTCCTTTTTGACTCGATATTTAACGTTTCGTATTCATGTTTATAAATTATATGTTTTTGCATCACTCTCGCTGGAATTGACTCTAAAAATAAATAAGTAATTTTCTTTGAGTCGGTTCCAGCTAAAGCAAGGCAAAAGAACATTCTACGGGCTCTTCCCAACTTAGTTGTACCAGAATTACTAAGTATTCGTACACACAAGTAATTATTTCTGGAGTCTCTTTAAACAATTATTTAAATAAATTTTTAGAGGCGGTTTTTATTCTGTTTTCAATTTTTTTTAATAACTTTATTTGTTTGAAATTTTTAGTTATCGAGAAATTATAATTCTATAATTCATTTAATTACTTTTCACGTGGATTAGGCCATAGTTAGTAAAATCGGCCATACATATCTCTTTTCCTTTTGTGCAGGGCACGTGGAAAAGCCATATTCCGATCTCGAATTTATTGCCCTCTGGTAATCATTACAGGGTTTTTTACATTCTTAATTGAAGTGCAATATACCAAATTATTATTTACAAATAATATAAATTCTTCTTATTCTTTATAATATAAAAGTTCTACAATTAATGCACATAATATTTTTATTAAGTTACCCATTAAATTAATTTATCCTATTTCTACTGTCTTCGCTAAACGTTCCGATGTGTTCATGCTAAGACTGTCACATTGGAATGATATAAGTGAATGAAAATATGAAGGTAGATTAACGAATAATTTTAATTCTGTGTATACTAAGTTTTATTAATAGCCATTGAACAGTAGTTTCTGGTGATAAATCGCAGTATTATCCCCTAACTCCTAACAGTTAAGGAGTGCTGTGGCTTTCATCATCAGCTCAGTAGCATGAGACGATACGAGTGCCAATCTGAAAGTCCTTAGAAAATCAAAAACTGAGCAAAATAACAAGTTATTTTTATTACATCGTTTTTCAAAATAGTGTCCGTTAAGATCAATACATAATGAATGCACTGAGAGAAACATTTTGCCCACTGGAACTTAGGGGTCATTTCGACGGCCTTTTCATATGCAGCCACTGCTTCCGTGGTGGTAGTAAATCACTTTCCCGGAAATTTTTCTTTTATGTTAGATAATAAATAAAAATCGTATGGTGCCAGGTCGGGGCTATAAGGCGGACGAGCCATTATTTCCGTAACTAATGTCCTCAAATAGTTAGTTGTTTGCCTGGCAGTATATGAAGTGAAGTGTTGCCATGATAAAGGAGAATTTTACAGCGAGATCGTTTTTCCCGAACTTTATTCCAAACAATAAGTTAACAATTGTTAGTGTACCCGTCGGCAGTGACTGTTGTTTTATATCCTAAAACAATTGTTGCACAATGACCTGTCATTGCGAAAGAAGAGGGCACCATTTTTTTTCCGACGCGTCAACCTCATTTTACGTTAGTAGGAAACTCCTCGAAAGGAAACACCCACTGAGCAGATTGTCTTATAGTTTCGGAATCGTAACAGTAAATCCAGCTGACATCACCTGTAACTATATTGTATACAGCATTTAAGTCACCACCGGTAAATTTTTGGATCATTTTGCGGCACCATAAACACGACAGAGTTTTTGATCTTCAATCAAATTATGAAGTATCCACTGAGTACAAATCGTCCTGACCGCTAAATGTTCATGAAGGATTTTGTGCACTTAACTCATAGCGATGCCTAAGCTTGTCCGAATCTGCTGTAGGTCACTTTTTGTTAGTCTATGTCATGAGCCGCACAGCACTAATGTTATCTTCTGCCGTCGCCATAGAAGGATATTCCTCAAATTAACAATAGGTTTATTTCATAGGTCATAATTTAACGCTTGAAATACGTCATATTATTTAACAGTTTTTTTTTAATATTACCACTTTCATTTTAAATTACTACTTGTTTGTAGTAATCTCTCAGCAGTTATCTTTCAAAAATAATAAACTTGAAACTTGAGAGTAGCTCTTTTGAAACCAAAATTATCGTATATATTATATATTTTTTTAATATTTCTATTTATTATTATATTATATATAAAATAATCATATATAAAACTATTGCAAAAAAACAAACATGTAGGAAGTCGAGCTCGTTATGTCCATTTATCTTCTAAATATCGTCGATTTCACGCAGATCGTCAGTCGGATTATGGTCATATGTCAAAGGTCAGTGCAACTACGTTTGAACTCGTTAAAACAGACATAAACAATGACAAGGGATTGAGCTTCATCATGAAATGTCAACCGAAGTCTGTTATAACTTTTTTGTTGACTGAAATTTCACATAAAATCATTGCACGAAACTTTCCTCGCGTTAAATTCATGTTGACGTTAGACAAACAATTTTATTTTTGTTGCCAATTTGTAAAAACAAATGGCAGATGAATGTAGTATACATAATAAAGTTGGCAGAGTTCCATTTTATAAATTAAATATGATTTTTATTTTACAATTTCTGAGTATCCAGTTCTAAAAATTTTAAGTGTCCCCTACGTAACTACCAGACTAATTACTCAATAACTGAAAAAAACTGATTAAGAGCATGTCGGACCATGCCCATTATAAGGTTCCGAAGCCATTATTACAAAGAAATGTACTACATATGAAAAAAGTACGTCATTACACCTTTTCCATGTTTCCGCACTTAATAATTATAAGAACTTTAGTCATCTATAACTAGAAAAATAAGTAGGTATGTCGATTATTACTATTAAACTAGTGTAAACTAAAGTGCATCAACAAAAGAACATATGTTCATAGCACTTACGTCCTTTTGTTGAAGAGCGCAGTTTTTCGGAAATAACTCGGAAACGGTATATCCAATCACGTTAAAAACAATTTTGGTTGAAATTATTTATTAAGCGTTACTTTTGTTATTTTTTTCATATTTTTAAAACATACGGTTTAGAAAATAGATGGGAGGACACAATTTCTGCAACTTTCGGAGGGATTATTTTCGAAATTTTTCACTAATCAAACAAATTGCATAGAAACCTTCAAAGAACTTTCGAAATATGTGTCGTTGATGTTTATTAAAAAAAAATTTTCAGATTCTGTTATATATATGGTGTGCCCCACCTAGAAATATTTATTTTTGTTATTTAATCACCAAACAAAGTAGCGGCTTATACAAGACTTCTACTCTATAAATTTTATCAATATATGTCTTGTAGTTTCTGAATAAAATGCCTGTGACATACGGACAGACGGACGGATATAACGAAACTATAAGGGTTCCATTTTTGCCATTTTGGCTCGGACCCTAAAAGAGAGCTCAAACGCTGCACGCGTCTATAATATTCGACGGTATCCCTCGATTTTTCTAGGATTCCACCATCAAAATCCGGACTTGGTGAATAGGGGACTGCTTCGAGTATACCCTTTTAAACAAAAAAGAATGTTCGAAATCGGTCAGCAATTGATGAAATTATCTTTAAACATACATAAAAAGTACATGTAGACGGACACGGAACCTCCTCTTTTTTTGAAGTCGTTTAATTAATTACTCAACTGACGAGGAATTTTGTTATATCCTAGCTTTTGCACGCGGCTCCACCCGTGTGGACTTAGAATGAATTCCTTCATCTTGTGTATTGACCGATCACGTTTTCAATAATACAATTATGATTCGCATCGCTATCCCGCTCTCTATCCTGAATGCAGTCCTGTTCTCGATATCGATTTGTCTCACTCTCGATTGAGATCGCGTCCCGCTTTTGATTCTGTACCCAACCTCGACCTAGTAGGTTCCGATTGTGATCCTAGTCCCATTCTCAATTCAAATTTTGGTACCGCTCCTATGCATTTTCCGGCCACGCTCTTAATCCTAATTTTAGTCCCACATTCGATTTCGATCTTAGTCCCGTTATCAATTTCAATCCCTCGCGGTCTCAACTATCGATTCTGTTCCATGTCCCGGTGTGATTTTAATTTCGCTACTGGTCAGGATGCCGATTTGGAGGAAGCCGGAGTAAATGTTAGTATCAAAATAAAATTTCAGCTGTATTACTCGGAATATAGCTTTTTATGAATAAAAGAATTTTTAAAATTGGTTCAGTAATTCAGTTCAATAGTACAAATTTGTAGACTAAGTCGAACACAAATGCTAGTTATTTTTCATGACTATAACCTTTAGGCAAGCATTAAATTGACAGGATTTTATTGTAACAAGATGAACAATATGACAACAGATAAAATACGAACAACAAATATTGATTTTTGTACACAATATGATCAAAAAACCCACAAATTAACCAACAAGTGTAGGAAGTGTTGTTTTCTCCAAAGACTTAGGTAGAAGTGAAAATAACACACAGTTTGCCAAATCATTTTTTGTGATTAGTAGACCGTCTTGTGAGTGATTTAGAACTGTTTTTAACTTCTCGCTGTGAAAATTGAAAAATTTTCATTATTTGAATACTGTTTTTATTCTGATTTTCTAAAATCTGGTTTCCATCAGACCTTGATGTTTTAGGCTTCCAGGCATCTATTTTGATAGTTTTCTTTCGGACTGGTCCTAAAGGGCCCAGGTGGCATTATGTTTTTAAAGGCTCCCCACTAACTGTAAGGTGTAGGGAAGAAATATTTTTTAGTGTTTAATTACGTCGAACGTCGGAACGCCGATCAAAATCAGTTCATTCCTTCAAAAGTTATTGTCATTCAGAAATTGCTATGAAGTGTTTTTTCAAAATAACTTTCTAATTTTTAACATATCGATTTTTTCATAGAGACTTTATTTCTTACATTGAAAAAGCTACATGGGATGCCGCAAAACAAATCAAATTCACTTATTTGATTCAAAATATACCGCCATAAATAATTTCAAAACGTTCCTTTTTAAATATTTTTTTAAATTATTTAATTGATTGAGCAATATTTTAGAATAGTGATTATTTCATGTGCTAGAAAACGGTATCATTAAATCCCACAATTCAGTCAATCGCTCGGTGAATATTGTAGTTCAAAACCATAAAAAAGTGCAATTATTATTTTTTGAGTTTGAATTGCTTAAAAATGTACAAAAAATTCATATTTTTAAACTCTATAATTACGACCAGAAATATTTCTGAGCGCTTCGAACATGAAAATAGCAAGAAGTTTCGGGGATAGTTTTACACGGTCAACTGTTTTTTGAATTTCCCTGTATTATTTCTCCTTAAATATCAATGAACTATTTTACACGTAGACCGTAAACCTGGGGGTGGGTATGATGGGGCATAGGCGCAAGCTAGGGCCCGGCTGGCAAATGCCACCTCGATTATATAACGAGTCCGACACTGTATGTGTCACGGAGTGACTTAAGAACAGATTAACTTATCGAAATACAAAAATTGAAAATAGCCCATTCATTTCAAAAATAACAAAAAATTTAGAAGTAATTAGCCTGGTCGGTTTTGAAAAATCTAAAAAATAAAATTGTAGGAAAAAAGTTTGTTTTTTTTTTGGTTACTGTTGAAGAGATGTCATTGGAGGAAGAAACAAAAATTTCGAAAAGTGTTTTTGCAAATTTTTTTAACTACTTTACCGATATATTGCAAAATCTAATCAGCTTTTCTTCTTATAAAACAATGTCTATCATGGAAAATTAACATCATTATTATTTGCAAAAGAATGTTTCTTCGAAATAATTGTTCTATTAAAACTGCGTCGAACGCGAAAATCGATCTAATGCAGATAGTAAAGCGAATGAAAATCGAAAAACACGTTCGAGAGATATTGCAGTATACAAATAAAAAAAATAAGGTTTTTTTTAGATAAATTTAGATGTTTGAAAGCGATGAGCTTAAAACGTATTGTAGCTACATTTTGGAGGTCGAAGAGTTAAGAGATAATTATATTTTTGAACTTAAGAGGTTCAAAAACTCATCGATGAATACCATAGCGGAAGATTTAAGGATGGCCTACAGGGTCAAATGTTTTTCAGACTGTCTTTAAAGATAATTCCTCATAAGGATAACAGTCACCTTTGAAAATTATTTTACTACCACAAAAACTTAAAATATTTGAGACTTTTGGATTAATATAATCACTGAATAGCCATATAATTCTGATTTTTAACTTAATTATTTATATCTTTTTTTTTAAATGTTTTATTATAATGGAAATATGTTAATATGCATAGATCTGTACAATTTTACGATTCGTACTTGCTATTGGCAGTAACTTATGTAAATAAACCAAATCAATGAAGAGATTGCAACATAACTGCATTTGTCTCACAATCGTACATTGTTAAGCTACTCTTTTCAATAGAAGCGTAGAATTTCAACTTAATAATATCAACATCGGTAGTCCACTTAACCATCTGAGATTCGCTGATGATAACGTCTTGTTAGAAGAAGACCCCAAAAAACTAGAATATATGCTAAAAACCATACCGAAGAAAAGCAGCAGAGATGTAGAATTAGTAAAGAATGAAAATAAAACAGAATTGATGACCATCTCTTCAGAAGTCAACATAGAGGTTTACGAAAACATGTTACAATATGTGAAGGAGTATGCTTATCTGGGTCAAATTATATCCCCGGAGGACTCTATGCCTAAAGAAATAAATAAAAGAATAGCTTGCGGATGGAATAAATACTGGTCACTGAAAGAAATAAGGAAAAACAAAAACTTAGGGATGCATATCAAAATAAATACTTACAACATCTGCATCCTCCCGCGCATGACATACGGCTACGAATCATGGGCTTTAACAGACAAGCTAAGAGAAAAACTAGCTAGTACACAAAAGGCAATGGAAAGGAGCATGTTGGGATTCAAGCTCAATGATAAAATAAGGAAATCCGGGATAAGAAAAAAAACTAAAGTTGTATATAAATAGCTCATATAGATAATTTAAAGTGGGGTTGGACAGGACATATGCTACGTAGCAAAATAAACAAATGGAGTAAACAAGTAACTTTATGGTATCCAAGAGAGGATTGTAGAAGAAAAGGGCGTCCGAAAACAAGATGGAAAGACGACATTCACCTAACCCTGGGACCTTACTGCACCAGAGTAGCAGAAGATAGAGCTTAGTGGAGAGAGCTAGAGGAGACCTATGCCAAGAGGCACACCGAATTGCGAGACATATTATAATAACTAGAACTTGGAAACACGTCAAAGTAGTAGAGAATTCGGAAGAAAAGGGCTTTATAAATAAAATAAATAAATAAATATCAACATCTTAGTATTAAGTCTCATTGACTTTACAAACGAATGCATAGTTAGAAATGCCTATTGGCTAAAAATTTCTTTATAATGCAAAATATATATAATATAACCCTATAATGCAAAAATTAATTTCAATACAATATATTGATATATTACAAAGTATCATTTTTATGTTTTAATGATTTGGTAACAAGAATTAAATGAGCCGCGAATTCCATTTGTGCAACTAATTTATAGGTGATGTTATTATATTATAGGTGATTATATAATTACACGCACAATTCACAAAGATTCGAAAAATATGTCATGTACAGAACTTATATAATAAGTTGACATACAGTTACTAAAGGTCAAATCTTAAAATATTGATGTATTGATAATTTAATTAATTTACGTTTGACTATTCCATTCCTTCATTTTAAGAATCATCTTTGATGAAAGAAATTTAGATAAGATAATTGAAAATTAAAAGATATCGTTTATTAGATTGGGTTAGAAACCTTTAATTACAAAAATATTCTTACGTTAAGAAAGTAATAAAGGTTAGGAAAAGTGTTTAAACTTGTGAGCTTAACAAACTTTCGTCGCGACACGACGTCTCACAGCCCTGAAGGTACACTCACCACTTGGCCCTGCAACAAGCAAACGGAATTTGTTAATAAAATGTTGTTGTTTACACTCTTAATTGGATCTGAGGAGTTAAGAGTATGATAATAATTTAGTCAGAAGAGTTTTTTAAAGAAGATGTAACGACCAGACCAGAAGATTATACGTTGAGAGTTCCCCATCGGGAGAAAGGATGAACGGCATGAGACTGACGAAAGAAATGTACAGAACCGAGGCGTGATGACAGAGTTTGGTGAACGGCGTCTACGGCGAACAAATTAGTAAAATAACACAACACAAGAAGGGTCAAATTTCGTTGTACCCGGTATACCAGTGCTAAAGCACACACTCCCACGGTTTGTTTATTTCGGATAAAGGAGTTCATACCTTGAGCGCTCGTTGGCCTAGCGCAGTTCGGGGGCTGCTCACGACCGTTGTCATCAATGCAATAATTACGGACGCGACAGGCGACTTAAGGTGTCCATGAGGCACTTAGGATGTAGTACGAGTATGACTTAAATTTAAAAACTGTATTTTAGTCAATTTATTTGGGGTCAAAATAAAAAAGGGCACCTTTGTATTCAGATGGCAACGGACCATCATAGGCTGCTGGGCCGAATTTAAGGCATTCAAAAGCGAAGAGCTCACACGAAGCGATCGATGAATGTCGACTTAATAAGAGAGATATGAAGCAATTGCGCTGCAAATACGTCGCCGTTGCAGAGGTCGTCTACTTTAAAAGAACACAGTACGTATGTAAACCGGCATACACAAAACGGAAACATATTGAAAAAATTGGCCAAAAGCACGTCGAACCATGTTCATTATAGGGTTCCGAAACCGTTATTACAAAGGAATGCACTACAGATGAAAAAACTATGTTGTTATACATATTCCATGATTCTCGCACAGAATAGTTATAAGCACTTTAGTCGGCTATAACTAAAAAAATAAGTAGGTATGTCGTCTATTACTATAAAACTAGTGTAAACTAAGGTGCACCAGCAAATGAGCATATGTTCATAGCACTTACGACCTTTTGTCCAGAAGCGCAGTGTTTCAGCAATAACTCGAAAATAGTACACTCCACCATTTTTAAAATAATTTTCATTAAAAGGAATTTTAAGCGTTATCTTCAGTATTTTTTCATATTTTTTGGACATATGGTTTAGAAAATACAGAGGGACACACAATTTCTGTAATTTTTGGAGCGATTATTTCCGTAGGTGTTCACGTAATCAGAAAAATTGCTTAGAAACCTCAAGGTGTTTTAACCCTAGATCACTAACCATTCGTAAAAATTACGACGCGTGACTGGCGCATTTAAGGTTTAGGTATGTTCCCCTCCCGCGCGAATCCGCATACTTCTAGTACCTTCCTAATTCGCATCACCAGTGACCCGTAAACACTCATTACGGATGCACCTGTTTTTGGTTAGGAAATATCGTGTGATCGGCGTAAAAATTACGAAAGGTTAGTATTCACGCAACTTTTTTTCAATGTGATGCATTTTTTTTTGTCTAATAAAATCAAAAATAACTACATAAACCTTGTTTATTTATTATTATAATGCATAATATGCATACAAATTTATTTTTATAGTAATAATTTTATTATTTTATGTTATTTATGACTATTTAGTTATTGTTTAGATTTGAAATTTACCTCTTTAGTTTATGTTTTAGATGGATTTGAGGAGCCAAAATGAGAAAATTTTACAGTGGCTAGAAGAATCGGATACGGAGTCAATCCCTGATAATCAATCGCAATCGGATTCAGAGGAAGATAATAATAATTTAGAGACGGAAATTCACTTCGAAACTGACGAAAGTGACAAGGATGTTGCAGTTTCGTCAGAGGACGATGTTTTCGTGCCACGTACCGGTCGCAGTCGAAGGTTGGTCATAGATTCTGATTCTGATGATGGTACGCCAACGACATTTGGCTCAAATCAGATCGTTGATGTCAACAATGAGCATACTCAACACCAGCAATCAGTCATTCAACCAAGGCAGAACATCTTGTACGGTAAGAATCAACACAAATGGTCTACAATACCTCGAGACCCACGTACCCGTACAGGTGCTCGTAATGTGCTGCATATTGTACCTGGACCAGTAGGTATATCTAAAGAACTTTCAGAGCCAAAAGATCTATTTCATCTTTTTATTCCGGAGGAAATCATCGACATAATAGTGCAATACTCGAACATAGAGATTAACATAAAGAACAATAAGTATAAAACATCTAAGTACACTACAACACAAACTTCGGCCAATGAAATCAAGGCATTACTAGGTCTCCTCATTCAGTCTGCGGCTCTCAAGAGTAACCATTTACCTACACGAACTTTGTTTGATACCCTGAGAAGTGCTAAAACTTATAAAGCTTGCATGAGTGCTGAAAGATTCGACTTTTTACTTAGATGTATTAGATTTGATGACAAAAATACTAGACGAGAGAGAAGAGAATCTGATAGGCTGGCACCAATTAGAGATGTATGGGAAAAGTTTATTGAAAATTGCAAGAAATGGTACAAGCCAGGTTCGTACATAACCGTGGATGAGCAATTAGTTGGTTTTAGAGGACGTTGTCCTTTCCGAATGTATATCCCGAATAAGCCAAATAAATATGGCTTGAAGCTTGTGATGGTTGCTGATTCTAGTACGAAGTACATGTGCAATGCTATACCTTATATGGGAAAAAACACGAACACTGGGAACGAGCCATTAGCAAATTATTTTGTGAAAGAACTATGTAAACCATACCAAGGGTCGAACCGGAATATAACGATGGATAATTGGTTTACTTCGGTTCCTCTGGCTGCTGAACTATTGAAGCCACCATATAAGTTCACAGTAGTAGGTACTTTTCGAAGTAACAAGCGAGAGATCCCCAAAGAAATGGTGAACACTAGAAATAGACCAGTTGGCACTTCGATATTCGGTTTCGATAAAGAAATGACTTTGGTGTCCTACAAACCGAAGACAAATAAGATCGTTTACCTTCTTTCCACCACACATGATCAACCTTCAATCAATGCAAATTCTAAAAAAAACCAGAAATTATCGAATTCTATAACTCCACAAAAGGCGCGGTTGATACAGTAGACCAAATGTGTTCGATCATGAGTACCAGCCGAAAGACCAACCGATGGCCGCTTTGCTTGTTTTTCAACATTCTGAATCTGACTATAGTAAATGCATATATCATCCATGTCTCTAATGCGATACGAAATGGAACAAAACCCATGAAAAGGAGGCCTTTTGCTTTACAAATGGCAGATGATCTCATGAAGCCTTGGCTGCAAGAGAGATATCAGACTGTAACTTTGCAGCGAAATCTGAAGCTCATCATCGCAGAGATCTTGAAAATTAATGATCCTCAGGAAGGTCCTAGTCATGACGTACCTAAAACGCGAAAAATTTGCAACATCTGTCCTGCAAAAAAACGTCGTATGACGACGACATTCTGTAAGGGGGTGCAAAACACCGATTTGCAGGGAGCATGTGGTATCGATGTGCAATTTGTGTTCAGGATAGTAATTTATAAAACATATTATTTAGTTTCATTAAAAGATAAGTAAGACTGTTAATTTAAGTCATTCTGTGCCATTAATAAAGTTGATTTAATAATTATTGATGTTTTAATTTGTCGTAAAAATTACGAATGGTTAGTGACAATGTCACTCGAAAATAAGGTTAGTGAGCTAGGGTTAAAAAAACTGTCGAAATATGTACCACTCGTTGATGTTTTCTGAAAAAAAAAAATGTTTTCAGTTTCTGTCACATATATGAAGTGCCCCCCTAGAAATATTTATTTTTGATATTTAACTACCCAACTAAATAGCGGTTCATACAAGACTATACACTATAAATTTCATATATATATAGATTGTAGTTTTTGAATAAAATTCCTGTGGTGTACGGACGGACGGACATGACGAAAATATAAGGGTTCCGTTTTTGCCATTTTGGCTCGGAACCCTAAAAATGTGTGAAACAAAAGACTGATATTCGACAGTATTTATTTTGCAATTTCCGTTACTCGTGGTTATTTTTTTCGGCTTGTATTCCCTCAAGGGGACCGCAATGGAATTGTATGTCGAGGCGGACTAGAAACTGGGTTAAGTGTGCGCCGAGAGCGGTGTCGACGCCAGCGCCCCCCGGTGGCGCTTTCACGAGCGCGCCGCGACCCCGGCCGCTGAGGACGTACATGTTGGACGACGGAAACACGAAAGTGGACAAGTGTTAATTTTAGGGTATGCTATGAATGCTCTACGAACTATGATGTAACGCGCTGAAACTCGCTACACGGTAAACAAATACAAAGTGTATTCTATTCACATATCTACGTGCGTGAACTTATTACACTTCTTTGAAGTGTCATTTGGCATCTATCTTTGTAGGTATAATATATAATTCTTCTATGTGTGTGTGTTTGCCTTGAACTCCTCCTAAACGCTAGATTAATTATGATTTTTTTTGTGTGTTTGAATAGGTCCCCGGATGGCTTAGATTCACAATTAGACCCGGAAGGTAGAGCTGCGATCGGATTCTAAGATGTTTTTTTTAAATTTCCGTGGCGATTTTTTTTTGCATATCAGAACACACAACCTCAAAATTTCACTAATATTTTTTTAAATGAATAACTGACCGTAAAAACTTCTGATAAGTTCACGAATTACTAACCTTCTGAAAATAATTCATAGTTGTGTGTTTATACTACAGGTGGCGTTGATGTCGAATTCTGCCGTATTTGAGGCACGCATCAATACATGCGCATATCATTTTCGTTATAGGTTGGCATTGTTTTGCAACTTTAATTTCTACCAGAAATTGCATTGATTTTTCCATTTTCCTTTGGGCAACAGCAATGACGAAACAGAAAAGATTTATATGTGTAACTTATGTCTAATGTCACTTAGTGTACAGGTGGTCCAAAAACGTTACTTGAACCTGCCAACAACAGGCAAGCTAATGGTAGGGGCAGAACAATGTTTATTGGGTCCTTTAGTATACTGCGAACTTCATAAAAACTACTGGATAGAATTTAATTAAGTTTAATAGTTGTAGTTTATATTCTGGGATAACATATAGATTAAATTTTTTTATCTCCTTTCGCTGCTATTTTTTTTTTTGCTTTGACTGCAACCCGAAATTTAATACATTTTTAACAGGTACGTTGCTGGAAGTCTAACGTAAAAGTTAGGAAAGGAATAGTCTCACCTTGGTACACCTAGAAGCCGAGTTAGATGCAAAACTCCTAAACTGGGATAACTTAATACAGGAAATTATTTTTAGAACGTTGCGTGTGCATGGTTTTATGCCGCGTCATATTCTCTTGTTCTTGCGCCTATAAAAATTTGGGATGAAAGTATAACCAGAATCTAGATCATGGCAAACGGCGTCAGCAGCCGCTGCAAAAGATATAGGAATTCGTTGTATGTCCACGTGGGCGGAGCTGCGGCCGAAAGATAGTATGCTTTCGGCTGTAAAAAAAAAAGAATTTAAAACTCTTGCTCCTGCGTATTACCCACGTTCGCTGTTGACAATCACGTAGGTGTCTACTAACTTTTTTGTCGGAATTACAGTTGGTTAAAAAGGTATGTTAAATAAAGCTCTAACTCCTTCTCCTATGTACTACCCACGTTCGCTGTTAACGGTCAGGTGCCAACTAACGTTTCAATGCGAAAGAATGGTGGGTGATACAGCATTTTAATGTTGTATTCGAATTCAGAGATTAAAAGGCTTACAAGATAACGGTAGACTCGTTCGTTATTCTTGGAAGTCGGCCTATGTTACCACTTCTTGCTTATTGGCCGAATGCTAATACTCTTAGCATCATAAATAAATCTTACTTTGTCATTAATTAAATATCATTAGTTCGTTCAATTTCAACAAAATTATGGACGCATTGATATCTTCCGTTTAAGAAAATTTCACATAAACTGACAATAATTGCATTCTTACGATTTGAGCAATATTTCCATTAAAACGCGTCAAATATGCCATATACAGCAAATTTTTGACTCTATATTTGTTCATCAGTAAGTTTTAGTATTTTATGACCAAACAGACCAATTACTGTTTCATCCATCAATACAATAATATTGAATGTATATGTATATTTGTCCAGATTAAACCAAGTTACTATTAGAATTAGATCATCCCTGGGAATATAATATAAGATTAATTTAAAATAAAATGATAAATTTCAGAAAAATGATAATAATGCCCAAAAGAGTACCAAAATCGGCATCGAAACCGGCATTAGAATGAAAAGCAACATCGAGAGCGAAAGTGGGAGCAAGATAAGTACATTTTAAATCTTGCTCAGAGAAACCGGCGGCGAACGATCACCTACAAATAAAGTACAACCGACACTATCACTTAACTGTTAAAAGTATATGCTTATGAAATCGTGCATAGTAAAATTATTATCAATACTGTAATTAATGAATTATGATTATAATTATGCATGAAAGTTTGAAGTAAAGCGAAAGCGAAATTAAAATAGATCCGATTATACAATCAGATGAAGAACCGGTTAAAATAATCGGATTGTAAGAAAATGATTAATAATAATGGTTTAATAATAGATTAATAGTAAGTTAAAAATCATAGTAAATTAAAACGAATTATAGAGTTTTTATATTGCGTTTTTATCAGTATTGCAACCTATTATAAATATAATGCTTTGTGTCGATGTTCGGTTTTTGTACTTAAATTACGCACAAACGTCTTGACGCATTTACATGAAATTTAGCACACAAATAGAATATTTTCTGGATTACAGGCATGATATTTTTCAGTTTCCACTGATACGTTGCTGTGCAATAATTAGTAAGAAGCCGGAATCGATATCGAATTGCAGATTGTTATCGTAATCGAGAGCAATAATGCGATTGGAATAAAGAGAGTCGCAGCATTCGAATGGAGAATAAATCGGAACTAATTGCGAAATCTGAACTTAAATCGAAAATGGGATCGGATTGCTATCAATGATAGCAAGATTACTTGCTATAGAAAATGAGGAATCGATCATATTCCTAAGCGGGCGAAGCTGCGGGAAAAAGCTACTATTTTCGTAAAGTTTACAACTTATTTTTTTACGTAATTATAGGTCCAATAGTTTCGAAAACGAAAGTATAGTATGCAAAAATTTAGGAATTTCCTTCATCTCTTTTTTTTAACGACAAGTTTTCTACAAAGAAATATTTTTTGGGACTTCTGGAAGTAGATTTTTCTATTGGTAATTCAATAAAAAATAGCGACTGTTCGCTCCGTTTTAAATTTTTTATCAATCTAAATTTTAAACTATTACAAAATAAGTGGCTTAACATGTTGAATAATAATGTCAAATCTCACGAAAATTGGCTGTGTTAATTAGCGTTAATTAGCAGGTAAAGTTTCATTTTTTCCCTTAGTGGTAGGTAACACCAAAAATAACAAACAGTATCAAATGGAAGCCCGTGTAACTCCGTTGACTTTGAATTCCTAATTTCATTTCATTGAATTTAGTAGTGAAGTAAAAGTGGTCTCGAGGAAATTCTAATTTTACACACAAAAATCGATAAGCAGAGATGAAATATCTTGTTCAATTGTTGAGTTCAAGAAATGGGTGGCTTAGTAGAACATATTCTATCATATATCCATATATTTATATGTTTATACTATTTTATACCTTCTATTTATACAGTTATAAAAATGCTGCTGTGTCTGTACATTAGAGATATTTATGAAAAACTTGTTGCGAACGACTATCGATATCTAACTTTTCAAGATTGAAAAGTTTTTATGTCTGTTTATTTGTATGTTGTGGCATTATAAAAAAAAAGCCATTAAACAGATGATGGGTTGTCCAGAGTTTGATAGCTTGAGATCTATCTCAAAATTGAAGCCACTTTATATATTATTCTATTTATTACAATCGCAAATATGGTGTATCCAAGTAAATGAGCTCGCTGGCAAAAGACTTGTCAATTCAGTCATAGCATATAACATTTATTTTAATATCATTTTGAAATCATAATAAATAACACCGAATATTTCAAACGCTATTTCGAACTGCCGATTTGTAAAACAAAATATTTATTTAGTATTTTTATAGTAAGATGTTAAATAAACCTTTAAATTGTTTGTATTAAATATGTGTTTGTATAAAATTCACAGGAAGTTTCATTCTCCAGAATCGTTTAAAGTCACTTCGGTAGCCAAGAAGCTCACACTACGTAAACTGCAATAGAATAGGCACGTAAAGAGTAAATTATTAAACTTAATAAGGTATCATTAAACTTAATAAGGAATCATTAAACTTAATAAGGAATCATTAAACTTAATAAGGAATCATTAAACTTAATAAGAAATCATTAAACTTAATAAGGAATCATTAAACTTAATAAGTGAATTATTAAAATGAGAAAACAATGAATTATTGCTTATCGGCGAATGCGGCATTGAATATCTGTATGCGATCAGATGCAAAGGAAAATTATTGAGTACATAGTGAACCCTCAGACCATAGAGGATAGATCAGACTAATAAAGCCAGACTAGAAATGTTTAATGTCAAAGTATAAAAAGGCCAGTCCTTACATCAATTGTAAATAGTGAAGAGAAGACGAAGACACGAATGTAGAATATACTTCCGTTAATGTTAATGGCGTTGAGAGATAGATCAAGACAGAGAGATATTTATAGTTATGTAATGAACTTGTAAAATAAAAATAAATAAAGGTCAAATCTGAAAAGAATAAAAATATAATATATAGATTAGATCCGCCATAATTAAATGAATCACTTTTGATTATATGTGGATAAGAGCCATCATGCATATTATCAAATCGTATAAAATGAAAGTAAAAAGAATGTTTTTTTTTATATAATTTCACCATTTTTTTGTGAGTTTTTTCTTTTTAAAAATTATTCCAAAATTCACTTAAGCCGAACTGAAACTCTCTATATCTAAAAACTGTTTTCTTTCCCCTTAAATTTAACGTTCTAAATATTCAATCGACACAATTCTAAACTCTCCTGAAAATGACTTACATATTAGATCTAGCGACATTCAATTATTCGTGACATCGCAACCAAATAGTGAATATCTGTTTTGGAAGCTCTTATACAATGTTTCTGAAATTAACAATTACGTCCTATCATATTGTACGACAAACTGACGACAACAAAGAGCGGCATTGGTTTGTATAACTTTCAGCTATTAAATTTAGGTCGTGCACTTTCTACAGCTAGAGAAAACATTCCGCGTCTGCGCATTACAGACATGATCTAAGCTTTTAAAAATATTGCAAGTGAGTTACGTTTAATAGTATATTTGTATACAATATTGCTACTCCATTGTAAAACTTATGTAGACATGCAATTATCGCAGTTGTACAATGGTTGACGTAGGCACTTTGACATGATTTCTTTAACAGTTGCTGGTTTACTCTATATACAGATAGGCGGATAGGTGAGTGACCGGATCTTCCAAACGGCCAATCACGACACAACATGCTTTGTCAGTTTAACGCGGACGCATTCTCTACAAGGCACTCGAATGTATAAACTCATTACTCACAGTTTCCATTATTATACTTTTAGGGTTCCATATGTCTGTAAAAATAAGACGGGAACCTTAGAACATCATCAGTGTGTCTGTCTGTTCGTCTGTCACAGCCAATTTACTTGGAGTCTAGTGGACCGATGAAGTAGAAAAGTACACATAGTACACATATGAATTTCCGTGACACAAACACGAACTTGTACAGTAAATAAATGAATTTTAAATATGGGTGTCAATTTTAGGGACAAATTAGAAAAATAAAAAAAATAAAAGTTTTGAAAACTATACCACATTGCATGTCAAATGAAAACCTTGTTGTGAGAGTCTCGATTACGTTTTTTTGTAGTTTTAAAATAAATCATTATATTCAATAAAATAGATGAAAATTGACTATTGTCCCCATAAGTAATGAATTATGAATGTGATTTCAAAATAAATACAACAAAAGTTCATTTAAGATAGACTACAAGAAAACCTGTTAGTAGTCTAGGGTCTTAAAAAAACATGTTAAATCTCTAAATATTGTACGTACAATTTGCAGTTCTTTTAATTACCACAAACGAATTTGAGTCAGATTAAAAAAAACATGGTACACTACAACGCACGAAACTGCCGCTGTGAAATTAGTCACGAAAGCGTCGGAATAGCGTACGCGCGGGGGAAAAGAAAGTAGAGACGGGGAGGTTAATTCTGCGCAATACATCATTTGCAGGCAATTTGAGGCAGGCAGAGTTTCGGGCGTTGTAATGTAGATAACATATTCATCGTACACATCCCTATTCACGCGAGTTCGACTCGCACCTCAAATACAACTGCTTTTTGGATATTACGATTTTTCTGGAATAATTTCAATTTACCTTAGATCTTTCAAATTCTATGATCTTCTTAATCTGAAATATATAAAAATATAGAAAGTCATGACTTAACCCATATAGAGCTGTGTAACATAGAGATTACGGCTCATGATATGAACAAGATTAAGGGCAAACGTAACGTAATAGAAATCGAGAGATTTCAATGAACGTTTGAATTATCACAGATTTTGTAATTTAAAATTTAAGTCGTCCACAGCGAAAAGTTCAAAATAAATACGACGCACAAAGAGGCCAAAGCTGCAATATCAGTCACGAAACAACCACTAAAACGTGAAAAATTACGTTTCTTTTTAATAATCTAATATGTTTCAAAGCTAATGTAATTTAAAATATGTCGTATCAACTTCACAAGCGAACGGAGCCGCCGTCGCTCGTCACCAAGTTAATATTAGGCAATAGGAAGGAAGCTACAAATATATACACACAAAAAAATAATAATTTAAAAGCTGTAGATCTGCCTGCATAAAAAAATAAAAGCAAAGGAAAAAATACTCTAAGGTATTCCACGTATATCGTAGAATTCCTTCTGCGTTATGTAGAATACTTTACTATAAAATACGTAGCAAAATTTTCATTTCTTACATCTCCGCTACGACTTTAACTCAGAGACATATCATGACGACCAAATATTAGAAACATATTCGGGTATGGTCTGCAATGTGTAAAAGTAAGTAAATGAAATTAAGGTTCTACGATTGTCTCTCTATTCGTTGGAAAATCGACTCCAATAAAAAAAATTCATTGCACACCTCTCTTTGCATCCATCTCACTCCCGCTATATGGAGAGAATTATAGTGGAAATGATACGATTTTAACCATAAATACTATTCAGATCATTTCTTTATTACCTTTTCTTGTATAATTTTTATATACATTAATATAATTTTAATTCATTAGATGAACAATGTTAGGTTTTAGACGTAGCGGATCTAACTATAATATAAATATGTTATTCAAGTCGTGATGATTAAATTTCTCTTTGGATAGACTTTGCTATCAATTTATAGATTATTCATCTATTAATTGATTCATATAAATTTAGTACGGTGTTGAACATATTTTTATTTTTAACACAGCCCTGTTATACACACATCTAGTACCGATGAGAAATGAGCGGTTTCTGAACGATTCGAAATTAATTTTCATTTAATTTCTAATTCGGACAGTAATCAACATTAACGCGTCACTGAAATACGGCCAGACACGCGACACTTACGTGTTCTAACACGGAAGTCCCACGTGGCCGTCGCCGTGGCAAAGAGGCACAGCGTGCGAGGCGCTAACCGACACGGCAAATACGACACGACGAAGGCGTGGCGGCGACGGCCCCGTGAAAATTATATTACTTTTAACGGTATTGCGCGTGTCAACAGCCAGTCCTTTCGTACGTCGCGTTCTACGGCTTGCAGACGAAGATATTTCGACTGAAGCGATGCGACAATTGCAATGCGTCCGTTTCGAATAAATAATTGAAACTTGCATCGTGGACACACGCACACAGGGCGATACCTGGTAATAAGGTGACGTCCATATGGACACATTTGTAGGGAATTATATTGGAGACGACACTTACACGTTTATAAATCCAACCATAAGGTGGTAGCGTCCTCGGAGACCATCACGCCGATAAAATGATATTGATAATAATATTTACAATCATACACACGCATAATGGGGATAATATCTACAATAGCAATGACACCCATATAGACATACCAAAGAGGTAATATCCATAGAGACACAGGAGAGACGATAGTGGTAATAACATTTACAACCATATACATGCACAGAGGGCGTTATATAGGTATTAACAATAACACCCATAGACATGTACCGAGGAGATAGTAACGATGACAACAATGAAGTTCATGAAGTTGCAATGGTAAGAAATGTCTAAAGGAAAATTTATAAACAGAAGAGTGTGTAATTTAAGCATAGTAATTTTGTACCTATAACCATAATTTTAGTATCTTATCTCGCGGAAACCAATTTCATTTTTAGGGTTCCTAGCTAAAATGACAAAAATGGAACCCTTATAGTTTCTTTATGTCCGTCCGTATGTCAAAGGTATTTTACTCAAAAACCACATGATTTATATTGATGATATTCGTAGTGCAGGTGTCTTAAAATATCATTGTGGTGGTTACAATATTTGAATTCATTTTATAAATTAAACTAAAATCTTTCTAATCTCAATTTCAGTAATTTAATAAAAGTTATTTTTTACTTTCGTTATGCCTCAATATTCTCGTAAAAAGAGACAAAGAATAAGGGATATATATTTGCATTTACATAATAATAGAGCAAATACAAATTTAAATAGTGTTAATAGTGTTCAAAATGAAGAATTAATTTTAAGACATACATTTTAATGTGTACTCTATTCCAAGACTTTTTCATGATTGTGATAGTAGGATATAAAATTCAGGTTTTGCAATGCTAAACATTTTGAATCTGAAATCACTAGGTGACAGGCCTGCATTCATTCCGTGTTGCCATAAGGGTAAAGCAGAATTACCGCCCTTCAAAATGAATATTTTAAATCTTAAATTTTAAATCCGCTGGGTCTTTTGTTTCAGTAAAAATATATAAAAAAAAAGGTATTATTTATATTAGTATTCATTTTGAGATTTGCTTTTTTTTTTAATTCATATATAACTTTTGAAAAAGATAGGCAAATTAACTATATAGCCTTGATGAAATCTGTGATCAAACATCAAATTTAAATGAATTATATTCGAATTCGACCACCAGTTGAGTTTCGACTAGTTAGGTTTATGCGATAAATGGTCTTCAATCTATTGGTTCTTTAACACTATAGTTTTTAAAGATTAGAAGTATTTAATACATTAAAATGTTTATGTAATTATATTTACAATACGAAATATAGTTTTATCTATTTTCCGAAAGGGAATGTAAAGGATGTGGATCAAATATTTTTTAATTCAATGTGTTCAATGTATTAATTGCATTAATAATAAATGTTTGAATAATTAATAGGTACATTTTCATCAAACTAATTCTACACTTGATAATTACATCATATCATAAATGTCGGATTTTAGGGCTATGTAGATTAATAAAATAGGGTTTTCAAACATTTTCTTATTTATTCCATTAACAATAAATAATCATATACAATAGGAGCATATAAAAGTAATGCCTATAACAATTTTCATCGACAGCGTGTGTATTATGTTAAGCTCCATAATCGTCAAAAACATAGACAACCGAGAGTATTCTCGGTCTGACGAGCGTCCAGAGAGCAATAGAGACGAAAAATCATACAACGACCGACTGCTCAGACAGAGCCACGCTCGCAAGCTGTAATAATCGTAACTCAAAACACCTAATTGTACTGTAAAGCTGCGTACGGACTGCGGGTTCCAGGTACGCGTGGTTTGGTCACGCGAAACGAAACGAAAGGTGTAGAGTCAGCTTCTGATTACCCGTCCTTACAACGTACCCTCCCACAGTCTTACTTCAGATTAAGGGACTTAAATCTTACATTCCTCACGCGGCCTAGTCGACTTTGAGACTCCTAGCGACCTTAACAATCAATTCGGTGATAACATCCGGTGCCGAAGGCTACATTCAGAGGCACCGAGCGTGTGATATAATTCTTGTTAAGTTAGTAGACATACACCAATTCGAGTGGGAATAAAAACTAAGATAGGGCAAAGAGTGATCCTCAGTATGTACGAAATTTTATAGCGAGAAGAAGGAAACAAAAAGTCATTGTTTTAAATGCATTGTAAAAAAAAATTATTATTAATTTATTGAAATGTTTTAAATTCTATAGCAAGCTCTTTGCAACTGAAATTATTAGCATGAACATAAAATATACATATCAGGCAATATAAACATAAATTTGGACACTTTTTTTTCTTACAAATTATCTTTTTTCTTATGCAGAGGATTAGTTCCGTTTTCTTTTTGCTGAAAAGTTGATAAAGTTGGCAACCCTAAGTACAGTGGGTAAATTGTTTTGCCAGTTAGCCATTTAATTTTTTTTTCCTTGGATTCATAACAAATTATTTACGCCAAGTAAGGCATTTCCATTCTATAACTTCCATCCTTTCTTATTATTTTTTGACTATCCAGTTTGTTTTTGCACTATTTTTCAAAAATTATCCATTTTGTAAGTTAGCTAGTATCTTTAGGCGGTTGAGATTTTCATTGATCTTTTAAAATATCTCTTTTTTGACAATTATTGCAAAAGTTTTTCGCAAAAAGAGAGAGGCAAATGTTTAACAATTTTAACACGGAGAATATAATAGTTAGGTATAGAACAAGGATGGCACATAATTGGAGAAATGAGAGCTATCAAACGATGATAAAATGTCAGAAAAACAATGATTAGTAAAATAACTCCTTTCTAGATCTGAAACAACAAGCTCTCTCTCACTTCTGAGTATTCAACAGAAAGTATGATACGTTACGACGTAACGGTGCAGCCAAAAATATATTCTAAGTCAACAAAAACAATTGCCTTTGTAGTCTCATAAGAACAAAATTTAGTCATAAAACGTATACGCAAATTGTAGTGTGTCCTCGCGGCGCGTTGTTACGTGCATCCAAAAGCTTACACCGACGCCTGTGCTATTTTCACGTGATCATACGCACATCTTGTTAATTCTTACGTAACGCGGAAACGTATTCGAACATAAAAACCGACAGATAAAACGTTTTATTGTTAACAAAGTCGTTTTTTTTTTGTTATTTATAATCGAGCCGCGTATTCATAATTACACGTTTCGAAATAAAAATCACTTGATATTCAAAGCAAAGAATAAAAATCATGACACATGTTTTTGATAATAAAATATAACTTTCACGGGCGTATTTAAATAAATCAACAAATTATCAGCAAGTAGGTAATTGTGTTTCCAAACTGTGTAGAAAGGTAAACCTATTTTAAAACACTATTTTCTTTTTATTTGCAATTCATCAATCCAGGAGGTGTTTGAACTAATCAGTCCAGCTTTCGTCTATGAGAACACAAACACACAAACCCTGAATCCTGAAGTTGCCGTGTGTTCCATTCATCGCTTCTTCCAAGATGGCAATATACTTCTATACATCCTGCTGTCTTTAATGCAGAATCTCAATATCCTTCCAGTTTCCCCCTGGATATTTCGTGAGACCGCAAAAATTAAAAGAAAACAGACAAGTACGAATACGACCCAGAGGGTTCCGTAAAAACTTAATTAAGTATATAAATATTTCATCTATCTAGGATGTCTAAGACGCTTTGTCTGTTTTCAATAATGACACTGGCGAAATAATGGAATTTCGAAACCTTTGCTTTTTCTTAAACAGATTTTTCAAGTTCTCTTAGAAATATCTAATTTTTGGAAAATCTTAAGATTTCATAGCGCAAACTTGAAAAATGTTTTCCCATATAATAGGTCTTCATCACGATCCATTATGAAAAATATTTTTTGACATGATGTAACTAAAAACATCGTTTTTCATATCTTTTTCTTTACTTGTACTATGAGAACTTTCTTTCTGCCAAATTTTATGATTCTTGGTCAACAAGGAAGCACTCCATAGGTTTTGATTCACTTGCAAATTTCAAAATATAAGGCACAGATGACCATATTTTGGCCGCATTTTTGATTACGTTGACTTAGGAACTTAAATTGTTTGTCAGTTTCAAGGACACGCATTTGATGTTAATTTCAACTAGATACCCTCACGGGTTCCTCGTGAAAAGAATCTTGACAGACAGACGAACAGACGGGCAGACGGACAACGAAGTAAGCTTGTAAGAGTTCTTCTTTCTATCGACGGCTCAAATGTATGGAACCCTAAAAATATCAGCTCTGACACGCGATTGAACTTTACTTCTTAAAACGATTTTCATGCAATATATTAAATAGGCAAAAGGGTAAAAAAGCATCTTTTTTATTTCTAAAAGCATATACATAAAACGATCTCGCAATTTTATGTCTTATATCTCGCGATCTTCATATCTTATACCAATTTGATGAAATGTTCTACTAATATTATAAATGTAATAGTTTGCATGTTTGAATGTTTTTTGTTATTCAATCACGCTTTAACGGTTGAATAGAATTATCTAAAACTATTCAATTCTATAGTCTATATGTATGAATGACTTATAGACTATAATTTATAAACATACTAACTTTTGGTCGTGACTTCGCTTGCGTTATTGTAGACGAATTCTTTATTTACGTCGAAAGGTTATCGGTGGCAGAAACGTTCAAGAGAGATACAAGCTCAATATCGATCGATATTAAGATCAAGAACATAAGTGAGATCGTTTTGTAACAAAAATATATGCGGCATTACGTGTGTTTTTGGTGTGAGCGTCTGGACTTTTCTGATATGGAATCGAGGACGGGAACGAGACGGTTGATGACGTCATCGATCGATATAAAGGATGAGAGAGTTCGGTCGATCGATACAAAAGACGCGGCCAAAGCCGCGGATGAGTTGTGTATGTTTAAAAAAAGCAGAATCTAGATTGGGACCAAAATTGGAATCGAAAGCGGAACCAGGACTAAAATTGAAAGCAGCGATAATATCGGGAGCACGGTTAACAAAGTGATTAGTGGAAAGAAATGACGAAACACTTGATGTCCATGAAGGCGAAGTCGTGGGCAAAAGCTAGTATTGTATAAATCATCTAACGTGATAATAATTTACAATCAAAACTCCGCATTGAGAGATTGATAGAAATGGCCATAACATTATAACAACATACATATAATAACACCACATATATCGAAAGCCTAACTTATCTGAATAAAATTTAAACATCTAAAAATCAGCAATGGAAGAAAAACACACACACTTCGTATGAGATGTACGAATATTTATATGTTGTGCGGAGGAGCAACGTAACGGCTTCGCTTTACGTTAGCACTCGATCTCGCCCCCCATCTAATTTACATAACGTGGGCTATAATGGAAAATCTATTCCTAGGGTGAAAACTCCAAAAGTAAATCTTATGAGGATGCGAGTATTGCCAGAGCATCCTCCCCGCGCGCAAGTCCGAGACAACCTCGGCAAGACCCACCAATTTGGGTGCAATTTGCGATCTGGTTGGTGGCATAGGCAATGGCGGTTCTATAAGGGGGGGGGAGGGGGGTTATTGGGGTCGAGACCCCCCCAAAATCACACTTTCTTTTAAATCTTCATATAGACAATCTTCTTAAAAATCCACCATTTACAGAAATTTTGAAAACATAGGTGAATAAACAAGACAATCAAGAATAGGTATGTAAAACAATAAAAAAAATGCGTGAAAAACGTTAATTTCGGAAGACGAGTCCGGAGGCAGCATTACCTGACAGCAGGGAGATATAACGGTTGCCATTTCAAATCAAAAAGAAAATCTATAAAACGGTTGATCCTTCAGGCCCATCCCTAAAACTTTCCGCTGTCGTATTAAATGATATATATTTGAGCTGTAGAGTTCAAAAATATGGTAGTCTCAAAGCTCAAAGACTTGTTATCTTTAAGCTTTTGGTCTCGAAAATTCAAAATACAGTTAATCTTATAAACGATTCTTAGATCTTTTTTAATTAAATTTAAAATTCTAATTCGCTCATTACTGTGAGACAATGATCCCCATTTCACCTTCGTATAAGTTCCGACTGCGCGTGGGCATAAACTCAATGAGGTTCACCATCCATCTCACCTAGTACATCGGAGGGGTGGAACGAGAACCGTAATGATCTATATACGCCCGTAAGTCAAAATTTATTATACGACAAAAAAAAATGGGATTACCAGGAGCAGGAGCAGCAGCAGCACCAGCACAGACAGCACGGCTTGGCGGCGGGCCGGCAGCCGCGCGCCAGCTGCGCCAGGCTGCACATCTGACGACAAACGACAGCACAATCTTACTAACTTTCATAAGATGAACCAACGCTCTATTTCATAAGATAAACCATTAGACCTCCATGACTTACTGGATAATTTATATTTCGCAAATGGCTCTATGTTCGATTATCGATCATTCCCCCATAATTATTCACGAACTCGAAATACCCCCGTTTTCGCAGTTCATACAAGGAATGCCTTCTTCATTCCGATTATTAACACATAACTTGTAAGATGTCTTTTCGTTTCTCGTACATTCAAGGCAAGGGAAGAGACCTTAAAGGGCCTTTAAAGTCACTTGGTTTAGAATTACGTAAAACAGGGTTCTCAATTGCCGATATCCCAGTATTAAGGTAATATACAAAAAATGCAGTTTGTTTTGGAATAGTCGTGTTACAAAATGATTGAGGCATTTTCGTCGAATTCGTCTTAGATTATTTATTTAATTTTTACATTTCACCACTATGAAAAAAAATATTTTTCGTATTTCCGATATTTAGAACAGATAGTAGAAAAGTGTTTTTGAATTATGTTTTTTCACTAATAGTTATAATAAAATGCGTTACAAAGAATTAGGCCTTTATTGCATATAAGTAAAAGAAAATAGTAAAATTATTGCTTTTCAGAATTTTCGGAGTTCCATCAGAATTTGTCGGAGAAAACATATATTTTTTATGTTTTATTAATTTTCGCTTTCACAGCGCTCTTTCAATGCTACATAAATTTGGAGAGAGTTTTCATATTTATATAGTAGACCACGTGACTATAACTCTCGAGCCCTCCACAAATACCGTGGGGATATCCAGGACAGACGGCTTAAAGTGCTGTGGGAGACACGAAGCAAGTGGTTAAAACAGAAGAGCGCCGCTTTATTCGTGCATTCTTTGCAGGTATAATCATCTATGCAGTATTTGCATTTTCAACAAATTTATGTATTAGCAATATAATGCACACTCTCTATCTTATTGTTGTGAATTGAAGTAATGATACCTATCACGCTCCCTCGTGCCACAATATTCTAAAAGATTTCCTTATACTTTTAACGCTCTAATATTTTATTTTTATAAATTATATTGACGTGATAACGTCTTATAAATCGATGAACGCCGGCTGCACGCACGAAAACATGACTCATTGTCGCGTTTCGTCTGAGCCGAGCGTGCGAGCGAGAGCGCGGAACGAGCAATCTCTTTTCCACTCCATCGCTCGGCTCGATGCGTCCGAGTAGAAGAGAGACGGCGGCCGCACACAATCTACACATGAACTGTTTTGTCAACTGTTTATAAAGTGAAGTGAAAAGTTAATGTGATTTCCATTTTTCATCAATATTTTCTTATGACGTTATCACGTAAAATTATCGTTCATAAACCAATTTTACAGACAACCATTTAAAAAAAAAAACCCTTAGAAGAAGGAACCCTAATAAATATCGCGATAAAAAGTACCTAAATTTAGCGTAGTAAGCTCTTCTATCTCCTAGTGAAAATCGCATCGTGATATGTTCATCCATTCCGAAGATACCCCGGACAAACAGATAGACAGACAGAAAGAAACAGTTATTTTCTTTCGTACAAATATTGTCCTGACAATAATGAACACAACGAAGAAAGAATTATCCAATTTGGTGCAGTCGTTCGGAGGTGATGCGCGTACATACATTTTGGCGGTCCATTTTTATATATATGGATTATATTTTGAACATTTATAAATGTGTAATTATTTATGTAAATAAGAATCAATCTCATTGTTTTCTAATTTCCCAACTGACGAACGGTTTGTACTAAGGCTGATCGATGCTTCTCATGGATTTACTAAACTGTCCAAATCGACTAAGTAAGCATTTTCTTATTCAGCTTTTATTGGTGTGGATTGAGTCATAATTATAAATTTCATTATAAAAATTCGTCATACAACTGATTTAAGGTTTTTATACAGTTTACTAGTTCTAGTTCAAAATTCTGTCCTTAACTATCAATTTATAATGAAATAAAAAAGTATCACTTGAGCTCTTAAAACTTGTTTACACTAATAAAATAGTACAAATAAAAAAATTACATAGAATTATGATTATAAAAAGTTACAGTGATAGTTCGACTGGCCAACAAATACTGAAAAATACTTTACTATCTTCATCTAACAACATTTAATGCATTTTGTCTAACTGTACATGTTATGTACTGACATGCTTGCATTATAATTTTCATGTACCCTTAATACGATTAAATATGGGTAATAAATATTTCTAATGTATGTATAAATATTATTATAAATTTTGGTACTAGAGTCGTTATTAGTTGTACGAAAGCAATAAAAAGGTTATGCCAGCTTTGTTCATTATTTTTTTTAAGGGGCCGTTCAAGTATTATGTGAGCATCAGAGAGGGATGGGATGGTTTTTGCTTTTCTGATTTTTGATTATATGGGGTCTTAATGACGATTACGTCAGCGATATTTATTTATATGAATTTTTGTATTTTTTGCAAAATTCTATAAAGATTCTGTGATCCACATATGTGGCAATCCTACTCATCTTTGCTCGAAAGCGGAAAGGATGTTTATGGATTTCCAGTAATAATTGATAATTGCTAACTCGCTCTCACGAAGTCTTAATTTGTATAATATAAAGAGGCACGATCGGCTTAAGCGTTCGACTTATGACGCATCTATCTCTTTACTATATAATTTAGGTTGAAAAATATTTGAATTAACGAGTGCAAATGAATGTTAATTTATCGAAAACATTGACATTTTCAATTAACTCCTTCTTTGTATTATACAAAATAATGATAATTCCTTGATAATAATCCAATTAAATTCATAAAAAAATGCAATTTTTCGTCAATGTTTTCGTGTAACATTATCACGTAAAATTATCGTCCGTAAACCATCTTTACAGGCAACCAATTTTTATTTTTTATTTTATATAATTTAACAACGAATTACAATATTTCATTATTGCATAATTAAGCTATTATCAAGTAATTTTAATTTGATAATTTTTCAAAGACAAAAAAAAATATCAATACCTGCACGGACAAAAATAGGCAAAATTCCAAATATTATTTTTTACGTATCGGTATACCTACCATTACTGATTGTATTAGTGTTTACTCACTGTAGGAATTCGAGACTAGTACAATAAATGTTTTGTCTTATACGGAAACGTCTAAAATCGATTCAAAAATAATTATATTGACGCAATTAATTTTATATTATGGGGCGTACTAATTCTATACAAATAAAAAACTACACGAACATCAAGTTCGCTCTTTACTTGCACAAGTGTCTTAATTTGCCATAAGGATGGTAACTTTCACAAACGCATACCGAGGAGATACATCGATCGAGTTGAATGCCCGAAAAGTCTCCAACGTCGCGTCGAAACAATTAGTCAATGCGGCGTGCCCCGTCGTCCTATTAGACGCAAACACGACAAATGTCGACAAACGACTCACGGTAAACAAACGTCAGTTTATCAGATTTTCTTCGTGGAAGTCGAGATGCAAATCATTAAATTTCTGTATTATTTTAAATCGTTTATGTTTGCCCTATTTTCGTGGACAGTCCGGAAACGCGACACATAACCAAACTTGAAAGTAGTCTTACATAGTTCTCAAAAATTAATCTAAGATGTATTCCATATTAGATTACTGGAGAACTTTAGATATAAGAATACTATGTGTCGGTTGGCCACCTCACCAGTTCCGGCTATGACCGTTTATATTCTCAGTAGATATTTCTCCAATTTCTGCAGCGCGTAGTTGTTCATGCCACATTAAATATCACAGTGATGGAATGTTTGCAGTCTGATTGAGTGTTGATTGAATGGAAAATCGGTCAAGTGCGGTCAATTTTTTGATATTCAAAATACTTCGACACAGCAGTGCAGCTTTAATGTCTTATACTAATTCAAAAACTACCTGTTTTTGAATGTAAACAACAAGGACACTAATACCGTTGGTAATACGTGAAAACATTTTCAGACTGATCCGGTCATATTAACTATGAAGTTAATAAAACTTTCGCCAAACGTCATCCGAAAGCATTAACGATTGCATATTTCTAAGTGAACCGCTTACAAGAGGTTAATCACTGGTTATAAAGTTAAAAGTGGGTAGCCATAAGCTTCGGAGTGTAGAAACTGCACACGTGATAAATGACAATTATGGTACGGAAACACTGTCGCATCAGGGAGACATTTACAGTCATACTTTATGCAAGAAAGTGCGTTTAAAAAAAAATCAAAACCGCTTCACTTGTATAGAGAGCCACCATTATGTGTATATTAGATTTATATCGATTTTTTTTCCGTACACATTTGAGGTCTACGTTTTAAGTACAGTAATGCCAAATTTCAAGCATTATGGTTTACAGCTGCAGAAGTAATCACCTTGGGAGATACTCGACGATCTGATGGGGATGCCTTGAAGGTTGACGGAATCGTAAACCTCGTGCAGACTTTTTTATGGGCAGTGAAAATTGCGCAATCTTTCTAAAACGTATTCACGAAGAACGACCGCACGCACAGTTTGTGTTTTATCATCTGCATACGCGTGAATTTACGTAAGGCGGCGTGCGATCGTGATATTTTTATTTTTTAAGACGGATAGTCTTCTTAGCCCGCACCTTTTGCCCTCTCGGCATAGATGGATAGAAAAGAGATTTTTTTATAGGTCAATGCCTCTCGGGCGTTTTAAATCGACCTCAGATTAAGATGTCTGAAAAATGAAAAAAGGCCTCGACATATTTTTAGGACGAAGAACTTTTAATAGTAACATCTTAAATAACTCTAGTAGACATGGGTAAAAAAAAGCTTGTTTTTTTTCCCATTATTCACATTTTAGCATGTTTTTAAAATATATTTCATACAAAAAAAAACCGCAAACAACTATCGTGTTCTATGATCCGCATAATTCAGTTTTACTTTTACTAAGCTTTACCATATTTTCCATTTTCCCGTTATTCGAATGACTTGTAACTGCGCCATTTTTCTTAAAAATACCGTTTTTGATAGATAGAGTGATATTAAGGTAACTAGAATTTTCTGACTTCGCAAATAATAATAAAATTTAAATATTATATATTTATACAATGTAAGGTCTTCCAAAGAGTTTTTAAAACTTTCAATACGTAAACCGTTCAAACAAACGTATTAAATATTATACACCGATTCTGAACATACCATAGACAAAGGAGAATAGTAGGTAAAAACCTCATTCAAGCTAAATTCTTTATTTTTTTTTTACGATTACCAACACATTTACTTCATTTGTGCATTCATTAATGCAGTAATAAACGTTCTTCGTGAGTTGGTCTTTAATTTTTTTAGTTGTTTTTTTGTTTTCTTTTTTAATTTTTATAAAAAAACCTTTAAATTTTTAAATAGTTTACTATCTACCAATAATATTTCTCTTGCATTTTTTAGCATATTTTTGAATAATCGATCCTCATACAGCCCGCGATATACGAATTATGTGGAGGGCGAAATCGAGCGTTAACAAAAAGGGAAGTCGTTATGTTACCTCTCCGCCCAACATTTTGGTGCATCTTATACAGGAGGCTCCAGTAATAAAATACCTTCCTTCATCTGTTATTTGAAGAAAGAAATATTTTGAGGGCGTATTTAGATACGGAGTAATTAGAAATGTATTGTTATGGTTCAATTTAATTAATTAATTTATAATTAAAGTTTGTATTTATTTTCTTTATTCGCAACAAACTTGTAGCAGTCGGAAAAGTCTCAACCGACTATCGGAAAGCTCGTAGCACAATACTATGACGTGCCATTTGAAATTTTCAATAAAGAACTCGGTATTTTTATTTAATAAAATATATTTTATACCGGAATATTTTTTAAGATAATTAAAAATATAAATGTTTTAGTAGTGACTAGAGGCACACGACAACATGGCTTATCATAGAATAATTGATTTACTACATAGAACAAATGTTCACGACAGTGTCAACGCTTCGGGGTATGCGAATAAAAAAACAATATCCGCACTTCACTTCTATGGCAGGCCTTTTCTTAATTGTGTTCATGTATTTAAAAAGTCATTGTAGACGTTACAAATATGCACAACCATTCCAAAATGAATGTTTGTTAGATTACAGTATTGGAGAGAAATGTCCAAAACATGCAAACGGACGAGGCGAAACTACGGATGTTTTTGGTTGACAACGGAACCTTAAAACCCTATGTGAAATATCTTCACTTCTCTCGTGCGCCGACGTACCGAAAAAATGCTTAATTTAAGATTATAAATAAACCTTATATATTCTCCTGTATATTTATTACGATTTCATAATAGGCTCAACTTATAAAGATCATACACATACATGCATACATGCGCGTACACCAATATTCACACACTCAAACAGACACACACACACACACACGCACGCACGCACGCAATATAAATCTAAAGCGTTGATTATATTACGCTGCAGTTTATTTGGATAGTGCGTGTATACATTACCCAGTGTGTGACCTAAATGCCCGCGGCTGACTCACGGCCGAGAGTCTCTTCCGACATGTGAGAAAAGCGCAGCTCGCTCTGACAAACTATAGCGATACATTCGAGGGAACTCGAAGCTCGCGGGATGACTCAATGTTCCCGTTTTTAACTTCCATGAACGTAATGTTGGTGGACGTCGGGGTGATTTGCTTCCTCGCCTTTTTGTCCAATGTGGAATATCGACGATATTGTTATCATTAATTCTAGAAGCGTGATGATAAAACCATCGGATTTTTTCGTAGTGTGCGAACAATTTCGTGAAAATTTTCAGATTAGCATAAAGAATTTGATATTTAAGATTTAAACATGTCGACATATCGGTTCATTCGTATGCCCGTATGTGTACCGACCTAATTTATTACTATCCCTCTTAGAATGTAGTATTACAGCATTTAAATATATATTTTTAATAATTTTAGAAGCTGCAAACAAGTATTGAATAAACCGCACAAGTGCGAGTCGAGTAAGCGCTAGAAGTACCAAACTGAAAAAAAAAAGGATTTTTTTTTAGTAAATGTGAACCACACAGTATATCTGTGATAGCGCGGAACACTCGGTGCACGAGTGCGACTCGCACTTACCACTTCTTCATGTTTAGGACCCGTGATTGCGCCCGCACGGACGCGGGCCGCATCTTTCAATCGAATTGCGACTTCCCACTTATCGTGTGTCAAACAAGATTACATAAAAAAGGGTTGATAGCCCGTCCCTTTTTAATTTTAAATTACGGCGTCATAATTTGAGAAATAGGTAATAAATACTATTGCTTTTTAAGTAACTATACAAATATCTAAGATAGTTAATGTTTTTGATTACGTGATTAGACAGAGGCCGCTATTCAGCGCTCATGTCAAACTTCAGTAATACCTAATTAGATACACGTAGACATATGTTTTACACGTTTAAAAAGGAAATATAAAATCATTATTAACTTAAAATTTCGTGGGATTTATTTGTTTCTAGGATTATTTTTTATCAGATTTAGTATTTGCACAATTTTTCAAGTTTTTCTCAAATTAGTGATCCAAAAGAAAGCCCAACGTGACAACAATATTGTTGATAAATTTCTAAAACTAAAATCAAATTGACAACTAGTTTCGAACAGAATGTATTTTTTAGCATTTTGACAGAGCTTTTTCAAAGTGACAAGCAAAGTGGGTTACCCCTTTTAAATAAAAATGCGGCAGAGGCCTGTTCTCAGTGATTATTAAGATATATTAATGATATTGATATAAAAAAAGTATTATTAAAAGGCTAATATTACATTTTTCTTTGAAATGTTAATAATATTTATTTAAAATTTATAAAAAACTATTTTTTGATCTTTTTTTGGGTCTTTTTCCAAATAATTACAAAACCCAAAAAGGATCACAGTTACTAAAATTATAACAATAAAGTCACTCAAGAATATTAAATTACCTATCGTGTGAGCCTATAATACGTATATATATTTAATGGTACTTTGTGGTTCCTTATGTAGATACTTTTCACAAAAACCTTTAAGTCAGATTAGACGTGCGTACGATTTTACAAAATGACAAAAGTTTATAACGTATATAATTTTGATTTTAAGATTAATCAATAGTTTTTTTTGAGAAATCGGCGTCACTCATGTAATGCCCTTTAGCGTTAGCACTCAGTTCAGTATGGTGAACTATGGTAGTTAACAACAGCTACTGTCAAATACCATTTTGATAATAATAATATTTTGAAATGCTTTTTCGATCGCTTCCATTTATAGTGAAAATGTGAATTCGCTAAAATGTCTATGCTAAATGTCTAGGCGAATGAGTGAAGTGACTGGAAAAAAGAATTTTAAAGAGTTGGATAGTTCTTTCGATAAAATCATAAAAAACCTCTAAAAAGAGTTGTTTTTATCATATCGATATTACTTTTCAAGTTTCTAATTTATATATTAAAGATTTAATCACTATCTGAAGTCCTTTTTCAAATTTTGAAAATAATTATATTATTAGGATTCATGAATTTTTTAAAATCGCCCTTTTCATGACATGACTTGCGTGAAAAGAAAGCGTAAGTACTGACATTGGTTTATGATGACTAAAAACGTTAATTATTACATATCTTTATCCTAGACCTGTTATCCTAGCACTGTTAGCCCTCAAACTTATTATGGGAATGGAGGACCTTTTCCGTACACTGTGAGATGTTGGTACAATGAACATAATAGTGATCGTGTTACTCTCCATGATAAGGTTCGTGAAGGTCGACCCTTAACTGCGATCATTGAGAAAAATGTGGCTATCCTTAACCGGCCAGTTTAAGAAAACCGCTCTATCACCTATAGAAATGTTTAATGTTGTTTAAAGATTATTTTTTAATATAAGCCAAATTAAAAAAAAAGTACATCCCCACTAAAGAAATTTTCATGTCGTTGGATTTGCTAACAAATTCATCTCGGAACAGACACAGGTTGATGTTGATTATTTTCTTATTGGTTGATAAAAAAAAGCATTGTCAAAGTACGATCACTGTCGATGACTTCCCGTTTACGAGGTGACGACAAGAAACACGACATGAACTTATTGTTACGATTCAGAGATGTAAGAAAACTATCTCGTAGATGTGTGGTTGAAGACAGCGAACCGAGAAAATTAAAGCAGGCGAGTAGTTTTAGTAAAAAAAAATGATTCCTTTTTCATTTTTGTCCCAGTCGGATCCGGTTCGCACGTTCCAAAACTTGAAGAAAGGAACAAACTGCTGTTGGCTCACTGCCGAAAGTGGCGGTAGCTCAGTGGTCAAAAGTGTCGGCTTCGGACGAGAAGGTACTAGGTTCAAATCTTGACGATAGGCGAATCGAACGATATGTTTTTAACTTAAAGCACTCGCTCCGTACCTGCGTAGACCACGTCAGGCTATCGCTTTCGAACATAAATCGACGAACATCGGCGACGACGGTCGTTGACTGCATTGACCCGCGATAGACCGGCGCGGGAGGACTTAAATTACGAGGCCCTCGATCTCAAATAAAAACGTCATGGAAAGGATTACACCTCAGCAGTGCAGTAAATTTTAAACGTGATACGCGACAATAACGCTTTGTTTAGTTGTTTACGTCGAAAAATTTTTTGAAACCGAAAAGTCGCCTTCTATATATTGCATTGTGACAATGTTTTTCCACGCACGGCAATCAAAACAAGTTTTAAGCTATTGCATAGCTTTTATCGCGGGCTTTGAGCGCGGCGACCGAATCAAGAAATTCCGTAACGAAAATAAAACCTAACAGCCCCCACTCCGCCTACCGTGTAGCTCGGCTGAACATTCGCTTAACGTGTATGCATATGGTACGACTGTACGAAGCTCTCACGGATCGAGACGAGCTGCTCCGAAATCAGACGAATACGTAAGCAGCTGTTTGTGAGAAAGTATATAGGTGTATAGGTATCTATCATATCTTTATAATGCCACACTCTCCGCATGTGCCCCGCAAGTATACATGTAGGTATATGTGTATACATAGGTGTACCTATGTACAACAGTGAATAGCAGTTGCTGGTGAATAGCTATACGAGTAAAATTTGTGTTAAAAGTGTTTTAAATATGAATAAACGAAGTACATTTATTAATGAAGAAAGTGATGAAAAACTTGAATTAATATCAAAGAAAAAAAATACTGCATAAATAAATAAATAATTATAATAGCATAAGTTGATAAAAAATGCTATGCAATAGCTTTTTTTTTCTTGCTTATGAAAACGTAGAACTAGCTAAGCAAACGCATCCTGCACGGTACAGATCTCTAACCATGTGATTCTATTTGTCGATCTTTTAAGATTCGAGTTGACGTCTAAGGAGCCAGAGAAGACCGTAATAACCTTAGACTAGCGCAAGAAAAACAAGCCCATCGAAAAGTGGTTTTTACGTTTTGAAGTATTTGATTCGAGTGAATGAAAAATTCTAAAAATGCAATGGAAAATATTTTCAAAAGCAAAAAATGTATTATTTTACCCATAAATTGTTTTATTTAAGAGTAGCGCGCCAACTACATATTGGAACACTATATTAGAAGACCGTTTTAAAAACCTATTACGTTTTCATACGTCTGGCGTTACTTTGAAGCCATGGTTCTTCACTCGAGATTGATTCAAGTGTGATCTGATCATGGCCATGCGGAGAGTGAATGAGAAACATCTAAATAGCCGCAGACGCACAATCAATCAGATATGTTCCAGGAACATTCATTATAAAAAATGGAAAAACGGTATCGAAACGTGAGAAAATTCTAACATCGAGAACTGCACGCTGTTTCTCTTACGGAACTGGCCCTCCTTCACCCAGCCGATTTTTTTCTCATCCTTTCAAATGACTCGACAAGTATAACAATCAAATGAGCAGACGGAGATTAAGATTTTTTACAGTAGAGAAAGTGCATTATCTCTCCTCGACTTACATGTATGCCATAGACTAAATAGACAAAGTCATGGACTAAGAGAACATTGACCGAGACAAAACCAGAATTCACACAGCCTAAATTCTACGTACAATCATAAAATTGTTCATTAACTTGAACGCATTTTAACTTGATTGTATTTAAATGTCATAACATGTAAAATCAGTGTAAATTATTTCTACAACGCTTCAGGTGTACTTCGTGTAATTAGACTAACGTAGTTTCGAATTAGCTTGTATGAAGAATGTTATGTTAATTGGGCAATAATTAATTGAAAAATATGTATTGTTTACGTACCCATCAGAAACTTTAAGTATAATAAAATAACTGTTTTTCATATCATCTATGTCTATATATGTCTGATTATTTAGTAATTGGGCGCTAAAAAAAATGAAATGTTAGATTTTCAAGATGATCGTTATATTTTAATTGATTGATATTTTTGATGATTGATATTTCGTTGATTGTTTTTTTTTTTCAACTTCTTCAGGCGAGCTGTAATAAATATTAAAGACCAACATTAACAGTATGTGTACATCTATTGAAATTAATATAAATCGATAATAATACTTACTTTTGACTTTAACGGTGTCTTGGAAATAATTGTACGCACTGTTTTATATTTATTGCAGCTCGTCTGAAGAAGTTGAAAAAGAATTAACAAAACGAGTAAATTTCGCTAAATTGTGACAGCGGATTTTTCAAAAATAAACTTCTAGAGCGGGCAGATCGTTCAGAAAAAAAAAGTATGGTACAGAATGATTTTCGTCAGTTAAACGACTCAAATACGAAACCGCAGATCGGCGGCAACAAAAGAAAAACCAACGCGATGAGTCACCGGCCGAATGTTTATTCCTCCCGTTGGGCGGACGCGCTTTGCACTTGACCGAATTTCGTACTACAGCAGCGCTAACCTAAATTTCTGGCTGATCGATAGCTTTTCTGGGTTACGCGCGAGTGCACATTTTTGTGATATCAGTATTATATTATCTGCGAAAGTTTTTTTTTTCATGTATGCGTTACCGGCGCGGCCGACTTTATGCACGTCGGCCGGCCTTTATTCAAAGTCGAATGCGAGAAACTGGAACCGGGACTCGGATTAAAATTGGAAACAACATTTGAAGCAAATTAAAAATGTGACCGAGACCAGAACCAATAGCAGAACAGAGATGATGACCCAGAACGGAATTGAGGATTGAGACCAAATGTAGAACCGATATCGATACTGCGACTAGGATTGGGAGCTGAGAGTGCGCTGAAAATGGACTAGAACTGGGATTGGAATCGAGAAAGGAACCCGAATCGAAACAAGATCTAGAACAGAACAAGAACATTACCCAACCTTTAGGCACGAGAGAAGGGAGGGGTAAGGGAGCTAATCAAAAACTTAAGCCGGATCCCCCACGCTTGTTTTGCCT